>OU015492.1:208836067-208898567 GCA_907164885.2 Dolomedes plantarius | reverse complement strand
TGAAGAAAACCCCTCAGATGAACTGAAGCAACTGGAGTACTTCATTTTATAATGTTCCATGCCACTGTGGTTCCGGATCAAAGCAAGTGATTATTTTTCTGAAGGTTCTAAGATTGTGTTTGAGGCAATCAGATTAACACAATACCTCCCTAAGCATTTCTGAAAAATAATCGACCCAGTAATAGAACGAAACTAATATTTTGCATACCCCGAAAATTTAATTGTTGCTATGGTTATGAACGAAAGACAGCATGTGAGAGAACTGGGATTAAGTCGAGTTCTCAAAGCTCGGGTAAATTAATTTCAAGGGAAAACAATTGGATACTTTAGAGTGCCAACACTTGACTTCAACGCGATAGCTTACGTTGACATGATTACGTGGAATGGTTGTAATGTCACTCCGCCACTTCGCTAAGGAATGTACCGGATGAAGAAATAGAATAAATCATCAAAACTGACAGACCATTCATTTCAGACTTCAATAGATTTAAGTGTCACACGCAAGCTGTGGAGCGTTGCGCCAAACTTGTCACAGAAGCTAGCCAAATAAGAGAGGCACTGAAGCTAGAGATGGCTACATAAGAAGCACCCTGTTGTGAAGGTCAGTTATGACGGAATTTTCTTCAAAAGCTGCCTTCAATGTGTTTGAGTTCAACAATCAATAATGTGGCATAATAGGAACGACGAAAGTAAAAAGGTGCAGGAAAAACAGCATTTGCAGTAATCTTATGAAAATACTTTTTTTTTAAATAGTACTTTAGAATGTTTTGTTTGTACAAAAAAATGTTTTAATCATATATATATATATATATATATATATATATATATATATATATATATATATATATATATATATATATATATATATATATATATATATATATATATATATATATATATATATATATATATATATATATATATATATATATATATATATATATATATATATATATATATATATATATATATATATATATATATATATATATATATATATATGCGGTTTTTTTTATCTATAAATGTAACAACTTTTGTCAACTAGCCGTTTCCGAAAAAAATAAAAATAGTGTAATATATATATATATATATATATATATATATATATATATATATATATATATATATATATATATATATATATATATATATATATATTACCCTTCATATATCACATATTTTATTTAATTTCTTTTTAATATCTGTTTACATATAAGTCATATGACAGAAGTGTAGTTTAAAGGTGTTAAATATATTTGCCTTAGTAGTTACTTATAATAGTAATTTAGATGAATATCCTAATGTAGGATCACAGAAAAGAAAAACCATCCATGTAGGATTTCATTTGCATGTAATGTAGTTTACTGGGAAATATAATTTTACATCCATGTAATTGCTAATTTAATACCTGGACATCTTTCAAAATGAGGCCGTTTACTGCAAGCAGAACTATCGCCTGGGAAATAAAAGTCACTCATCTTGGATTGGGACCTATTTAGTTATTTGTCGTAATCCTCTTAGTTTTATAAGAATTTAAAGTAATTCACAATAATGGAGAAATAATTCGTTTTACGACTTTAGTTAGTAGTAGTAAATTTCCGAAGCTCCGATGTTGATTCTTTCTGGATTGAGAGAAATCGAAGGTCTTTTTCTCGTGAAAATTGCATTTTAAGGTCTTCTATTCCTTGCTAGGAAAATGCGAGACGATTTTGAAACAGTTAATTTTTTTTCGATTACTTTGCATTATTTTTAAAAAAACTTTGTCTACATTTGTGTACAAAATATTTTAACAGTTTCAGAGCATTAAAAAAATGTGGAAATAAATAGAAAACGATTACGCCCCATTCAGATATTTGAAAAACTGGAATTTTTTCTTTATGAAGAAAACGTCAGGGAATTTATAATGTAAATATATTTTGTTTTCCTAATAACTTAATTGAAATTAAAATGTTTATAATAAAATGACAACCTAATACATTGAATTATATTTTCCTGAAAATTCTAAAACGGATACAGTTGCTCACAAATGTAATTTAAGCCAGAATTCTTTAAAAGAAAAATTGATACAAAACGGTTAAATAGAAAATAATGCAAAACATTATGAATCTAATTAAGGGCTTAAATTTAGCGTAAATGATTCGAAAGGAAAGTAAATAGTCCGAAAATAAATTAGTTATGTAAGTATGACTTGAGAATATTGATTACAATTATATAAATATTATTTGAAATATTTATTTCCTGTAAACTTTGTCTACATTTGTTTACAAAATATTTTAACAGATTCAGAGTATTTTTTAAAAGAAATGGTGAAAATAAATAGAAAACGATCATGCCCTATTCAGATTTTTGAAAAATTAAAATTTTCTTCATGAAGAAAACGTCAGAGAATTTATAGTGTAAATATATTTTATTTTCCTAATAATTTTAATTGAAATTAAAATGGTTATTATAAAATTAAAACCTAATATATTGCATTATACTTTCCTGAAAATTTTAAAAAGGCATACAGTTGCTCACAGATGCAATTTAAGCCAGAATAAATAAAAAAAAAATTATACAAAACGGTTAAATAGCAAACACTGCATATCATTATGATGCTAATTAAGCACTTAAATCTAGCTTAAATGAACCGACAGGAAAGCAAATAGTCCGAAAATAAATTAGTCATGTAAGTATGATTTGAATATACAGGGAGGTCATAAAAAACTTGTCCGATATATGGACCTCTAGCGGCTGCTCCGTTCAACCGATCAAGATGAGATTTCAGATATAGTTATTCAGAGGTATGACCTCGGAATTCTGTGAACGGCAACCAAGTGGCGCTCGAGGTCATAGGTACAGAAACTCTAAATTTTCGAATGGAAACGCTCACTTTTTACCATTGCAAAATGATCAGCGCATCCGAAAACACTAAAAAGTGTTGGAACGGTAGGTTTATCACAAAAAACGGACGCATTATGACCACACAAAAAAAAGTTCTGCGATTGGCCTATGATGGCACCCATGTGGAAAATGTGTAACCAAATAAAAGTTTTATTTTGTCCTATTTGTGTGGTCATCAGTGATTGGTGTCTTTCCTCTGCCATATGCGGATTTCCTCCGCGCGCCACGATCGTGTTTTTGTTGGCCGTTCGCAGATCTGTTTTTTGTGCGTACATAATGCGTCCGGTTTTTGTGATACACGTACCGCTCCAGCGCTGTTTAGGGTTTTGAATGCGCTGATCATTTTGCGACCGGAAAAAGTGGGCGTTGCCAGTCGAAAATTTAGTCTTTTTGTATATAACCGTATATAACCGTCTATAACCGTAACCGCGTGCGCTACTTGGTCGCCGTTCACAGAATCCCGAGCTCATACCTCTGAATAACTACAGTAAAAATTGTTTATAAGAACACCGGTTATAAAAACATATCGCTTAAAAGAACGGAATTATTAATTCCCGGCCAATTCTCATGTGTAATGATGAATACAAAATCCGGTTATAATAACATCGTTAATAAGAACATATCGGTTTTAGTGACTTAAAATTAATTGGTTTCTGGGAAAATATATCGCTTATAAGAACATGTTAATTGTGAACGGAATTTCCAGTTTGGAAAACGGTGAAAAAAAGGAGCATTAGCCAACGAATTAATGGTTAGTCATGCCACGATTTCAAATATATCTAAGAAAAGAGAAAAATTTAAAGACAAATTTAAAAAAGATCGGACCAGTATTAAGAAACTTCGAAAAAGTCCACATGCTGGCATAGTAGAAGCCCTTTTGCAATGGTTTAAGATTCAAAGAGTGTCAACATTCCCCTAAACGGACTGATTTTGCAAGCGAAAGCAAATGAATTTGCAAAGCTCTTTAAAAAATATGATATTGTTTGTTCAACTTCGTGGATCCAGAGATTTCTTGAGAGGCATTCCATTGTGTTCGGTAAAATCAGTGGAGAATTGACGGCCATGAAGGAGTTTCTGATAACTGGCTTAAAACTGTTTGTACCACGTTATGAGAAGGCTATGAAGACCATGAAATCTTCAACACTGATGAAACTGGACTGTTTTACAGGATGATCCCGGATAGGACATCACGTTTTAAACACGAACCTTTTAAACATCATTTAAACGTCATGTTTCAGGTGTAAATAGAAATTATGTGACAATGAATTATTTCCAGCAGTTTTAAGTTATCTATCGGATATAAAAACTATCGATTATAAGATCCAGTTTTTAAAGTCCCCTGGATGTTCTTATAAACGATTTGTACTGTATATCTGAAATCTCATCTCAATCGGTTGAACGGAACAGTCGCTAGAGGTCCATATATCGGCCAAATTTTATTATGACAAGTATTTATTACAATTATATAGAACTATTCAAAATGTTATTGTTTCAGTCAAATTTATTTTCAATATTTATATAAAATTTTAAAAACATAAAATTTTAATGGGGTATAAAATATATATTTTTCTTAGTAATCACTTATCATAATAATTTATATGGATTTTTAAATGTAGTGTCACATATAAAGAAACCACTCATGTTGCATTTCTTTGCAAGTATAGTAGTTTACTAGGAAATAAAATTTTAGACCCATGTAATACGCAGTTTAATACCTGGACATCTTTTAAAATGAGACAGTTTACTGCAAGCAGAACTATCGTCTGGGAAATAAAAGTCACTCATCGTGGATTGGGACCCATTCAGTTATTTGTTGTAATCCTCTTAGTTTTATAAGAGTTTAAAGTAATTCACAATAATGGAGAAAGAATTCGTTTTACGACTTTAGTTAGTAGCAGTAAATTTCCGAAACGTAAAACGGTGCTCCGATGTTGGTTCCTTCTGGATTCAGAGAAATCCAAGGTCCTTTTCTCGTAAAAATTGCATTTTAAGGTCTTCTATTCATTGCTGGGAAAATGCGAGACGATTTTGAAACACTTAAATTTTTTTTTCGATTACTTTGCATTATTTTTTTTCTCAGAATTTGATGACAAAATGAGCAAAAATATTTTAACAGAATCAGCGCGTTTGTATAAAACGTGGTTGAAAAAAAAATAGAAAACGATCATGTCTCGTTCAGATTTTTGAATAATTTAAATTTTTACTTTATGAAGAAATGTCGGGGAATTTATAGCGTAAATGTATTCCATTTTTATAATAACTTACTGCAAGTAAAAATGTTTGTAATAAAAGGAAAACCAAATGAATCGCATTATATTTCAAGAAAAATGTCCAAAATGAACACAAGTTCAATTTAAGGCAGATTTTAAAAAAAATATTTAATACAAAATGACTAAATAGAAAATACTGCATAACATTATATTCTAATCAAGTGCTTAAATCTAGCGTGAATACAATGATAGGAAAATAAAGAATTCGAAAATAATTTAAATATCGATTAAAAGTTCTACTGCATATATCATTTTGAAGTCTTTAAAAGACCTTCAGGTTGCACACATTGGCGCAATAGATTAAATAGAGTCATTTGTTTACAAAAGATATTGAAAGAAACCATAAACAATTGCAATATTTTTGATAATTGGACAGAAGTATTGCATAGAAGTTTCCATTAAAAAATACTTTTTGAAAATCTCTGCTTAAAGAAATATTTTTTCCTTAGAATGTTTTGTTCTTAATAGTTTTTTTGTATAAATATGTTGCAATCTCTAATAATAAAATTTTGTCCTCAAATTTCAAGTACAATATGATTAAAACGTTAAAAAGCCTTTTGGATCTTCAGTTAACGTTATAGCGTAAAAATGCTGGGCAGTAAACGTGTGCGAAAATAATGTTTAATACAAAATGAACTATAAAAAGAAGCCTCCAAATTGTTAAACCTGTCTTTTAATATTCATAATATTAATACTCTCCTAGAAACTCAAAACCTGTACTTTATTTACTTGAAGGAAAAATAACAAAAACTTGAATTATATATCATTTCCGGCCAGTAACAAAACACGGCATTATGAATTTAAAAACTTCAAGTTAATGTAATATTTATGATAATGTTCAGTAAATAAAAGAATTGAGAGTACAGTGTGACAAGGAATTCTTTTTTGTGTTTATTTTAATTTACATTTAGAAATAGATAGGCACTTATATTCTACTATTTAGAAAAATATATTTTTATATCATTTTAAACACACACATACACACGTATATACATACATGCATGTATACATACATATATATATATATATATATATATATATATATATATATATATATATATATATATATATATATATATATATATATATATATATATATATATATTCGCTTATATAAAAAGCTCTTTTTCATCATTTATTTGAGCAGTAAACAAGGTCAATAGTTAAAGAGACACTATGATAATTGTAATAGATTTTTTAAAATTTAAAATGTTTAAAAATAAGTGTCACTGAATTAATATAACCATATTAATTGGATTTCCACTGAAATGAATAAGACGATGTTAAATTAATAAATCCTTTATGTATACCTTAGAGGCTATAACTAAATTAGGTATAGACAATAAAATATAATTTTAATTTATAACTTTAATAATGAATTTAATTAAATTCTTGTTTCAACAGAAAATACTTTATACGAAATGAGAGTATTCGACTAAATGCAGCACGCTCATATTTTCCTTTACTGAATAATATCTCAGAAATGAATATGCAAATAGTTATATTAGAATATACTCCCATATTTCCATCTTTTTTCTATCCCTGATTTTTTCATTTCTCTTTTATTTCAAGTGTTCTAGATCTTTAACATTTCTCTGCAAAAAAAAAAAGCATAATACATGTGACAGAAATGAGAAAATGTGGTTGCGCTTTTGTTCTTTTCTAACACTGCACTTTCCCTTCCAGATTTATCTGCATGCTCTTTATCGCCGAGTTTCTAGCTATAATGTTAGCCAGACGCAAAGCAAAAATATTTTTATGTTGTACCTAAGAGCAATAACTTAATGTGATGCATAAAAACCCAGATATTATGTGACGAGAAAGAGTCCAGCTTTATTAAATGGAAATCCGTGAAAAGAAATACAAGATTCCGTCTCTAAAAGAAGAGAAAATATTATTTGGGGATACATATTTGTTCAAGAAAATTAATTCATTTAGAAACGATCTTAGATTAAACGAAGATGGACTTATAAAGGAATATCAAGTCGGAAAATAATGAAATATCCTGAGTAACTCATTATAGTCAGTAGCATCCACATTTCAATAAACTGAAAGATTATGGTGTTAAGAGACCATATTAAGCTAAACAGACTGTGTCTCTAGACACACCCTACAGATATAAAATCCCTTTGTCAGTTAGCGAAACTTGAGTATTGAAAGAGGTTAAGTACGCGTGTGACCCACAGCTTCCTGGCTCATTAAAGCGCGAAGCAAAATGCAATACTCGGAAATTTTTTTAACATGTAATTAAAATTATAGATATGTATGAATATGGGTCAAAGTAAAAATAATATATATATACACCCAAGAGCCAAAACATTATGACCACCTGTCAATAACGACTTGGCCCACCTTTGGCGCGCAACACAGCTTCAACCCGCCTTGGCATGGATGCCACAAGTCTTTGGTAGGTGGCCGGAGACAGATTGTACCAGATGTTTAAGCAACGGTCACGCAAATCCGAGATATTGCGAATTGGTGGTCTTTGAACTCTGAGCTGCCGTCCCATGACATCCCAAATGTGTTCTATCGGATTGAGATCCGGTGAGTTAGGCGGGCAGGACATTAACTGGAATTCATCATCATGTTCCTTGAACTCCTCCAACACAATTTTAGCCTTGTGACACGGGGCGTTGTCCTGTTGGAACATTCCATTTCCAGCTGGAAAAAAGAGGCCATGTAAGGGTGCAACTGGTCCGCAATGATGTTCAGATACCCTGTAGCATTCATGGTCTGCTCTACTACAACCACGGGTAACAGAGACGCCCAAGAGAACGTCCCCCAAAGCATAATACCGCCACCACCAGCCTGTGTATGACCTACTATACATTAAGGGAACAATAGTTCACCTGGAAGACTGAGTATCCTGACACGGCCATCGGCGTGATGAATGACAAACCGTGATTCCTCTGACCAGGCAACTCTCTCCCACTGATCCATGGACCAGTCGCGATGTTCCCGGGCCCAGCGCAGGCGCAGTTGGCGATGACGCTTGGTCAGCAAAGGCACACGAGTGGGACGTTTGCTGCGTAGCCCCATATCCAACAGTGTCCGCTGAACAGTGTGCTGCGATACTATTCTACTTGGCCCTGCATTGTATTGGGCTGTCAGCTGAGCCACTGTCTGGCTCCGGTTTTGCTTCACCATGCGATACAGTCTCCGACGACCTTTTTCTTTGATAGCGTGTGGACGTCCAACACCATGTCGTCTACTGCTGGTTTCACCTTTATTCATCCACTTTGCATAAGTACTAACAACTGTAGGTCGCGAACAACCCACGAGTCGTGCAGTTTCGGAAATACTTGTCCCGAGCCTTCGAGCCATTGCAATCTGCCCTCTATCAAAGTCGCTTAGATCCGCAGCCTTTCCCATCACACACAGAAGTAAGTGAAAGAATGATTCTTCAGACTCTCCAGCAGCAGTTAAATACCACTTCCACCTGATCACGTGTCTTCCACGTCATCCAGGGAATTCATTGCAAAATATAGGGGTGGTCATAATGCTTTGGCTCTTGAGTGTATATATATATATATATATATCTATATTACATCTCGTTCTTAAAATGCAACCTGAAAAGGAAAACTAGCTTATATTTACTTGGCTGGATCTAGACTCCGCCTGAAATCAATTAAATTAAATTTGGAAAGCAGTCGGGTCAAATCGCTTTATTAGAGCGATAAAAAGTATGTCCATTGCAGATGACAGCTCGGAGCGAAGTGTATATTACCTTTCAACCTTACGCGCGAGAAGCGAGGTACATGGGCCTGATATTTTGAAGGGTCAGCAAATTCTAGGGCTCGCGATGTGAACTCACAACTTTCTTTAGACGTATACACGTGTAGAAATGCAAGGCATGCATTTTATTGGAAGTTCTGTTGCTATGGGTCTTAAAGCGATAAATTAAGATTACTGCGGATTGTATTTAAGAGAGCGAATTTAAATCCTAGAATGCAGGACCTAATATTTAATTTATTACACACATATATATATATATATATATATATATATATATATACACTGCTCAAAATAATTAGGGAACATTCAAAGAAGTTAAGAAAACCGTTCGAGACAGTCACGTATTGGCATAAAATGGATAGTACACGCGTACCAATGCGCAATACAGAAAAAAAGACGTAAAAAATTTGTAATTAAGCTTTAATTCTTTGAAAATATGGAAAAAACATGAAAAGATGATTTAGGTCAAAAATTTGGCTACATGCAAACGATAAAAAGTAATGTTTACAAATGATGCAAGATTTTTAATATGGCGTGTGGTCTCCTCGAACAGCTAAGACTGCTGCACACCTGTTTTCCATGGATGCGATGATATTATCAATAAGACTCTGGGGAATAGTGTTCCCCTCCTCTTGAAGTGCAATCTCCAAGTCTCGAAGATTAAAAGTAGGCTTTGGTCTCGCAGCAATTCGTCGTCCGAGCATGGCCCAAACATGCTCGATTGGATTCAGGTCAGGTGAGCACGCTGGCCATTCCATATGCTGTATTGCTTCAGCTTCAAGCATGTTCTCCACAAGACGAGCTGTATGCGGTCTGGCATTATAATGCTGGATAACAATGGAATATCCCATGGCTGCAGCGTAAGGTATGACATGAGGTCCCAGTATCTCGTCTGCATATTTTCGGGCCGTCAAAGTGCCATTCAGAATGATATGCAGGTCCGTACGTTCACCTATGCTGATTCCACTCCATACCATAAAACCAGCTCGACTGTATTGTGACCTTTCACGAACGTATATGGGGTTATTTCGAGTGCCCCTTTCCCTCCATACCAAAACACGTCGGGTGTCACACTCCAGACTGCATCGGGATAGTTCTGTAAACAGCACTTGGCTCCAATCATGTTGCTTCTAAATGTTCAGCAGGCCATCTTCTTCGGGCAACACTGTTGCGTGAGGTCAACGGAATGCAGACCATTGACCTACGTTCTTAGATACCTCCCTTTTGAAGCATATTACGTACTGTTTGGCTGGACACCCTTCGTCTTGTTATCAAGAGCAACTGTCTTTGCAGCTGAGTCGCATTGTCTGTTCTGTTTCGACGAGCTGATAACATTATATACCGGTCATCAGTTGCTGTTTTGGCCCGTGGCCGACCTTGCCCTGTTCGAGGTCTAACATTACCAGTATCTTAGATTCTGATTCCACAGCCTTGCAACGACACTTCTGGCGACTCCAACAGCGTCCGCGACATTACGTTGTGTTTGCCCGGATTCAAGTCTGCCTATAATACGTCATGCCATGGATTCCGGTAAATCACGTTGTTGAGACATTTTTAAGTCACCGTTTCTCAAAAAGAATAACTGAGCAATCGAATTTCACAATTAAGGCAGTGAAACAGACGTTTCTGCAACATCCCGATTTCCGCCCTTATGTTTTTTTTTCTCGTTTTGGACGTCATGAACTTTGATTTGCATATGAAGGTTTCTTCTTCTGTTTCCTGCTAGGCTTTAAATTATGGATGATTTATTTTATGTTACTTATCGGTGTAAGTATTTGCGTAATTTCGTTAAAACCATGTGCTCCCCTAATTGTTTTGAGCAGTGTGTATATATATATATATATATATATATATATATATATATATATATATATATATATATATATATATATATATATATATATTTATTTTCATTGTTTAATTCGTGCTTTATTTTTTTTTAATAGAATGATTGAAACACTATATATTTATGTGTTTACGTTACAATACTCGACGATACTGATGCACATTTATTCAGCTATATACTTAGTAGCTATATACTTAGCTTGTACTTTTGTAATTTGTATACTTTAATAAGAAAGGAAATTATCGTAATTCGTAACCTTTTAACACTAGAAATACGGCTACCGTCATTTTGACGGTTTCGGACATACACTTGAGCGCTATGTCTGTATTTTTGTCCTTAGGCCTCAGAAATTTTGTAACTTTTTCTAATTTTACCCGAAATATGCACACACTTTTACAAAATTAAATTCGATTGTAAAGATGGGGTAGAAAATGTGTTGTATATATCTACTAAGACTGAAGTTTATAAATTTGACGGCAATATAGAAAACAGGCAGAAACCTTTAAAATAATACCCGAAAAATTTTAGCTTCGTTTCTTCCCCATTTTTCAAATCACAGGAATATTGGCTCTTCGGAAATAATGGTGTTGAAAAATAAGGACTACACAAACCATGCATATATTTTTACGGATAAACCATACCAGGTTGTCAGCTCGGCATACCTGCATGTATATATATATATGTAAATATATATTAATTTATTATATATTGGTATGAAATAGTTCAAAATTTAAAGTACTTAACCTTTTAAAAAATTAAATATTTTATATTCTTGTTTTCACTTTTTACCAGTCAAAATGACGGCGTTCAGTCTTTTTACTAAGAGAAAAATTACCGTCTTTCTGCTGTAAAATAAGTTATAAAATGTTTTGTAGTTAAAACTCCTTCTTAGGTTCTTAAATACAGTGTATTACAGTGTGTGGTTATTCAATACAGTGCTTAATTTTTTTTTTATTCTATTTTGAGTAAACTGTATATAAGTGGAATTTTTCATTTAGAGTATAAATTCTGAAAATATTTTATTAACAAAACTACCCCCAAAAATTTTTATTTTGCACACTTAAGGAATTTAAATCTTCAATAATTATTTTTTTATAAATCCCGAAAAAATAATGGAAATTTTGCCTATGCTTTAAAGTGAAACAATTGAAGGCCTTTCTTAAATAGTGGTCCAACTCCATTGTTGTTCATTTTGAGATACAGAGCTTTAAAGTCTAATGAGTGCCGAGAACTGACGGCTGAAATCTGATTTACTGTTGGCAGCATAAATAAGCTGGTGGTGCACCAGTTCAAAACTAACATAGAAATGACTTGTATGAACATGAACGTGAGGCTAATTCCATTCTTAAAAAAGTGGAGTTGGACCACTATTCAATTAAGACCTTCAGTTATACAAATATACCATTGATCAGATGTTATTAAAAATTAAACATGCATTAATAGATATCTTTAATTTACATTTTTTTTAAAGAAAATTTATAATTCTCGAGACATATACGATTATAAGGGAATATCACTGACACTCCAGAACAGAATATATTCATATGAAAGACAGCAATGTAGAATTTTCTGTTAAAAGTTTTCTAGAAAATAATTTTTTTAGCTTTAAACCCATCCTTTTACATCCTTCTTGATCTCGAAAATAAATGTCATGTATGATTTTAATAAATACAATCAGTGACAGCTTGAGTTATGCTCGGTTAGTTTTTGGACCGATTGAGTCTTCTTTAGCTGTGTAATGGCTGAAACAGTTCACAAAGAAAGTTAAAAATGTAACGAATTTAGAACAGTGTAAGTAATAAAACTGAAGCTTTCACTTAATCAAAAGAGTGAAATACAATATCAATGAACTATTAGGCTTAAAAACAAATGCAAATAATTATTCGGAGATTTATTTTACAGTAATAACTTTAGTCAACACTTTATATAACTGCAAAAGTTTTGTGTTACAGAATTATTGTGCTTATCAATACAGAATTCCATCATTTCTCATATTACGAGTTCTGTTGAAATTCAAAGAATAAAACTGAATATAGAAGAAATACTTTTACATATACAATGTAAATAGATGAGTTAATAACACAAAAAAACTCGCATTTAGTGATAATATGTACGTGTGTGAGTGCACATGCCCTTAAAAGTGGGAAAATTATGTTTAGGGTTTAATGCCTTGAGGTCTTACAAAATAAAAACTGAATTTAGAAGCAATACTTTTATATATGCAATGTAAATAGATGAGTTAATAACACAAAAAACTCGCATTTAGTGATAATATGTACGTGTGTGAGTGCACATGGCCTTAAAAGTGGGAAAATTATGTTTAGGGTTTAATGCCTTGAGGTCTTACAAAATAAAAACTGAATTTAGAAGCAATACTTTTATATATACAATGTAAATAGATGAGTTAATAACACAAAAAACTCGCATTTAGTGATAATATGTACGTGTGTGAGTGCACATGACCTTAAAAGTGGGAAAATTATGTTTAGGGTTTAATGCCTTGAGGTCTTACAAAATAAAAACTGAATTTAGAAGCAATACTTTTATATATACAATGTAAATAGATGAGTTAATAACACAAAAAACTCGCATTTAGTGATAATATGTACGTGTGTGAGTGCACATGCCCTTAAAAGTGGGAAAATTATGTTTAGGGTTTAATGCCTTGAGGTCTTACAAAATAATCGCCGAAGAAATATTTTATGTAATTACCGATTCCTTCTAAAACTTGTAATTAACACACAATATCAATTACTAATACCTAAGACTTGCTCACTTACCTTATTTGCATTATATTATGTATTAGAATTTAATTAATGTCTTTAGTATGCTTCCGGATAAAAATAATCTCATTTGCATAAAATCAATTGGACGTTTGTCAAGACCTAATGACATTATGAAAGAACGATAGGGTTTAGGAAAGTATTATATATTTTCCACTTTTAAATGATAAATTTTAAACTTTTCCTAATGAACAAATAAATGGTATTCAAGAAGCTTAAATTATAAACTTATTTTATATTATGGGTGTTTTGCAAAAGTTATTGGATACTGATACACGTATTTGCAATATATTATGCAAAAATTGTCGATAAGCAGTTGATTCAAGACCACTGCAAGTATTTTTATTTATTTATGGATAAATTACAGTCATGAGATAGGAACAATACATACGGCAGAAAAATTACTGATAAAATATTTATTTCAAAAGCAAATAGTGTTTAACGAATGAATACTATTTTCATTAAATGGCTTAAAACATCATTTATATTTTTATTTTATTGATAATTTATACTGTTTTCATTATTTGCTTCTTAACTGTTCAATTTTTGTCATTATCAAAGACACTTTTGTGTCGATTACATAAAGTAGCATAAGTTCAGGACATATACTTTTAAAACAAAAAAAAGACGAAATTATTTTCACAGATATATAAAAATATATTATTTATAGTTATATACGGACGTTGAATCTACATTTTGAACTATACGATAATTTAGTTTGAATCAGAATTAATAAATGGAATTTATATACCGGATTAAAATGCATTTAATGAAACTTTTTTAAAGTCAAATTAAAGAAATGCTTATGAAAATTGTAGACACACAGGAACGCTATTTTCATATCACCTAAAATAAAGACATGTATACTGAATGATCAGTTTAATTGATGAAATTTTTTCACTAATTTTAATGAAAAATTTTAAACTACTTTATGAATGACATAAGAACACATTATGTCCTGAAGCAACGCGAAATAGGACAATTTTCTGTTGAACGCAGTAGTAAATGGAAAAGTAAATGGAATGCATTAGTAAATGGAAAATTAAAGCTAATATAATAATGCCTTAGAATATTGTTTATTAATAGAATGCTAAATTCCACGTTGATTTTTATCTGAACAGTATCCAATAAGAAATTATTTGAATGATTTTCCATAAGAAATGATTTATCTCATATGAAAATATTTGTTTACTCACATCCCAAATGGATGTGAGTAAACAAATCTACTTTTGACTTAGTTTGAAATCAACACAACACTTCTTCATAGCTTCGAAAATGGCCAATTTATATCAGTTCACCTTAACGTTCAGATTTCAATGGAAATAGGTTAATTCCCTCATTAGTACTCAAAACCTGAACTCTAATGAATTGTTTTTAACGAAATCCACGATACATTTGAAGACATAATAAAGATCACCTTAACCCCTCAGCGGGCGCGCGTTGCACAAAGTGCAACATCTCTTTCAACCTAGATTATTTCTTTTGAAATAATCTTTTTTTTTAAATTTAAAATAATAATTCTGAGTTTTATGACAAGATAATAAATCTGAGTAATGTTGATAATATTGAGATATATTTATACTTAAAGGTCAAAGAATGCAGATACAATCGCCTTATTTCGAAAGTGTCCGGTTTATTGTATTTAAGGACAACTTGTGAATTGATTCTTATTATGTCCAAAAACTTAAAAAACAATGACATTGTCCACCTTCGTGATATGCGGGATACCGTGGAATAGCTGTACATTTGATCGACTACATAAACTGCTGGTTTTGTCTTATTGTAATCCAGTAGAATCGCTGGTTTACCACGGTTAAATCACGACTAACAATGAATGAAAAGTAATACAAGGGTCAGGAATTCATACCGGCATTAGAAAGGGTGTAGATATAAATAGAAACTGCTTAGAACATTCAAACCTTACATGTCAAAACAAACCATTCAAAATTACGAAAATGTTGCACTCTGTACACGAGCGCGCCCGCTCCAGGGTTAATTCGCGACTTTCTCTCTGCCACAATTAAGTTCTGGGTTTGCCATTTGGACGAAAGGAAAGTCCTATATAGCAAAACGCACGCTAAGTTTTTAAATAGTCTCAAATACATCTATTTCCAATCATGCAAGATAAAACCAAAATAAAACAGGTGTGAGTATAAACAAATAAATCATTTCAGTTGTGAAATCTAAAATGTTTTGAACGTTATTGATAAGTTAGCACACTCTGCTTGGTCGTCTAGACACACAATTAATTAGCGTGAGAGGTTTGGAATTTGTAACAATCTTACACATTACCACATTTATATCATTCCTCTTTCATTCATTTGGTTTCCATAAATAATATATATTTTGCTATTATTAAAATTTTAATATTAATTTAGTCATAACAAAGTTTATTGCAATTTGTATTGATTTAGGAATAATTTTGGAATATATTGAGCTGAAATTGCTTTTTAATGATTGCTGAGAACGGATTTTGCAACAAAAAATATTTTGAATGCAATAAATCTACATTAAAATTATTCAACTTTAAATAATACTTTTTAAGAAATATACATTTTGATGGATATCGATGTTATCTGACCAATTTTATTTTAAATATTAGGGCAGTTTACATTTTTGAAATACCATGTTCATTTGACTGCTTTCATATCATTACTTAAACTATAAATGATTATTAAAAATTTGCCTTAAACTTAATAGTTTTTTTTTTCAAAATAAGACACATAATTTTAGATACATAGAAATTGTTTCACCTATATAAAATAGGAATTTTATTTACATGAATATGTTGCCTAAAATTTCACATATAATTTAACACGCTGTTATTTACATGGAAAATAGAAATCATATACATATAATAAATTTTGAGTCCTGTAATTGGATACACATTGCGTACAATGTGCATCCAATTAGGTAACGAAGATTGGATTATATTATGAAATATAGAGAATATATTATGAAAAGTTCAAAAGATACAGCTGTATGAAATATTGAAACCATGGTAGTACCGGATGCTAGAAAACTTTATATTCCAAGCTCATTAAAAACGGAATGGACATTTGTGAAAGGCCAGATAAATGATTTTTATTTACAATCACGATGACAAGGAATTTTGTTATGAGGAAATGTAGTTTGCAATGTTTTAGAAAATACAATTTAAAAATATTAATATAGTGTTATTTACAGAAAAATTGAAACCAGAATTCTAAAGCGAGCTTAATCCTTATCCAAACTCTGTTGATTGTTGAGTCGAAGTTCCATTTTTAACTTCATTATTTTGTTCGTCTATTTCGTCCGTTACTTCAGTCCTTTCCTTTCTTCTTTTCTGTGTGTGTACGTCTTAATATTTCGTAAAAACGGTACTTATCCATTGTAAGAACTACACTTGGCGCATTTTTAATCTACAAAAAAATTCTACTTCACAGCTCTACGATGTTCTCACTATTCTACGATGTGAAAAAAGTTTTATTTCACTACAAATTTTTAAAAATTAACACATTTGTACTATACCAAACCAACGCAATAATTCCTTTTCTTTCAGTACTAAACTAATACCTTTTAGGTGAGGTTTTTGCAAGACATCTCAATATTCTAATATTTTATGTTGGCACATCTGACTGAAAAGGAATAATTTCTCCTTTCTAAACTACATACTATCAGAAACATGGCAATACTAAGTGATAAAGCTATAAACATATAAATAAATTCCTCATACACTGAAGTGCCACTGAATTAGGGATAGCAAAGCCTATGCAAATTGTGTAGCGCTGCGCATCATGTATGCGCAAGTGAGGGCGCTGTGGTAACTGCATATATAGCGCGTACTGTGGTTGTTCTGAATTAGTTGTTGGAATTGCCAGTATGGGTAAACTGCCTGATTTAGACGCCTTCGATCGCGGACAAATCTTAGGTGCGCGACGCATGGGCCATTCAATTTCTGAAATCGTCAGACAGCAAGGATTTTCAAGGTCGACAGTGTCAAGAGTATACCAAGAATACATGGATGGTGGAAAAAAAACTAGCGATCGGGCAAACTGCAAAGGACAATTAGCCTTAACAGTGCGTGGTGAGAAACGGCTCAGGTGTATTGTACGTAGCCAGCGAAGCGAAACATTAGCTCAAATTACCACCCAGTTTAATGACGGTGCCAGTCATACAGTCAGTAAACGGACTGTGCAACGCTCAGTCAGATACAACAAATCGTATTAGCGAATGAAATAACTCAAAATATCTCCGGATGTTACGCAAAAGTTAGGAGACACCTGATTTGCTAATACAACGCATTGTATCAGCGCATCGACAAGATCAAAAAGGTATATTGACAATAACAAATAACGAAGTATGTTATCTCATTGACGAATCAGAAAAATGTAATAATATCTATTTTATTTTAAATAACACATATGGAAAGGAAGTAAACTAAAAGCACTAAAAAAATATTTAACGCTGGACAGGAGGGTAAATTTTAATATTGTAATTTGCTAATCATTAGTGAAATTAAATCGTGTTACTCTTCTCTCGTTGCGGCGATATTTGAAAATGCGCCAAATTGGTGTGAAAAAGATTGTAGTGCTTATAATGGATAAGTACCATAAAAACAAATAAAATGTCAATTAAAAATAAAATAATTGCAAGATAAAAATAAATTTTTATATACCATGTTTTTATATTTTCTGTTGAATCATATAAACTTGACAATTCTATGTATTAATAAATACTTTAAAAAATTTTTTTGATGAATTATCCCAACAATTTGAAAGAAAATGAAGTTAGTTGGAAGTTAACTTGCGTTTAACTTTTCGTTCCCGTCCCGGCTGATAGATGGCTGCACCAGTCTACAATACAAAATGAACTGAAAATGGTTTCAATTCTGCTAAAAGATGGCTAAAAGTATTAAAATAATGCATTGTCATCATGTTCTGAGCTATTGTAAAAGTTTCAAATGTGTAGCTAGTTGGGAAGTTAGTTAAAAACCGATTGCAAGATTTATACCTGACAAACAATCACACACACACACACACACACACACACACACACACAAACAAACAAACAAACAAACAAACAAACAACACAAGCAGACAAACTCACAAAAAAGCGAGTTAATAAAGACATGGTAATAAAAATAAAATGAAAATTAAGATGAAAATCGTTAAAAATATAAATAATATAGAATAGAAATTTTTTTAAAATTAAACTAAAATATTTTCTATGGGATTTCTAAGTATGTTTATACGCATATATTGATGTATGGGATTTATGTTTATCTAACATTTAATTAATTGCTTCTAGTTAATAGTTTAATAAATTTTTTAACTTCCCTTAACTCAGCACAGTAATCCTTTGAAAAGAATTTATATCTTAAAAACCACTGGCGGTCATTTTCACGAGCAATCTTATTCATATTAATCATAGGCATCACTGGAGTTCAAGCCTTTGGCCCAAATAGTCCGAAAACGGTGGTGTTTCTCCCTCTAGTCCCTTTTCCATATAAACGTACGCTGAGCATGGTAAGTTCCTTTAACTCATGACTCGAGAACAATTTTTAGATTTTTTTTTATGCGTTAAGGGAATCTTCCGCTTACTAAACAAGAATCTTTTAGTCTGTTATCAGCATACGACCACACTGTTTTAATATAATATATCAGGCGTATCACATTACCGTTGCTTGCATGAGCATTTGGGAGTTAGGTGTTGTCATTATATCATTATTCCTCGTGTGAAGAGCTAAAATATACAAAACCATTATTACGGCATATTCTATCAATTATCTATATATATAAAACAGTTCCGTAACTGACTGACTGACTGACTGACTGACAGATAACGCACAGACCAAACCACTGGACTAAAGGGCTGAAATTTTGCATGGTGATTCTCCTTATAGTGCAGGGTTGCACTAAGAAATATTTTTGAAAAATTCTTAGATTTTTTAAAATGAAATTTTTAAGCTGTTTTGGTAACATTCTTTAAATTTTGCATTTAAAATAATAATCTGAGGGTTATAAAATTTATATCACCAGAAATATGATAAAAATTCTTTTAAAGTGAAAACTTTTTTTCTAATCTTTACCTCCATTTTCTGATTTTTGGTGAATTTTTAAAGATTATTTTTTAGAATTTAATTTATTAAATGCTTATCACGTGATTTCTTTTCTTTTTGTGATACTTTAGCTTTTCATCACGTGCATAACAGCGATATAAATTGACAAAATAAATATTGAAAAACGGTCAAATATAAAATTTAACCACTAAAGAATTTAATTCAAATTAGCATGTTTTATGAATATAAACATACAAATTAATTGCATACACTGACCGTTGTATTTGATTTGAATATTTTCTTCTACATTATTTTGTCTATAATTTTGTCTATAATTTTGTCTATATATAATGTTTTTTTTGTTTTTTTTCGGCATTAATTGCATACATTAAACTTTGAATTTAATTTGAATGTACTCCGTGACTAAGTACCGGTTTCCAGCTAGTAAACATATTAATCCCAACACGTACAGTATTCAGAGTGCAATTTATATACTGCATAAGTACTGTATATTTAGGCTTTAAATAAGATTTGCAGAAAGAACTAGGAATAAAAGCCAAAGTTATCAGGTGAAATACATTATATATATAATAGCCGTTGCCTCTGTATAACACTTCCGGGCTGTACTCATCTTTCAATTGAAGCCCTCAGTAAACAAACGACCAGTTAGGCCTAATTTCAATTTCAGAAGTAGATCAGAATTTTTTTTTACCTAAAAACTAATATCTTCTCTATCAAATCACGTTTGTTCAGCCTATTTTTCTATAAAACATTCAGAACTAAAAAAAAGTGGATGCTTTTAGCTGTATATTTAACAGTTTTTAAAAATCTGTTTACTTTTGCGATGAATTCTGAAAGTAAACAAACTTGAATGTGAATGAATCAAGTAGCTCAAGCATTCATATCGCGTAGTGATCTGTATAAAACTAGATGGCAGTGTACTACTCCAATCGCATGAAAAACTAAGTAAATAAAAAATAATGAAAGGGTTTGCTTACAAGGTGTGGATTAAATGCAATATTGTTAGATATTTCGGGATATTTTTTAACTTTCGTATACTTTTTCCATTATGACGTCATTATTAGTATTATGACGTCAAAATGGCGGGTTACCTTCTAGTTAAAAATAATGGCAAATTTAATAAAAATTGTTGCTAATTCACTTGATTCTGGTCTCCCAAAAGGAAGATTATTGTAATAGGCGGGTGAAAACGCAGAGAGGTGAAGATATTTGAGTGTATCTGCAAATTTTCCCACAAAAAATAGCTACAGGAAAACGTTACCTAAATAATTTACTAAGTAAAAGAAAACGTATGGTGTTAATTATGAAGTGTATATTAGTTAGTGATTTGACATTGAGCTTGAAAAGAACACTCGGTCACTATATCTAATAAATTTTACTTTATTTAAATTGTGAGCAATTTATAATTTGGTTATAGTGGATTAAAAATATCATCGAATAAAGACCTGGGTTGGATATAGTGAACTAAATGTTCTGGACACTGTGCATAAAAATGCTAAATATTAATACAGTTATCTACTAACACTGTGGGGAAAGAAGACTTGATATGCTTAATATGAAGTAGGCATATCACATTATCTTTTAAAGTATGTTATCTAAACTGTTAACAATAGTGTATGTAAACGTTTGGGGTGATGTATTGAAACCAACAATCTTAGATATTCTCCCTCTTTAGTGAGCTGTATAATATAAAAATTATCATTAATAATTTACAAATAATATTGTTAACTTAATTTTTGTATTAAAAAAATGATTTCCAGTGTTTAAAATGAAGATTTTCATCACACACGATACAATATGTTTCTATATTTTCCTTCCTTAAGTCAAATTTCTGTGGTTCTTTAGACAAATTTCATACACTTAGATCAAGCAATATTGTACATGTTGAGGTACTTGCGTAATACTCTATTTCTCTCTATATATATTATTTATGGTTGAATACATAAACATATCGATTTGACACGTGTTTGGGCAAACTTCCTCAAAACGGACACTTTTGCAACTTCATTCCGAACTTTTTCCGTTTAGTTTTATACTGATAAGTCATTCTTCGAAAATATTTTGTTTTTTAAGGATTATTGAATATAAGACTGACGAAATTGTTTCATCTTTCTTTATTCCACGCTTGACCTATATTCTTGTTAGTTTTTGCGAAACCTTCATTTAGAGTAGCCTTTATCTAAATTAAACAAGCTAATCTAATTTAAACCAGAAATTTCATAAAACAGGTATCACTCCCTGAAAGCATGTATATAAAGCTTCTATTACAACTAATAGAAGACATTTGATTTTAGTTCACGTATTTTTTTGTAAATTATATGTCTTTTAGACTTTTACAAGGATAAATTTCATTTTAAATTAAAAAACCGGTGAGGGCATGGTAATGGCTAGGGCGCTGGCATTCGTTTCAGATTCTTTTACAGAAATTAATTTCATTTTTAACAAAAGCGAATCGTATTAAACTGGATATAAGCATCTATTACACCTCATAGAAGGTATCTTATTTTAGTTCACTTTTTTTTTTTTTTTTTTATTTATTTATATATATATTTTTTTAAAGCCAATGCGGAGGCACTTGTAATGAAACATTGGCCTATACTACACCGCAATTTTACTGCCCATTTTATTATGGGGGCACCATATAGGCGGACAGCATTACCCCCTATGAAGGGACGACACTAACGGAAGCATTTTTCGTGGCGCCTGGATTCGATCGGAGCACCCTCAGCACCGTAAACCAGTTCGCTGTACCACAGGGCCGCCAAGTTCACTTAATATTTTGGTAAATTTAGTATGTTTATTATTTTACAGGAATTAATTTCATTTCAAATTGAAACGAATCGTATTTATCTATATATATAAAACAGTACCGTAACTGACTCACTGACTGACATACAACACACAGATGAAACCGCTGGACCTAAAGAGCTGAAATTTTGTATGGCGATTCTTCTTATAGTGTGCACTAAGAAAGATTTTTCAAAAATTATTATTAGATTTTTTTAAATTAAATTTTTAAGCTGTTTTAGTAACTTTTTTTAAGTTTGCATTTAAAATAATAATTTGAGGGTTATACAATTTATATCACGAGAAAGATCAGAAAAATTCCTTCAAAATGAGATCTTTTTCGAATTTTTACCTCCCTTTTCTGATTTTTGGTGAATTTTTAAATATTAATTTTTTATAATTTAATATATTAAATGCTTATCACGTGATTTCCTTTTCTGGTACTTTAAATAAATTTATCGTCACGTGCATAAAAACTAAATAGACAAAAAATATTTTTTTCTTCCTAATGTGGCAGACGATTGGACATTATTTTGTCTATAAAAATATCCCTTACGATTTTTTATAAATGTTTATTTTACATCAATTGTATACATTGATTTTCGTATTTATTATAAATATATATATATATATATATATATATATATATATATATATATATATATATATATTTATATTTTTTGGCATTAATTGCATACATTGACCGTTGTATTTAATTTGAATGTACTCCGTAGCTAAGTGCGGGTTTTCAGCTAGTCTGGATATAAAGCATCTACTACACAATTACACATGTTAGAATGTATTTTATTTTAGTTCACGTAATATTTTGGTAAATTTAGTACTGTTATTTATTTTACAGAAATTAATTTAATTTTTAATTAAAACGAATCATATTAATCTGAATATAAAGCATCTATTTACACCTGACAGAAGGTATTTTATTTTAACTCACCTGATTTTTTGGTAAATTTACTATAGTATAAAATTTAACAGGAAATAATTTCTTTTTAAAATTAAACGAACCGTATGTATCTCGATCTAATATTTTTAGTGAAATTAACGTTTAAAATTTTCATTCCAATCGTTTAGAAATTGAACCGTGGAATATTTATAACCTTTGACGTTTCAATGGTGTTTTACAGTATTTAGGAATGCATTAAAATCACACTGTATTAATATTTGTTTCCGACAAAGGTTTAATTAAAAAATCTGTGATAACGTAGGTGAAAATATAATTTTTTTTCACACAAATATAGCTAATATTATGATTTTTTGTAGATTAAAGTTTCACTCATTAATATACATAAATTAGATTACTCTTAATTGTAGAAAAATAACAGTAATTTCGACAAGCTTAAAAAAATTCACTTCATTACCATCGGTTAACAGCGCAACCATCTTGGGGAAATATCAAGATTTAACGTCAAAATAAGCGACAAAAAATTAAAAACAAATTTCTCTAAAACGGTTCAGGAAAAAAGAAATCTAGACCATTCATGAAATAGTTAACTCTTTCCGACTTCTTTTGGAAAAAAAATTATCCGAATTATCTCTTTTTAAGTCAAATCTCACATTTAATCACTTTAGATTATAAAATAAGTAAAAGCGTTAAACCATGTTACATTTAATGCATAATTAACTATGATTTTGTTAGAGAAGTAATTTTTATAATTAAAAACATTAAATTAGGTAATGAAAAGGAAGTAAAAACTGGAGGGTTTTTTTTCCGTTAAAAGAATGTTTTTAGCAAGAAAGAAAATGCTGCATTTTATGTAATTTTTCATGTCCTTGATCGATTATGCATAGGACATTAATGGCAGAAAAATGTTTATGTATACCTTCGTTTTCCCTTTTTTAAATCTTTAAATATTTTATGTGAATTTAGAATAAATTAATAGAACTTAAAGTTGCAGATAAGCTGTTTCAGTTGTTAAGTTTCGATTTTGGTGAGATATTAGGATATTTTTTATTTCAATATTAAAACAAATAATGGTTTACCGAAATATAGTTAACCTTGAAATACAGGGTGGTCAGAAAAAAAAACTTTTCCGTTATATGGACCTCTAGCGGCTATTCCATTCAACCCATCGAGATGAGATTTCAGATATAGTTATTCAGAGATATGAGCTGGGGATTCTGTGAAAGGCAACAAAGTGGCGCTCATGGTTACGGTTAATAAGTTATGTGGTTCTTCCTTTCTTTTTATATCTCTAACGGTCCAGGCACATTATAAAGTACGAGGGATAACTCTAGAATAAATCCTTTATTCTCTACGTAGAGACAGACTAACATATACAGACTTGGGGCTTCCAAAATAATACACAACAGTACCGCAACCCGCGGTACTAAGAAACTAAAGGTCGCAATGAATCCCTCAGGCAGAGTAGGCATTTACTAACAATACACGTACACCTCGGCTCTGAGCTAATTCTCGAAGTCGTGCAGCCACCTCGGCTAAATACCAATACACGCTCTATCAGTTAAACACCGCTATCACCTTCCATCAAGCTGGCCTCGGCTCTCTCTCGTATCACTACTCCAGTCTTGGGCTTTTGCCAACTCAGCGTGTGCCCTTTAAATAGATCAAACACCTGCGCCGAACTCACTTCGGCTGGCATGTACAGCGCTGCTCCCAGAAATTTGCATCTGAGCAACACGCGAACCCTACAAAGTACAGAAGCACGAAATTTTCGAATGGCAACGCTCACTTTTTCCCATCGCAAAATGCTCAGCGCATGCGAAAACCCTAAACAGGATTGGAACGGTACATGTATCATTAAAAACGGACGCGTTATGCACGCACAAAAAAACAGATCTACGATTGGCCTGTGATGGCACTTATGCGGAAAATGTGCAATCCAAATAAAAGTTTTCTTTTGTCCGATCTGTGTTCTCATCAGTGATTGGTGTCTTGCCTCTGTCATATTCAAATTTCCTCCGTACACCCCGATCGTGTTTTTGTCGGCCGTTCGCAGAGCTGTTTTTTGTGCGTGCATAACGAGTCTGTTTTTTTCAATTCCTACTATTAGTTCACACTCTCCCTATATATATCTTGTTCAAATTTTCAATCGTTAATAAAATACTTTTTATTCATCCACTCAAGTTCAAGTACATTTTTTTAAACTTTTAGTGGGTGACACTTGATGTTAATACAGTTTTTTCAAACATTAATTCATTAATTAAATTTAATTAATCGATTTTAGTTTTAGACCTAGAGCGTCTCTTGCTCTTGAATAGTAATTTCCCTATTCTTACTCTGTAAACGGTAGCACTGCGGTAGTGCGGGCTCCTCCCGTCCTGTATGTTGCGGGATCGAATCCCCAACCTGACAAACTTTTTCTCTCTCTTTCCCCCCCTCCTAATCTCGCACAGTATGCAAGGTTCTGGCAGGCAATCCTTTTTTTCAATTCCTACTATTACTCCACACTCAAATTTTTCTTTGTTGACCTAAGTAGGAATTGACTTTAAAATTTTTTTTATTACTTGTTTTTGTGATACACGTACAATTCCAACGCTCTTTAGTGTTTTCGGCATGCGCTGAGCATTTTGCAATAGGAAAAAGTGAGTGTTGCTATTCGAAAATTTCGAGTTTCTGTACGTATAATCGTAACCGTGAACGCCAATTTGTTACCGTTAACATAATCCCGAGCTCATACCTCTGAATAACTATATCTGGAATCTGATCTAGATCGGTTGAACGGAACAGCCACTAGAGGTCCATATATCGGCAAAGTTTTCTTTATGACCACCCTGTATTTATAGAATAAATACAATAACTTCTCACTTTTCCTGTCATTATAACTCAGGTCTTTTAATATATGATAAAACTCGTTATTACTAACTTAGAAATAATCTTGTTGTAAATTCTACTGACTAAACACATTATGTTGCCTAATAGATGAAGCAGGTAAAGACATAGTGTCTGATAAGAAAAAAAATGTCAATTACATTTAAGATACAGTTCTAAATTGTAAATAATACTGATGATACCTTAATATGATCAATGTAATGCAATACAAATAATTCCCTCAGATCGAGCCTAAAATATAAATGAGTAGCGGCCAGTCCCGACTTTGTCCGGGTTGAACAAAATATTATACCAATAAATTTCCAGTTGATAGCCAATAAATTGTAAATCTTTTTTTACCTTAATAATAACCTAAATAATACCTTAAATTAATATTACGTCAGTTAATAATTAAAATAAATTTTTTAAAAGAAAAAGGCGTGCCGGAGAACATCTAGGTTCGAACCGCTAAGGTCAGAAAAGAAGTCCACCGCGATAGCACCACGCTAAGGATCGTTGGAGTCTTCGACACAAAAAGCGGTAGAAGACAGTAGCGGTAACAATGGAGCTTGTTAGGATTTAGCCCCTAACTTTATTTCTACTGATCAGATATACATAATATATAGCCTTGTCCATCTGGAATAATGTACCTATCAAACAGTGAAAGAATTTTTCAAATAGGTGCAGTAGTTCTGGAGATTACCCTCCACTTACAAAATCGCTCTCTCCTTTTATATAAGTATAAATTAAAGAACAGAAAAAAAATACATACCATACAACAGCTGCAACTACAATCGGAACAAACATACTCGTACGCGCAAGTATACATTCACACACATGTATTATCTATCTATCTATCTATCTAACTAACTAAAAACTGTTTTTAAACTGTTTTTATTGTATTGGTATTCAACTGGGATTTTTTGTTTTGTTAGAGTCTTCTTTTTCCTTTCATACTGATCTAATTTGTCGGTTACCTAATACGGGGAGGTGAAAGTTGCCCATTTCTTTATGAACTCTTCCTTGCACTCATCATTGACACTAAATTTAAGTTGATTCCCAAAAATTAACCCTTACGTCGGCTCATCGGTCTTTATACTTTTCCCCAGCGCATCGGTCTCACAGACCGCTACGCTATAAAATTCGGATATTTTCCTATTTTTATAAGTTTTTCGCAGTTATAAGTCATTAATGCAAAACTACTGTCACCTCTCATTCTTGAAAATGGTAAATAAAATATAGATTATTGAGCAAAAATTTCAGAATCCGATTCCTCAATCTGTGATAGTGAGAGAGAGAAACAAAATGTCTGGTTCGTGGTGAAACAAGAGGAATTCTTCCATCCATGCTAGCTACAACAATAAAGGAAAGATCATGGAAATAGAACGCATGTAGACTGACAGACAGTTAGTTCGGTTCAAGGCTTATCGGTCATACAGACTGGCAAAAATTTAAATCAGTTCAAGGCTCATAGGTCCAAAATTCCGACTATGTTTTACAAAATGTCTGGTTCGTTGTGAAACAAGAGGTATTCTTCCATCCATGCTAGCTACAACAATAAAGGAAATATCATGGAAATAGAATGCATGCAGACTGACAGACAATTAGTTCGGTTCAAGACTTATCGGTAATACAGACCGGTAAAAATTTAAATCAGTTCAAGGCTCATTGGTCCAAAAGACCGACTATGTTTTACAAAGATTAAATTTACCGACAAGCTACGAGCGGGCGAAAATCTCCGATGTGTTGTACTTGAAGGTCGGGAAGCGACTGAAGAGTTCTCAAACCCCAACAGTCTGATCACCCCCAACACCAACCCTCCCTTCAGAACAGGTGCAACAGTGGTTTCCTAGACCGGTGGGCCGACGTAAGGGCCTGTTCACATAGGAGTCACATAGGAGTTCACATAGGAGTGTGTATTTAATTCATGGGCGTGAGCACACCAAGAGGTCATATTGACCCTTAATAAAAATATAATTTCGCATAAATAAAACCCTTAATAAAAATATAAATTTCGCATAAGTGCCCTTAAAATAATTGTCAGAGCTTTTCCGGATTTTGCTTGCATCTCTTAATTAAGAATTTTTTTTACGAATTCACATCTTTGTATTTCCTCTACGTGTTCGGTTTTCTTGCAATGTGTTCGGTTTGTTCGGGGAGAAGAAGCCCTAACAAAAATGACACCCATTCATTTTTGGGTATCTTTGCTAAACTGGTCCTACTTTCAAATAATATAAGATAGAGTTGTAAATCTTGAGTTTTTTTTTTTCAAATTTTGGGGTAAGCTGCATTAAAGTACTAGCATTTTTTATTTACATGGGTTGTAGGGATAGGCCCTATACACGATTCAAACGTTGCAGTTATTTCTGTTTCCTGGAGTTTAAGTTTTTCTAACTCAAGTTGTAAGTTAAGCTGTTGAAGTTCAAACTCTTGAACTTCTGTTTATAGAGTTTATATGCTCACTTCTACCCAGACTTGGGTGTATATAATTTGAAGTGGCACTCTAAATGAATTTGATGCAAACACAGTTTATACATGAAACAATGTTTATTGAATTCGTTGCACATATAGAATTTGCTTTTACAGCAATAAGCATACGTACCACTTGTACGGAATATATAAATACAGCTTTCAAGAACAATATATTTTTCAATACTCACGAACAGTAAGTCAGACCAGCAGTACAGCCACGTAAACGTCGGGCCCCCTAAGCACTAGCTCAGGATAGTACTGGAGCTGCACACCTCGTAGCTCCCTATCGCTTATCTATCAACCTTAACAAACTTCTTTCAACCCTAAAAACCTTTTCCAACCCTAACAACCTTTTTTACTAATGACGCTGCATGGTATTTATACTAAGCGTGTATGCCGAAATTAGCATATCTCAAGTAGCTTCTTTAATTCATTCACTCAAAAGTTCGATTCTTGTGACTCGAATCTTGTTTATACCTTACAGGTTTTTTCTTGTAAAACCCTATCTGTCTCAATCTCTTCTTGTACTCTCTGAGATTTAACTTTCCGTTCCTCTATTATGTGGGTTACAGCGATTTTTGCACATTCTTCATCGTAATAAGGTCTTTTTAATATGATTTGTTTCAAATCAACGGTTCTCATTCCAGCATCAATTTGCTCGCCAAGCTCTTCCGCGAGATATATTTTTATTATCACCCTGTTTTTATTAACTCGCTTTCTTGTTTGTTTGCGTGTGTGTGTGTTTGTCCGGTACAAATCTTGCAATCGATTTTTAACTAACTTCCCGACTAGTTACACATTTGAAACTTTTAGAATAGCTCAGAACACGATGACAATGCATTCTTTCAACACTTTTAGCCATCTTTAAGCAGAATTAAATTCATTTTCAGTTATTTTTTTTTGTAGACTGGTGCAGCCATCTATCGACCGGGACGGGAACGAAAAGTTAAACGCAAGTTAACTTCCAATTAGCTTCATTTTCTTTCAATTGGATGGGATAATTCATCAAAAAAAATTTTAAAAAGCATTTATTAATACATAGAATTGTCAAGTTTATATGATTCAACAGAAAATGTAAAATCATGGTATATGAAAAGTTCTTTATATCTTGTAACTATTTGTTTGGTGCCTTTGGCCAAAACACTCATGATTTTTCAAGATTGTACGATTCGAAATTATTACACAAATAATGTTATTCCCTTTTACATACACGTAACGTATATTTAAAACATAAAATTCGAATTCAACAAGATATTCCCCTTTTTGTAGGAAAATGCAATATTCTTAAGGAATTCATATTACCACCATATTATGGTACTTTAATTTAACACAATACCCCTTTTTCACATATAATAATAATTCACATATAATTTTTTTCACATATAATTTTTATATAAAGCACAAAATTCTTAAAAATTCATATTACTCATGATTTTACGGCTTTCTAATTTAACACAATACCTCTTTTCCACAAATATATCATACGATATAGTTAATAAAAATACCCATATTATATTCTGTAGGAAATGAAGTAAGATCTTAATGTTTCACTTAGCAAAATAGAATAGCCATAGAATGCACTCAAGTTAATACTTGTAACACGTCGATGTTCACTGGATCTTGTTCCACTCCATTTTTTGAGAATAATTCGTTCATATATCACAATTCATAAAACGAAATCAAATTTTAAGGTAGATAATGCAGCATAATACTTATAACACGTAGATGTTCATTGGATCTTGTTCCATGCCATTTTGTTTGGCATAATTCTTTCATACATCACAGTTCATAAATCAAAATCGAATTTTAAGATAGATGATGCAGCATAATACTTCTAACACGTAGATGTTCACTGGATCTTGTTCTCCGCCATTTTTTTACACTGTTCATCAGTTTCCTCTTCGTTAGCAATCGTTATTTTTGAGACCAGTGGAAAACCAACGTTAGTTATTTCCTCTTTAATATGTAACACCATTCAGTAAACTTGCTCTAAATCAGACTTAGGCATTAATACCAAGAGTACCATTTTTATTTTAAACATATTTATTAGTACTTTTAAGCACAAGCATGTACAATTTTACAATATTCAAAGAGGAACACATATTACATCCAACCGGTTACATCGTACTTACTAGGCTTTTAACGCTAACTCAAAGCCTAGAACAAACTTTTCATCGCCATAGAAACTGTTTCACTCGTTGCTAGGAAACCTGTTGCTATGCTTAATCTGTTGCCACGCGGAAGACACCGATTTGAGAAATCTTAAGTTATCACCTTAAAATGTTTTACACACACACACACACACACACACACACACATATATATATATATATATATATATATATATATAATTGTTATTATTATTATCATGATTAATCTCGCAAGAAAACTAGGAACAAAAGTAATCCAGCGTACGTGTCTTTCTACAAGTCCCAATGTTTGGATTTAAACCCGGAAATGATGCAGGTAAATAGAATTGAATTTCAGCAACATCTTAAAAACTTTATTTACTCGGGTTCTAGAAAATGAGGTCATGCCTTAAAAGATTCTAAATTTTAAAGCTTTCAAAGGTGACATTGTGTAGTACATAGTTATAAATAGAATAAAATATGGAGAATATCGGATCGTAATAAGAATCTAATAGAACAACGAAAAAAATGTAAAGAAATGATTTTTTTGCAATGAAACAAAAGGAAATGACGAAAATGACCTTTCGTGATTTCTTAGTGAGGAGAGATTTTTAAGTTACCGGAGTAAAGATTAGGTGAATAAATGGTTCCAAAAGAGTAAGATTGAAAAAACTTTTAAAGGAGCCCAGAGTCTGCGGTGAGCTGTAGAGATCCGTTTGTTAAAATACAAAAAAATATGCGAAAATAAAAGAGGACAGTTAAAAGTCATTGTGAAGTTTTAGCCCTAAATACGGGAGCTGCTGTAGACTACATGGTCGTAAATTTGTATTTTGATGTTTTACTTGCCTTACTTGTTAGGATGTTCACTTGTCTTACTTGTTAGAAGAAATTTCGATTCCAGGTCATACATTCTTTGCTAATTTCATTCCGTGTACTCAGGTAGACAGTAACTATATCTCACATACAGGTGCGCAAACAATATGCGTAAATATCAGTATTTTAGGGAGGACATGTAGTTGGGCTCAAAGAAGCCGGTTGGTCTAATCGGCGAATCGCTCGACATTTGAATAGGAGTGATGCTAATATCAGACGATGTTGGCAAATGAGTGGGTGAACCATGGCCGAACACAACGTCATGGTTCGTCAGAGCGGCACTCAGAGTCCCAGATTCATCATTATCATAGATCGTACGTGAATCTGGTGCTTCAGGAACAGTAAGGACCATTCATAGGCGGCTCAGAGAAAGGGGGCAGATCTCACGGTGCCCCTTGCGCCGACTATCATTGAACTCTGTACATCGACAAGCCCGTTTGCAGTGGTGTCGGGCACATTCAAACTGGAATGTCACTGACTGGAGTAGAATTGTCTTCGGTTATGAGTCTCGCTTCGAATTGAGCCCCGATGACCAACTAATACGTGTCAGGAGACGCTACGGACAGCAGTGGAATACCAAGGTGACTGTCTACCCCCATACGGGCCGACAGCCAAGAGTGATGGTCTGGGGTGTCATTTCATTTCACAGCAGGACCCCTTTGGTTGTAATCCGCGGCACCCTTACAGTACAGCGGCACGCCCTGTTCTGTCGCCCTTCATATCACTCCATCCTGGGCTTACATTTCAGCAAGACGATGCCCGCCCACACATGACAAGAGTTTTAAACTGCTTGCCTTCGTGACTGCCCAACGCTACCTTGACCAGCAAGGTCACCGAAATCTTGCACACTGAGCCCGTTTGAAGCATTATGGGCAGGGCCCTGCAACCAGCTCGGGATTTTGACGATATAACGAGCCAATTGGACATAATTTGGCACGATATCCCGCAAGAGGACATTCACCACCTCTATCAATCAATTTCAATGCTTGCATAAGGGCCAGAGGTGGATCAAAGCGTTATTGACTTGTGAAGCTGCTTCTCTTGAATAAATCATCTCTTTTTTTTTCTCAAATTGTTATCATTTGTTTTCATGTACATGTACATCACATCTAACGAGTTTCGTCCCATCTTTTTTTCCCGTGAATAAATTAAATTTATCATTTTAAACAAGACTTTTGATATTTTTTTCCATATGCTAATATGAAGATAGTAAAATTACGGGATGTCTCTATCTACATATATCCATATACATACGTATGAATGAATTTAGGCATGGATGCATGTCTCTATGATTGTGGGGGGGTGTTGTTTTTTGCAGACGAAGAACAAAATAATCTCTTAATAGTTTTAATCACATGCTTAAGAAAATACAATCCTATGAAACAGTTTTGATGGCGCGTGTTTTCAATATATTTACTAGATATTTGGATTTAAATATCTTTGACATGATGCTCTACTCGTGAATAAACATTTCATTTAACATATTTCATTCACAAGAAAAGCACATTCTCTCTCTCTTTCTCTTTCTCACGTATAATATACATTTAAGTAGCAGCTGATCCTCTGCTTAGTTACAATATTTGCTGCCTTTGAATAACTAATATATCCGTGATGTACTTTAGGGAATGGTTAATTGCCGTCATAAGCATTACCTCCCGTTTACACACAGAGACAGAGCAGTTTATAAATGCTTTTGTTGAGTGCGGATGCACACATATAGCATCCCAACGGATTAAAACAATTTTGAAGTTTATTCTTTCATGAATTGTACTCAGTGGTATTTCTAAAACAGAATTAAGATGATTCTTTTCGTAAACAGAAATGCATGATATCAGAGTGGCTGCGCGTAGGTACAATTTGTCTTCCAAATTTATCAAGGAACGAATCTTTTATTTTCTTTGCAGAATTAATCAGATGTGTAATTGTAATATAATTATTTGAGGAATTTTATAGCATAATCAACAAATTTTGGGTAAATGGAACAGGACTAGCGTATAGTTTTCAAATTCCGTTTTCGTCGTTACTCGGGCAATATTTCTTTATTTCAAACTATCAAATAAATTTTGCATCCAAGTATAAATTGAGGGTAATTTAACTGTAGTTTGAGTTAGAATATCCAGGCTCAAGTATTGATTGTTCAATAAAACTGATTGCTGGATTGAATGCTAAAATTATTGGCGATAAAAGTATTCAGAGATTAAATGCTCAGACAAAATACTGTTCTTATTATCATTGATTCAATTATGGCTTAAAAATTGCTGAGTAAATTTCAAGACTAATTGAGGCGTTCCTATTTAAAAGCGGGTAAGTGTCAAAATTTCCGTATATTTTTTTTCACTGATGCAAGGGTTTGTTCCAAGGCTAATGACATAGAAAAGGAGGTATGGGCCTAGCTCAGAGCTAAACAAAACTAGCTAGGCACTTACCTCCTTTTCCACTCCATTAGCCTTGGAACAAACCCTTGCATCAGTGAAAAAATAATCTTCGGAAATTTTGACACTTACCCACTTTTTAACGGGAACTCCTTAATTTCTTTATTCTGGCTTAATAAATCTGCGTCGATTAATTTCTGCACATTTCTAACATACTTATTCGCAAGAGAGATTATCGATACACTAATCCATCTGTAAATGGAAGAGGAGTAAAAGAAACTATAAAAAAATCTACTTTTGTACAACTTTTAATATTTGTGATAAATTTTAGCATTTTATATGCTTATGTAATAATACCTTGAATTTAATAACATACCCATGATAAGGTAAACATATATTTTCGTATGATTAAATGCTAGGATATGATGCAGTAGTTAATGGTTGCATAGGGACAATCAATTCTAATGAGATATGACATAATCCATCATTCGATATCCGATAGGTCCTAATATGTACATACTGATACCAGAAATAATTCCTTTTATGCATCTATAAGTGTGTATTTAGAATTATCAAAATATTTATTGAAATCAAAAAGAAAATAAGCACATGGTTTTATTTTAACGTAGAGATTTTTAGATAAAGGCTACATTTTAATGAATATTAAATTTTTTAAAATCGAAATTATAGCAAAACTCTATTAACGTACTTACTCACATCAGATGAGGAAAGACACGGCAAACTAAACAGATAACATGACAGGAGCTATTAGATATAGTTGATCAATAATGTCTATTTCGTACTGCTATGACATGAGACATATACAGCAATCTATCTCTCTGAATAATCTAATCTAAAAAATTAACAGACTATCATGCTAAACATACTTTAATAATCTTTAAAAAATCATATTTGCTTTTCAAAAAGGCGAAACGCTTATGTTACCAACGTTCTAAACAACATGTGAAATATATTGTTACAAATTTTGTAAATTAATGTATGTCTTTAGCTTAAATTATCGTTAAAATTGTTATTTTTCTTGTAAAATAATGCATTACTATCGTTTAATCCATGTAAATAGTCGTATTAGCTGAATTTCTGCTGTACCATGCATGTTATCTCGCCAAATTGGCGAGATATTGGCTTACTGGCGACGTTTTTGACGACTAATTTTTTGTCGTCAATATTGGCGAGATATAGCTACATTTTTTCGACTTCGCATCAAACTCGGCGACTTTTCCAAGCCTGGTATTTTCTGGAACATTGTAGAAATCCCCAGACTCTTGAGAAGTTATAAATTCAGCCCCGATTTGGAGTTCAGAGTTCAGATTGCAGTTTTGAAATGTGCTTGGAGCTAGTCAAAAGCGCCGCTGTTAGCTGTGAGATTCTCTTTGGAGAATTGCTGAGATTTATGCAGCGATAAGTGAGGTATTATAAAGAGACTCCGCTCGACGTCTTTTTTGTTGAGTTTTTCCACACTTCTATGAACTAGATATTGTGTTAGAGACACTGTAGTCAGTTTCTGACGATCTATAAGCTGTAGCATTTCGACTTCCTGTAAATAAATCTGTTTTTATTCTGCCTTATTCAATCTGTTTTTATTCTGTCTTATAGCCGAACCCAAACTGGAAATTTGTAAAATTATGAACAAGAAAACAAAAATCAATGGCAGCAGAAAGGTATTCAGAACAAAGGAGAGACAAGTCTAATAATTAAAATTTTCACGAAGTATCTTAAAATTTCCTAAGACGAAAAACGTCAGTTCAAAGGTAAAGATTCTCCAAAAATATAACGAGAAAGGGATGAAGTCAATTTATCTAACAGATAGAGGTATTCGTGCCCACTTGCCCGTTACTTATTTAAACTGTTAGGTTGCGTGATGATAATGTTAAGGAAAAACTCAAGAATTCTTTTCCAATATCCAGCCGTTTATTGAACACACTTGTTAAGCACGAGGTATACACATATCGCACACTAGTCATTGCATGCTGGATTTTTATAACAACAAAATGTACAGTTCGGTTAACAGTCAAAATCATATCACTTCATTTCATACAACAATATCAAAATACTAAATAAAAATACTAAATTCTAACTTAAAATTATGAAAACAATCTTAAAAACTGATAATAATTATTTAATTTACTGTGACAATTTAAAATTCTTTATATTTCATTAATTATATTTCTTTTTACATTTATTAAAATCAGTAACTGTTAACTGGTTAATTATCATTTTATCACTTTACTAGTGCAGCCATCTATTGGCAGGAATCAGAATTATTGTGTCCCAACAGAGGAAGCGTAAAAATGGCTATTAGCATCGTTACTTCATAAAGTGAACTATACGGGTGTCTTGATAAAAATATTTGACATTTTCATTTTAATGCAATACAGAAATAGTGGTGGGTAGAATTACCATATATTTTAATAGTAATATAATTCTGATATTTAAAAAGAAATTAAGATTCAGTTACATTGGAGTGAGGTTTACAGAGAATTATGCATTTTCAATCATAGTCCATATATTATACTGATCTATATTTCATGTGGAAAGAAAGGGTGTATTTTAAATTTCATATTCGCTACCTAACAGATGACAAATAAACATTTTTTATGCCAAATTATTTACGCAAAGTCAAAAATATTTTTACGGATTTTAATGGCACTCTGTGTTAAGGAAAAAATAATAATAGAGATTCTTGAACTATGCTAAATTTATAAAATATGTTGTCATCAAAAGAGAATTAATTAATAAAGCACTAAACAAATTACTGCGCAAGATTTATTGAGATTATATATTAATATTGGAATTAAGAGATGACAATGAATTTTAAATTATGCTTTATTATAAAAATTATCTTTTACATCAGTGTATGTTAAACTGTGTCAGAATTTATAAACTTATTATTAAGTTCGACCAGAAGGAAAAACTTATATATACAGCAAGAAGGACAAAAAAATCTTCTTTAGATTATTTTATTATATGCACAGTTATTCAAATCTTATCAAAATCTAAAAAAAAAGGTTTGGATGTAGTATTAGGTGGGATAATTGTAAACCCTATATGAATGAATGAAATAGAACTTTTTCAATCATTCATATAAGGTAAGTTGTGGTAACTGGGACATCTCATCCCAGATTTTTCCTTTACATATCGAGGGGGGGGGGGGTTCCACTCTGTTGTGGCAACACTGGTAAGCAGAAGTCAACATAACAACAGCGGTTTGGTCTCCAGCTTGGTTGAATAATATTTTATGACTGCTAATGTTTTGTATTTGTCATCACAAAACATCTTTCTACAAGGGTGAATTCAATAATTTTTGATAAGCCTATTTCTATCTCTTAAAAATTGAATGTAAGAATTTTTAGCTCAGTTAATGTCAAAATAATCTTCTGTCTAGCGTTTTAACCTATCCTGCATGTTAAAGGTCTGTGGGGGGTTATGGCCCAGTTGTCCCATCAGCTTTAGTGATTTGGGGCAACTGAACTATACCTTCAGGGGAACTGGGTCCAGGTATGGCCAAGTTACCCCGCAATGATCCACTTATGCTTATATCAACTACTTCTAACCTAACCTAAGTAACTGAACTAATTAAGTTATTTTAATAAGTTGCAATAAAGTCAATCAAGAGAAAGGCCCTTAGAGATACAATTTTATTGGAGAAATTTATACTTTTTAAAGCTTGTAAGAGTTCAAACATGTTTTCTTTTTTTTCTTACAATTCGCCCAAGATTTGCGTCTAAGTATTTACATAGAAAAAGGACAGAAATTAAAGAGGTTGGAAGATTTGGCTTTACAAGAAAAAAATTTAAAAATAGACGGAAAATTCCTAAAAAAATAGAAAAAAGATGGCATTGTGAAGAAAAAAAGACAGACTTGAAAGTAAAAAGAAAGAGAGAAACAGCAACATATTCAATACAACAAAAAACGTTATAATTTCATTTCATCGCTAGGCAGAAGTCACGTGACTCGTGTACGTCATTTGGCAGCTTGCCAAAAGAGCGGCTATAACATAGATTGTGTAATAACACGCACAACGCAAGAGAAACTGGCGACTGAAGTTGCTAGCGACTCGACACATTGAGTTGCCTGCGACTGATTACAAACGCGTTGCTGACGGGTTTGTAACCAGTTGCTCCGTGTGCGTGGCTCCATTCAATTACATAGGTTACGACTCATCACGGACTGGTTTGTGATTGAGTAGGTTATCAGTTTCTTTTGAGTTGCTCCGTGTACGGACGACCTTAGAAAACCCATTGTCTTCAACTTCTGGCCTCTGCAAGTTTAAAAGGTGAAACCTCTAGTGAATTCAGAATCTGATGGTGATGGCTCAACAGGTTTCAGCATTGCGGTCTGTGCTATCAACGGATTATGAGCTGGTTTAAGTTGCTGTTGATGGCCAGAAGAGGACGACATTATGTGGTCTGAAGAAGATATTTTAAGATTGATTAGATCACCAATTCGCATGTACACAGGTGGAATTTTCAGTGTTCCACAGTTAAAAGGTTGTTTATTTGAGTATAGTAAGTTTAACTATTATAAGTATTTAAGTCACTCATTTGTGTTCTTTTTCACTTAATCTTACTACTGGTTGAGTTATTATAAAAATCATTTTTTTTTGCAAGTACACATTATTTCACCCATTAACTCATTAACTAAATCAGGGCTTGTTAAACTCAAATTAATTAATTTACTCAAATTAATATTTTTCAATAGAAAAGGCCATTACAGCTACTAACTACCCTAGAAAGTATGTTTGTACTTTTGAAAATGTGTTTATAATCAATTACAATGTGTTTTTAATCCCATTCTGTGGTATTTTTCCCGTATTCGCAACAACCTATCTTGCAACATTGGTAATTGCTTTTAAAAATTATTTTTAAAAGGAGGTACATTTTTTTTCTTTCTAGATATACAAGCCTTAGACCAATTTACTCAGTCACATATTATGTTGTTTATTATGAGAAATAGACGTGGGCGGTCCACTAACACAAATTATCAGGAGAACTGGGTCCACCTGTATTTAAAAATATATACAATATTTATATATACTATACAGTGGCTCCCAAAAGTGTTCGTACACATACGATTTTCAATGAAATAGGGGTCTATCCATTAATTGAAATGAATATTTCAGGAAGGTTATTTAATAATAAGATCTATAATCTATTCTTAACAAAACTACATGAAATATTTTGAAAACATAGTAAAACTTTCTTTTTAGAAACCAGTAATAAAAAAGTAACAAAATCTTTATCTGACAAAAGTCACTGTACACTGAAATATTTTCGGATAAATTCATAATTAAAATTATCGTCTGGTGCTTTATTTTTACTTTTGAATTGTGGTGGCATTTAAAATATTGTTTGGATTTAAGTTTTGCTTGCCTGCTCCTTAATATTCTATTTATTATTTAAAAATGACTCGTAGTTGTAAAGAAACAACAAACAGCGTTCGAAAATTTATTATTTTTCGTCATAGTAGTGGTAAATCAGTTCGGGATATTGCTAAATTACTTCATTTATCCCCTTATACCATGCAGTATGTGACAAAACGCTTTAAAGAAGAAAACCGGATCGAAAACAAGGAAAGAAAAGGTTGTCCGGCAAAGTTAACAAACCGTGATCAGAGATTTATAATTTGAAAATTTGTGAAACATCCACGTTTGAGTGCTGTAAAAGTTTCTGCAGAATTTTTAAAAAATATTTTCTACTTCAATTTCACCTGAAACTGTTCAACAAGTTCTCAGAGCAGCTGGATTACATGGGCGTTCTGACCGTAAAAAAATGTTTTGAGCGTGAGAAAAACAGAAAGCTTAGGCTTTCTTTCGCCCTATCAATGATAAATAAGCCCCAAACGTATTGGAATAATGTCTTATTTGCCGATGAAAGCAAGTTTAACATTTTTGGTTCCTATGGGCGTATAATTGTATGGAGAAGAAAAAATGAACTTAATCCCAAGAACTTAGTAGGAACAGTTAAGCATGGCGGTGGAGGTGTCCTTGTGTGGGGGTGCATGTGAGCATAAGGACTAGGTGATTTGGTATTTATTGATGGCATAATGAATCATTATGTTTATATAAATATTTTAAGAGACAATTTAAAATTATCAGCCCAAAATTTAGGTATTGGAAACATCTTTGTTTTTTTATCAAAATAACGGTCCTAAGTACACGGCTCTAAACGTTCGTCTCTGTTGTCTTTATAATTGTCCACTAGTTTTGAAAAATCCCCCTCAATCACCAGATTTAAACCCAATAGAACATATTTGGAGAGAACTGGAGGTTCGAGTACGAAAACACGACATTCACACGAGAAGCGAACTAAAAACAATTATGATGGAAGAATGGATGAACATTGATGCAAAAACTACAAAAGAACTAGAGCAATCTATTCCCAGACGTTTAAAAGCCGTTGTGAATGCTAAAGGATATCCGACTAAATATTAATTTAACGAAAAATTAGAATATTAACTAATATGTAGAGATTTTTTTACAAGTGTACGATGCCTTTTGGGAGATAAAGTTTTTGTTACTTTTTGATTATTGGTCTCTTAATTATAAAGTTTTACTATGTTTTTGACATATTTCATGTAGTTTTGTTAAGAATAGATTATAGATCTTATTATTTAATACCCATTCTGAAATATTCATTTTAATTAATGGATAGGGCCCTATTTCATTGAAAATCGTAAGTGTACGAACAATTTTGGGAGCGACTGTATATATAATAAAAACCAATATCATATCTTAAACATACTCCCTAATACTTACTAAAATACATGTAATACAAAGATTTTTGTAAATTATACATATTATTATAATTTTAATGTGTTAAAACTATAGTATATAAAAAAGTTGAAAACTATGGCCCAGTTACCCCAACTTACCTTAGTGTTTACAATTATTTTAAAGTTAAATATTAAAATAACTGTCTTAACAGTTATATTTATGTTGAAAACTAAAAACTGATAAAATATCAATACTAAAGATTTGTAAATGCAATTTACAGTTACCCTATCAATATACAATTACCCCTAAAATGTAGGAGTCATCGTAAACCAGTGTGTTCCTTAAGTTTTAAGTACAAAAGTGAGGTTATTGTAAATCTGTTGACTTTTAATTGCTTATATTGTGTTTTTTGAAACATAACCTCATGTTTACAAAAACAATTTTAAAATATATAGGAAGATGATGCTGTAAGAAGTTATAGTACCAATCAGTTTCTGGAATTCTATCGTAGAATGGCGTATTGAGTTTAAATATATTTAGCGGCAATATTAACAATATCCTCATTGTAACAACATGCATAACAATATCGTATTTATTGACGAATAACCCTTTCGAGCTAGCTCTAGCTTTAATGCATATCATCAACAAAGTCTACTTCATCGTCCCCAAGTATAGCACTACGTCTCGTTGTCCACTATCGTCAACAAAAATGCTATATTATAGCCAGCACCTAATGTATTAAGAGAACTTTTCTACCTTTTATTTGATGGAAAATAAGATTTCTAAGAACATTTTTTTACCTCACATGCGGAGGCCCTTGTCGTTTCTAGACATTCGCCCGAATGGGAATTACCTGGCAGACAACGCCTTGAAGACACAAGACCAGTAGTGGTCAACATCGAATGCTGATTACAGCCCTAACTCATACGGCAAGTCTGTTGGCTCTAGCTTTAATGCATATCATCAACAAAGTCTACTTCATCTACCCCAGTATTGCACTACGTCTCGTTTTCCACTATCGTCAAGAAAAATGCTATAATATGGCCAGCACCTAATGTATTAAGATTAAAAACTGATAAAGGTCGTTTAAGGGGACGCCATATAGGCGGCCAGCACTACTCTCTACAAGCCGGTCCGATAGTTTTGAAAACGAGTCAAGTGACGAGACCGGAATACTTGACCCCGCACCTCCAGAGATAAATTTGAGAACTTGGAGGACATTGCAGCCACGACAGATTTAACGTGCACCAGCCGCCATTAGTGTACACGGTGGTGGATTTGTCAGCGATCGGCATCGAACTAGCAGCCTTCCGATCAGTAGGTCGACGCCTTTGTCAATGGGCCACCGCACCCTCTCTTCTAGGAACATTGTAACGTTCCTGGGATTGTGAGTAAGTGCATTTATGATTTACTACATCCTTAACTGCTTTTACTGCAACCTCTTCGCAGTACGATGGTCCAGATAATCAAATGCGGTATTAGGTACTGCCATTTTTATTAATATTTATTATAGGCTGGTGTTATGAGGCTATTTATAAAATTGTTTATTTGATCACAGCATTCAAAGATATCTGAAAATCGTATTTATAGTTACTCCATTCAGAAATCTTATGGAGTTATTATATATTGACTTGATATGGAGACTTTTTTTGTGAATACTTTTACATAACTGTATAGTTATATAACAGATAATGTTATATTTAACTGCATTTTTTTTTTCAGTATTGGCTGTATTTTTTCACAAAATAAGGATTTATTTCAAGTCATGAAAAACCATTTATTAGTCTTGTTTGACAGAAAAATATAGGCAAATTATCACCAGCTAGAATTCCAACACTCTGTAATTACGGAGTGAAGTTAAAGAGGTGATGTAATAACAAAGTAACAAGTGATGTAATAACAATGTAACCAATATTCTCTGCCTCAAAATCAGAAATTTGCATCCTGTTCACATTCACTCGGGATTTAAAATCACCCCATCTCACCGTATTCATTATTTAAAAAGGCAATTATAATTTTATTGGAATTTGTTCATTTACTAAATGCTATCTTTAAAGCAATCCAATAAAGGAACTAAACTTTTCGTTTGAGTTTCACAGTAGGTTGAGATATTTGCTAACAAGAAAAACATAGGTAAAATAAAATAGTGATTTTTTAAAAATTTAATACTACAGTTTAACTCGTAGAGTGCGAAATTATTTTTGTTAAAATATTTCTATTATTTTAATGCAGGTTAAGAAGCATGTAAATCAGAAGTTTAGAGAACCACACTTTTTATTAAAATATTATTCAAACTGGAATAAACTATAATACATTATCTTCAGACAGCCAACGAACTACTAAGATGTAAAAATTGCTGTTTTATTGTGAGTCTGAAATATATCTAAGACTATATTAAACCAGGAAAATTTATTTATGAATATTGTGAATTTAAAATTTAGAACACATATGTACGCTGAAATCCGTTGAAAATCCAGTCTATTCTGAAAAGACGATATTTTTAAACAAACTTAAGTATAACATAAGAAAAAATAATTTTTTTGTTCAAGCATATTTTTTCCAGAACAAACAAAAACTTACAAAAGTTGTAGTTTATCGATTCTATCATTGGAATATGGTATATAGAGTGTCTCCAACAGACAGCAAAATTTACAAAACAACTTTTCGCAAAAAGTTCAAGATTTATCACCATAGAAAAGCATGTGCACACAACAGAGGGGAAAATGTCAGTTGTCAGTTTACAGCGAATAGAATGAATAGCTTCTTTTAAGGTATTTTGATATTTAGAAATTCATATATGCAGCTTTTAAATATTTAAAAACTAGTTGTTAACTATTTCTTTACTACTGGTTAACTCTGTTGTTTTGACTGAAGAATTCACACAGTACATATAATGTCGTTTAAGCCTCATAACAAGTTTTAACGTAAGACTCAATTTCAATAGCTTTGAAAATCGGATCTTGTAAATTATTTACATTTTGCATATTATATTAATAACTTTCAACGACGTTAACCCACAATTATGTGACTGAAAATTATTTTTTAAAGATCTATGTTCATATCCATGCAATTATAATAAACTGTTGCAATTTGCCACACAGTATTTCCCATTCAACGTAAAGAGGGTACTTCGGTATGCTATTATATTATTTTTAGTGTTAGTAATAATCATAAAAGCTAGTATGCCCGTGATCAAGTAAACACGTCTAATATCATAATTACACATAGATAAAGAGAGTTAGAATTACTGCAAAAATTTTAAATTATACTAGTATCATCTGTCGGTATCGCTAGGGAATTATCAGATTTACACAAATCAAACATCAGATTTAAGAATGAAAGCCTATGCACGTTGTTACGTTTATTCCTCCTACACATTTTATGTCTCCACAAATTTGTCTTAAACGAAGCCTTAAGTATAATACCACAGTCAAATTAACTTAAAGGAAAACGCGGATCTTTTAACCATTTCATGCACATCCTATCGTAAATATTTAATAATTTTCACTGTGACCATCGCAATCAAATTTCCTGCTTTCGAAATCTGTGGCAATTTAATACATATATATTGTCACTATCTATCTCTTTTCTCGTTTATAATAAATGATCCTCCAATTATTTGAATTCACACTGAAAGATTAATGCATCATCTGAAGACAGTAATCACGACTTTGATGCATTCGAAAGTGATTGAATTTAATCTTCTCTAGATTGACATTCCAGAGCCTGTATTTTATCTAATTAGGAGAGCAATTATTTTCTGAAAATGTCAATAGTGCGATATCAAAGATATTCGCTTTATAATATATGTAAGCACGTTTCTTGAATTATTCCATTTGATGGGAGACACAGGGACAAAAAAAAATTAAAGAAATTTTATTCCAATCCCTCGCATATGAATTCAATACGAGAGTTTTGGTAATTTAAAAGGTTCTAAAATTGATTGAATAGTTTGCAGTCGCCTTATTGAAACTTTTAGAATTATATTTTTATACACTAATTTAGTTGATATATAAGGTTCTCTACCTCTCCGTATCTAATTACATGCTTTAGTAATCATTCAAATATCATTAGGTGGCAGCTGTAAAAAACATGCTGTTAACTTGTTAATTATTTTTTTGACTAATATATACTTTCAGTCACTTTTCTCTACGAATTGTATATTTCATATAAAGTTTCAAACGTAGCCTTTTCCAACGCTGTTCATTATCCTACAAGTATTAAAAACGTTCTAAAGGTCAAATTCTTTGATTTAGTCATTAATATAAAAAGATAGTAAAGAAATTTAATAATCAATAAATTACCATTAAAGTGTTAATTATAGAGAAATATCCAGCTAAACTGGTATTTTTTTTATAAATGTATTCTTTAATTCACTTTTCTGGTTCGCACTGTAGATTTCATATATTGTTTAAAACATAGCATTTTCCAGCACCATCAGTTATCCTACAAGTATTAAATAAGTTGTTAAGGTCAATATATTCCTTTAAGTCTTTATTTTTAAAACATAATAATATTCATAAAGTAACTTATTCTGCCAATATTGGATGGTTTCACCTTTCAGAAAAAAACATTTATAGTATGAACAAGTAACTTGCACTCGAGTGTTAAAAAACTACACTAGGCTTCTATGCTTTTGAAATACCATTTTATTCCATTTATATGGCACATCTGCGAAGGTCTGAAAATAGCTTTCTTTACAACTAATAACAGAGCCTAATGTTTAATGATTTCTGTAATTACAAAACGTGTGTGTGTGTGTGTTTATCATACAGGGTGCGGCAGTATGGAGTCCCACATTTCTGAAGGTCACTTGTAAAAGAGAGCGAGGTAGGGGGAAGTGGCAACAGTTGAATCGGATTTTCTAGTTATCAGCAGATATCATGTGTTGATCCGGAGACCATTGCGGTTTCCTTATCGAAGCGTAATTTAGAAACAACGATTCTGTAACCACGACACATAAAACAGTTGAACGTCGTTCCAACAGCAGACCACAGAAGTCAATTGGAGCTTGCACCCCGGGCGGAAAAAAACGATCGGTAATTTTTCCGTCGACGGTAGCTTGTGCAGCGGTCGAGTGCCACTGTGCGCCAGCGGATGTTTTGACTACTGTTTCGACGGATTTTTCCCGCCTCAGATAAAAACGCCGTGTGGGCAACGGTCCTAGGGCTATGTATACGTGAGAGCGTAGCAACGCGCGTTGAAGATATACAACTGATCAAACGATTGCGTACACATGCAACGCTCTTTTCTACTAGAAGGCGCGTCACAACGCGCATCTGGGGAGTTCCACGCAGATCGCGCGACTGCAGCTCGCCTCGAGTTCCTTTGTGTTGAATTAGACCGTACACATGGTTTGCGTTGACTACTATTTTTTGACAGGCATATTTCTATTTTTTTTACAAAGTGCAGAATAAATAAGATCTATATAAAATACATGAAGTTTTCAAAATAAACTTATGCGAAATTTCCAAATGTTATTATTATTTTTAAACATTTTTAAACATTTGAATTAAAATAGGGAGTTTGATGTTACATGAAAGATATTAGTGCCCAATATACTAATGTATATTTTTTATTTTATGATTTTTGTATTTTATTATTTTTCTGATATAGAACCACAAATATACATACCCTGAGTACATTATAAATTTACATTTCCTTAAATTTTCTCTCCACTTTCTATCTACAGATGATATTTTTTGAATGTAACTGCACACATAACGCACACATGGGTGGTGTTGATAAGTCGGATATGCTACGATTGATCTATGACAGAGACATAAAATCAAAAAACTGGTGGCATAGGCTCTTTTTTGCTATGTTGGAAATAGCATGTGTAAATTAATACATAATATATACCGAAAAACATGAATCAATCTCGCTGTTAGAGTACAAAATTCGTGTAACATTTCTGTCAAATCGTGATCTCTGCAAGCTTTGTGCACAAAGAAAAGTTCAATCAAAACTTCATTCAAGAAGCAGAAATTGTAATGTTTTTTTATGTGTAAATTTAAAAAAAATTGTTTTTTTAATATAATCAAAGTTAAATTTTAATTATATTTAAAATTGTTCTGCCTTTCAAAATAAATAATTATATCATTTTTTAAATATTCTGATTAATTTTCAAAGTTTGAAGATTTTTGTAACCCTATAATACTGGCGGTACTTTAAAGTAAAAACTTCAATTAACTAGTGGTAATTAATTAAATTTTAAGAAGGTGAGTAATTTATTACATTTATTTGTTAATTAGTACTGAATTAACATAAATAAAAATTTACGTGAGTTTTCGTTTATTAATTCAAAATGTGGTACATAAAGGGTACATAATACCCAAAATGTTTTCATTAATCAATGTGATTACAAGTTTTTCTTCTGGAGAAATTCTATCCCTTACAACGTTCTCACTAGGAGCCATGTCATCCTTAACTATTTCTAATAACTCGTCAAAGGATGCAATCGACATTCTTAAATAGTTTAAAACTTGGGCTCATGCTTTCTTAGATTCGGGTAAAGTGTTACAAAAGAACCGTGAGTCAATCTATCATTCAAAATCGGATGTACCCAGTATTTTATTTGTCTTCGTCTTCGTGCTTTATACCTACGATACAAAATCCAAGAACATGCTGACTCTTCAACTTCCATAGCTATAATGGCGGTCAACATAGCGTTAACGCCACTAGTGTTCACATTAGGTTTTCTAACGCGTGCCTTAACGCGCGTTGCACCGCTCTCATCTGTACATATCCTAGGGATGCGTTTCAAGGCTCTATGCATTCGTTCTTGATAGAAAAATAGTACTTCGATGGGTTTCAAACGTGAGAGCAAGTGGATATGCATTACCAAGCTAATGGCGGCTCCAAGGGGGGAGGGGGGCAGTAGGGGCAATTCCCCCCCACAAAAGCCCAGCATATTTTATTTTTCATAGCCTAAATTGTATATTCTTAGACCTAATGCTAAATGAGTTTAAATTTAAAATGAGACGATGTTTATTTCTTATATATATATATAACCCTAAGAGCCGACGTTGCCACACCCAAAACTCTGGACTGGAGCCACCCCTGTACCAATTAGGCCCAGATTTCCGCATGGACAAGTGGGGAACTTGCCCAGGGCCTCCAAAATTATGGGGCCCCCTCATTTAGCATTAAGTTGTCCATATTTTGGAAAATATCCTCCCTTTGAAAAATCTTTTTTTTTTCTTTTTGATAAGCATATTTATCAAAAATTTATATCCACATTAATATGGTGGAAAGTACAATGATGGAAACAATAAAAGAGTTTGAGCTATCTAATTATAATAGTTTTGATTTTATTTGACTACTTTTGCAAAAGATATTTTAATTAATTTTAACAATATTAGATTATTTTTATAGCAACACGAGTGCTGAAAATGACTTAAATACTGATCATTTGATTTTTTATCATCACTTCCAAAGTTTGCTTATAGATGCTTTTTCAAATTTATTTGCAAAATCGAGTCCGTTTCGAGGGTATAGGATTATAGGTATTGCTGTCCACACACAAAAAAGGTGTGATGTGATGTGAAAAGAGGAAAAGTGTCCAATATTTGAATCCTTCCAATATTTTCTTTATCATTTGTGTTTAATGGAATTTTACTTCTTCTTTCTGTTTTTATATATAAAAAAGACTCTCTTTCAGTCTACACTTTGCACCCTCTACCATCATTTTCAGAAAACAAATGTCTGGCTATGGGCTTGACATCGACTGTGGTTTTTGGTTAATACAGTAAAGAGGGGGTGCACTGGCGAATACAGAAATAATCCTGTGTGGGGCACAGTCCACCCACTATAGTGAAAGCATACTTACATCCGTGAGTGTTTCTTGTTTATTTATTTTTTTTGGGGGTGGAGGGGTTGTAAAATCTCCAGACTGTGATATATTTTGAATTTCAAAAGAACATTTCTTAAATTTCTTGAACATTTAAAAGTAAATTAATGATTAACACTTATTTTTTTTTTCAAATTTTTGACTTGTTGGTCGTAAAGTTTTTGAATTTCCAGTCCCAATTTATAGGGAGCCTGGGTATGTGTTCCACATGTTTATGTGGAGATCTGGTCCGAGGGGGACCCCCCCCCCTCCGGATCTGTCCTTGGAGGGTTCCCCAAATTCTACTTTGCCCAGCGCCCCATTGGGTCAATGTCGGGCCCTGTTACCAAGGAAAACAAATGGTCGTCCTCCGACCATTAGAACACCTGATATTGTGCAATATGTCTGGTATTCGTGAGGAAGTTGCTTCCATTTCCCCAAACATGACTAGCAGAGTAATGGTAAACTTTGGAGACCATCTTTGGCAGAGCGGCACAAATAACCGGCACCACCTTAGTGATGTTCTTTCCATAACTTAGTGGACAAAACTAAATTGTTAGCACTTTTCGAAAATATAAAGTTTTATCTATAACTTGTTTCGTTCGTTTTTTATTACCCTTTCAAATTTTAGAGTCCATTCTGCCACACCCTGTAGTAAACCTTCAGCGTGCGCCCCCGTGTACAAAGTGCGGCATTTTCGTAATTTTAAATGATTGTTTTTTTGCATGTAAGGTTTGAATGCTCTAAGAAGTTTCTATTTATAGCTACACCATTTCTAATGCAGTTATGATTTTCTGACCCTTTTATTCCTTTCCATATATTGTTAGTCGTGATTTGACCGTGGTAAACCAGTGATTATACTGGATAACAATACGACAAAAGTAGGAGTCGATGTAGTCGAAGTTTCTATTTATAGCTACACCATTTCTAATGCAGTTAAGATTTTCTGACCGTTGTATTCCTTTCCATTTATTGTTAGTCGTGATTTGACCGTGGTAAACCAGTGATTATACTGGATAACAATGCGACAAAAGTAGGAGTCGATGTAGTCGAAACACTGTGCAGCTATTACACGGTATCCCGCATATCACGAAGATGGACAATCTCGTTGTTTTTTAGGCTTTTGGACATAATAGGAATCCATTCGCAAGTTGTCCTTAGATCCAACAAACCGGACACTTTTGAAATAAGGCGATTGTATCTGCATTCTTTGGCCTTTAATTATAAATATATCTCAATATAATCAACATGTTATATCTTGTCATTAAACGGAGAATTATTATTTTCAATTTGAAAAAAAGTTTATTACAAAAGGAATAATCAAGGTTGAAAGAGACTTTGCACTTTGTGCCACGTTCGCCCGCTGAAGGGTTAAGCAATTTTTTAGTTAATGGTAATGACTATATTCGAGATATAATTTTAATTTTAATATATTTCTATAATTTTTCGGATATATAGATACCTGAAATTTTTCCTTTCTCATATTATTTTAAATTGCTTGAGTGAATACACCAACACTTCTTGGAAATTCGCGAGACTATTTCTCTATAAGGATACTTTAGGAATTCTTCATCACTAGTTTCCCAAAATTTAATTTGGTCAAGTTTAATAGAACATCAAAACGAGTACTTAGACTGATTGCTATATAATAGGGGCCTAAACTCGTTAAGGAAATTGGCATGCAGTTTAATCGAAGATCTTCTACAGGAAAATTATAATGCATATTCTTTATACGTGACAAGCAAAGAAACATGGTTGGCAAAATTTATATTGATTTATGTAATATATTATGGATTCATTAAATGTACTTCAGGCATTAATACGAATTCTTATTACAATTTATTCTCGTTCATTACCAGAATATCAGAATTGTGATTGTTTCATTAAGCTGTGTGTTAAAATTTTTTTCGTTGATTGTTTTTGAAAAAAAAATTATTATTTTTGTGTACATGTGATTTTTTTAATTCCAAAATCGTTTGTGTTCATTGAAAACATCTAAAAATTATTAAATTTTTATCATGATTCTGACTGTATATTTTTCTGAAAAAATGTATGGCAAAATTCATATTGGTTTATGTTATATATCATGGAATCGTTAAATGTACTTCAGGCATTAATACGAATTCATATTACAATTTATTCTCGTTCATCATTACCAGAATATCTGAATTGTAATTGTTTCTTTAAGATGTGTGTCAAAATTTTATTCTTTGATTATTTTTCAAAAATATTATTATTTTTGTATACATCGTTGGTGTTCATTGAAAACATCTAAAAAATTAATAAAATTTTTATCATGATTCTGATTGTATATTTTTCTGAAAAAATGTAAAATTACATATACCATCTTTAAAATAATTCCACCGAAATATTTTAATGATAGGCTATTAATAACAAATTATATTAAAAATAAATGTTCATCATGGGGCACGTGAAGGTATTAATTCGTTACTAAGTATAATCTCTAGTTGACGTTTATGATCCTTAATAACCACTTTCTTTTAGTATATTACAACATTATTTTTCACATTCAAGAAAATTCCTTAGCTGTTATTATAAGATAATGATAATTGTAAAAGAAATAAAGAAGTAAAAAAATGTAGAAAAAACTAATGAGGCATTATTAAAAATTGGGAAATTCCTTTTTTTCTATTAAAAGTATTTGCATGATATGGTTTCTTATCTTTCTCTCAAGCTGTTAACTGCCTGATTATCACAGAAAAACTCCAGTAAACAAGATAAATATCATGGCAATATTTTGTTTGAAAAATTTCCTTTCACCGATGAATAAATACCCTTAAAAAATTCAAATTTATGATATTAATTGTAAGTTTTTGTTTCAACATCCATTCTCTTTTCACTCTGATAAAATATAAGGCAGAAAGAAGAGTGAAGATCCTAACTATGTTTGTCAATTAAAATCTACGAGCTTTATCTGTAAGCATATTATTCTATATAAAAAATATCTTTTAGTTTGAACTTAATCTATTTATATCGCAACTTTTTCATTAATATGAATAGTTTCCAACAACAATATTATCTACTTTACTCCTTCAATAAATTTCTGATACTTAGGATGTAATATTAAACACTTAAAATTATATATATATATATATATATATATATATATATATATATATATATACCCTCAAGAGCCAAAACGTTATGACCACCTGTCAATAACGAGTTGGCCCACCTTTGGCGCGCAACACAGCTTCAACCCGCCTTGGCATGGATGCCACAAGTCCTTGGTAGATGGTCGGAGACAGATTGTACCAGATGTTTAAGCAACGGTCACGCAAATTCGAGATATTGAGAATTGGTGGTCTTTGAACTCTGAGCTGCCATCCCATGACATCTCAAATGTGTTCTATCGGATTGAGATCCGGTGGGTTAGGCGGCCAGGACATTAACTGGAATTCAGCATCATGTTCCTGGAACCACTCCAACACAATTTTAGCCTTGTGACACGGGGCGTTGTCCTGTTGGAACATTTCATTTCCAGCTGGAAAAACAGAGGCCATGTAAGGGTGCAACTGGTAAGCAATGATGTTCAGATACCCTGTAGCATTCATGGTCTGCTCTACCACAACCACGGGTCCCAGAGACACCCAAGAGAACGTCCCCCAAAGCATAATACCGCCATCACCGACCTGTGTATGACCTACTGTACATTGAGGGAGCAACAGTTCGCCTGGAAGACTGCGTATCCTGACACGGCCATCGGCGTGATGAATGACAAACCGTGATTCATCTGACCAGGCAACTCTCTCCCACTGATCCATGGACCAGTCGCGATTTTCCCGGTCCCAGCGCAGGCGCAGTTGGCGATGACGCTTGGTCAGCAAAGGCACACGAGTGGGACGTTTGCTGCGTAGCCCCATATCCAACTGCTGAACAGTGTGCTGCGATACTATTCTACTTGGCCCTGCATTGTATTGGGCTGTCAGCTGAGCCACTGTCTGGCTCCGGTTTTGCTCCACCATGCAAGACAGTCTCCGAAGACCTTTTTCTATGATAGCGTGTGGACGTCCAACACCATGTCGTCTACTGCAGGTTTCACCGTCATTCATCCACTTTGCATAAGTACTAACAACTGTAGGTCGCGAACAACCCACGAGTCGTGCAGTTTCGGAAATACTTGTTCCGAGCCTTCGAGCCATTACAATCTGCCCTCTATCAAAGTCGCTTAGATCCGCAGCCTTCCCCATCACACACAGAAGTAAGTGAAAGAATGATTCTTCAGACTCTCCAGCAGCAGTTAAATACCACTTCCACCTGATCACGTGCCTTCCACGTCATCCAGGCGAATTCATTGCAAAATGTAGGGGTGGTCATAATGTTTTGGCTCTTGAGTGTATATATATATATATATATATATATATATATATATATATATATATATATATATATATATGCTTGAAGCTACCACACCACATGTCCAGACTTCGACCCTGCGACAGGGCAAGGTCTACTCAGTCTTTCATCCCTTGAGTGGGTCGAGAAAATGATGACCAAGCATGTTTGGGAACTAACTCTGGGATTACTGCGACAGGCTGACCACGTGCCCAAGACATATGCTGTATGGCACCCCAAGCCCACGGTCAAGAAAGCGGAGATGGACACCACCGGTCTTGGTACACAATGGACTGTTGCGCAACGTATGTTTATATATATATATATATATATATATATATATATATATATATATATATATATATATATATATAAACATATGTTTCCGTGAAAGACCGAAATTGGAGAATGTCGACATTCACCGGTGAATGTGAACAAACACCAAATACGTCGGTGAAAGATCGAATATTTCATTACATTCTTGTGCATTAGGACCCTCACCGGTGTATGTCGACAATCACAGATATGCTCTGGCGGAGGTCGAAAAGAGAGGAGCCGACAAAGAGGCGACTGGCTGTTTCCCGCCAAATCCTTTGTTCTGCTTGGAGTCAGTCAGCTTTGTCAGTCTTATGCAAGGTTTGATGGTGAGAGCACGTTTTCTTAATTTGTTTTTTCCGATACCCTAATTTATACAGAATGGATACTGCAGTGAATCGTGATCTTTTTCTTGAAAAGTTAAATGCATTAATTGCGGTTAAACGAGAAGACAATTGTTTTTATTTTTCTCAAGAAAAGTACTTTAAAATACTTTCTGAAGTGGTTTCTGCTAAAACTAAGTGCAACACACCTTTGGAATACAGACGATTAAAACGTTTTGACGTTTTAAAAATTAATGATGAAGAGAAGTTGATTGTACCATTAAAACCAGGAGAAACGGATATACAGTATTATGTTACCAATGAGAAATTGTTCAGTATACTATATGAAACACACACCAGAATAGGCCACGGAGGAAGAACACGTATGCTTAAAGAGTTGCAAAATAAATACAAAAATATTACATTTGAAGTTGTAATGTTGCATTTAAATTTATGCAGACAGTGTCAAATGAAACACAGTGCACCTAAGAAAGGTATTGTTGTGAAACCAATGATCAGTTCTGAGTTAAACTCATGATGTCAAGTTGATCTAATAGATCTGCAGTCAAACAGAGATGGCGAATGTAACGGGGAATTCGTTCCAGAAATAGTTAATTTGGTTGGGCTCATAGCGCAAGTTAAATTAATGATATCTCTAATTCTAAATAGTTGTCCCTTTAAATAAAATAGCGTAATTTCTATACCGTTCCCTCGTCGTGTGTGTTCTTGAGAATTTTAGCCGTTGCCCATTTCTCTTGAACCGTAAAACTCCAACTATAACGTCCTTAACAAGAGGTTAGTCAAAGGATTCCCTTGTTAAGTTTCACTAAAATGCACTTTTTACGGCTGATAATTGCAGGGTGCGTCATGTGGACATCCAACTAACTTTTGTCCACACACGCCGTGTAAGTTAGCTCACTAAATTGGCCCCATAAAATCTGTTGTAAGTTAGAATTATATGGCGTTCTCTCCTTTTTCCATTGTCCAAGAGAGGCTTTTTCCCACGTGTGAATTTGGCGACAGCTTGGCGTGAAGGCACTCTCCGGATTATCCTTTTTCTCCTCGTTCGACCAATCACGCAGAGGCGCGAATTTCGCCTAAGCCATTCACGGGCCTCCATTTTGGCGGAGCGTAGGGAGTTTCTCCTCTTGGCGAGGCTTCGGCTTGGCCGGGTTCTTGTTTTGGCCATTAAGCGCTCGCGTAGTTTTTTTTACTTATTTTTCCTCCGCGCTGAGGTAAGCTTCCGTACGCCGGGCACGTGGTCTATGGAATTATTATTTGGCGCTTTTCTCGCTATGGCAACTTATGCTCTAATTTTTTTGCTCTGTCCAGATTTGAAAGAAAAGATACAGACCTGAGATTTTTTTTAAAAACTGTTGGTTGTTTTTGATTGAGCTCTTCCCAGGACGAGCCATTTTTGGCTCTTTTCCTGCGGGAGATGCTATAGTTTTTGTTATCAGAGTCTTGGCTATTTTTGATCATCTTCAAGCTCATTTAAGCTAGAGCTCCTTTGTTATGCTTGTAATAATAGTGCATGTTACCCAAGACGTCACTGAAAATAAACATTTTTTTTAAAGTTTTAAATGCTTTGGAGGATCAATTGCTTACCAGCTTCTTTTTGCATGCTAACGTTGACAGTGAATTCCGGGTGATTGCGGCGAACAGGCAGTGTCCCACGATCACGTAATCGACTCCTCTTTCCAGCCACCCGAATTAGGGGTCTCCTGATAACGTTCTAGAAAATTGTGAAGAGCCGTAGTCTCTCCTCCCTTAAAGAACTTAATCTGTAGCATTATACACCTCCTGATCTCATGGGACGACACTTCAGGGGTCCTACAACTTGGATTTGATCCCTCATCAACGTTCAACAGTACGGATGTCATTAAGACTTATTTAGACTGTTTTCATCCCAAAAGCATCAATAGCAGATAATCTTCTAGTTATCTTCCAGACTTCCACTTAGACTGTTTCCGTCCCTTCATTTTCCCTTTACTGAGGAGATTGTTTTCATCCCATCAGCAGCAATAGCCCATAATCTTTATACATCACAAATATTTATCAACATACAACTGTACAGAATGAGTCCCCTTCATAGAGTGGATGAGTCTCCATCATAGCGAATATAAGTTCATAATGGTGAATCAAGATCATTTAACAAATTTTGTCCAGCTACGACCTTTGAAAACTAAGAGGGCGGAAAGAAGTAGCGTATCACGTTCTTCCATATTTTTAACATTTGGTGCTCCAGCAATATTGCAATCAGATAATGGTAGAGAATTCAGTAATCAAGTCATATCCGAAATATGCGCTATGTGGAAAGATGTTAAGATAGTTCATGGAAAGACTCCTCACAGTCAATCACAAGGCTCAGTTGAAAGGGCCAATCAGGATATACAGAATATGCTAACTGCATGGATGAACACTAACGATACAAATAAATGGTCAGAAGGTTTACCCTTTGTTCAATTTGCCAAGAACACTACATACCACGAAGGAATACGCCAAAGTCCTTATGAAGCCATGTTTGGAATTAAAGCGAAAAGGGGCATAGTATCGTCTTTTTTGCCTAGCGAACAAATCGCAAATATCGAAACCGAAGAACAACTTGAAGAAATTGCCAATACTTTTGAAACCGAAGAACAGCTTGAAGAAACTGGTAATACTTCTGAAAAAAATTTGAGCGGTGGTCATACCCAAAACCATATTCCAAAGAAAAATATTGAATAGGACTTGCAATCTACCACGTCTTCACATCAAGTTCTGACTGAAAAACACGAGTTAATTTCTATAAAAAGAGCGGACGCGAAAGAGAATCTTCTACTGCAAGCAAGAAAAATGTTACGAACCTCACAAAAACAATTTCATCCTGCTCAAATTGGTGATACTGTACGAATAGTAGTCCCTGATGTCGACCGTGGTCGTACAGATAACCGAAATGTGTTAGCGGTTGTTGTTGGAATAGAAGACTCCGAATTCTATAAACTTGCAAATGAAAATGGTACCCTCAAGCAGCTTTACACACGTAATCAGTTCGTAATTTGTAAAGAAAAGTCACTTTCCATAGATGAGATTTATTTTCAAGAAATTTCGCTGAGAGAAGCAGCTGCAGCTAATTCGAGAAGCGGTGGGCAAGGCTATACACGCTGTCATTGCAAAAGAAAGTGTTCCACAAATAAATGCAGTTGTAAAAGCAAGGGCCTCTTGTGCAATTCAAAGTGTCATAATAGTTTGAGTTGTTGCAATAAATAAGATTTGAACCACATAATTTAGTAAGTTTTTTATTACTATTATTTTATTTTCTCATTTAGAACGTACTGTATAATTCAGTAACTTTTTAACTTCTATTATTTTCCTTTCTCATTTTGAATGTACTGTATAATTAAGTAAGTTTTTAACTTCTATTATTTTCCTTTCTCATTTTGAATGTACTGTGTGTTTTAAGTTCTTAGTCATTCCTCTCAGAAAGAGAGGCGAAAAATTTATCGCGACTGAATTACGGAGAAGAAAATATAAATCTCGGACATGTTCAACATTCACCATTAGTGCATGGTGAATGTCAACATTTACTGGTGTAAGTCAGAAATAAGGGTATTTAGCAAATATTTCGGACATACACCAAGCGACTATGTGTTTGTTGACATTCACCGGTGAAAGTCGACATTCTCCAGATTTCGGTGTTTCACCGTAACACACACACACATATATACATATATATATATATATATATATATATATATATATATATATATATATATATATATATATATATATATATATATATATATATATATATATATATATATATATATATATATATGTATATGTATATATATATATATATATATATATATATATAATATATATATATATATATATATATATATATGTATATATATATGTATATATATATATATATATATATATATATATATATATATATATATATATATATGTATATGTATATATATATATATATATATATATATATATATATATATATATATATATATATATATATATATATATATATATTATATATATATATATATATATATATATATATATATATATATATACGTATGTGTGTATGGGTAATAAACTCATGGACGTCAATCTTCCCGAGAAATAACTCATGGCATATATAATAGATTATGATACGGACTGCTGATTAAGTTACTAATAACTATCAGTAAAAGTTTTTAGCGATGGGAATATTTTTAATCATCTAAATCTCAAACTTCATGTTAAAATTAATTAGTTTTCCTCATTTTGGGTATATTTACATTTTTAATGGATATATGATGTTTTAGCGAATTACATTACAAATTGTTAAAAAGGAAAACTAAAAACCTTAAAATAAAATATTTGAAATTTCATTCATTAAATATGTGAAAAAAAAATTTAACGACATGTTATATAAGAAAAGTTTATCGTGATTATAAACTAAAATCCTAATTAGAAATTTTTCTCTATATGTACCAAATAAAAGGTATTGAGTGAACCTTATTTCTTTATCAATGTACTCATTTATAAGTGCCTGAAATATACGAATTAGAAATAAGAGGGCTTTACAGAAATCATAATTTTTGTTCAGATATTAATAAAAAGGAGAGAGGTCATTAAATTGCTGTCAGTATATTAAGTCCATATTTTTTTTTACTAATACATTCATGATGCCAAAAATATTTTTCCTCTTAATCAAGAAATCGAGGGTTATAAATATTTGTTTTCATCTTAAAAGGAAAATATACTCATTTAGACATTACATTTTACATACATATAAATAAAATATGTTACTTACATATTTTATCTTCCGAGCAACCTGACATTGTACCAAAAATAATCAATAATCTCATTTCATTGTCACTTACCAATGGCATGTAAGACAGTTATTTTACTGATATAACTTACAATACTCGAGGAATAGTAATAATAAGCTGCCACTGTGTATAACGTTTGCTATGCTTGTCTTTATAGTGATTCCAAAGACAAATGTACTTACGTATTAAGAAAACAGATGAAAGTGTGTGGGGAGGAGAGCGAGCTAAAGCAGACAAATAAATATACAAGGGAACAAATAAGAACATTAATCCACACTGTGTAACCATCCACTCTATGGGGTTTAAGGTCTGAGAACGTCCGCACGTCACTAACTATGATTAGAAAAGCTTAATAATTCCCAACATGACACAAGAAATAGCAATCCTTTATACGGACACTTTAAGGCTCCTAATCCAGAATTTGGATTACGTATAGAGGTGACGGGCATTTCAGGAGACGAATTAGCTCGTTTTCCTTAGCTTGACATCCTGTAGTGATGGGAGAAGTGACATTGTAAAGTGTTTGTGGGTTTTAAGTTTCGTTTATAAATTTTTATTGTAAAATAACATCAAACCATAATTACATATATAATAGCCGTTGTCTCTGTATAACACTTCCGGTCTATACTCATCTTTCAATTGAAGCCCTCAGTAAACAAACAGCCGGTTAGGCTTAATTTCAATTTCAGATGTGGATTAGAATTTTTTCTTACCTAAAAACTAATATCTTCTCCATCAAATCACGTTTGTTCAGCCTGTTTTTCCATAAAACATCCAGAACTAAAAAAAATGGATGCTTTTAGCCGTATATTTAACAGTTTTTAAAAATCTGTTTACTTTTGCGACGAATTCTGAAAGTAAACAAACTTGAATGTGAATGAATCAAGTAGCTCAAGTATTCATATCGCATAGTGAGCTGTAAAAAACTGGATGGCAGTCTACTACTCCAATCGCATGAAAAACTAAATAAATAAAAATAATGAAAGGGTTTACTTTTACAAGGTGTGGATTAAATGCAATATTGTTAGATAATTCGGGATTTTTTTAACTTTCATATACTTTTTCCATTATGACGTCATTATTAGTATTATGACGTCAAAATGACGGGTTACCTTCTAGTTATAATATAGTACTGCAGAGGATGGAAAGCAAGCGTATTAATAAACTTCATTGAGTAACACATAGAGATGGCCATACTATTGGAATATTTAGGATTTATTTGTACACATGCTGCGATAGACATTTAGCGATGACCGTGTCCACAATCGCTCTTTCCAGAAAGAATGGCATCCAAGGTATTCAAAATTTCTGACTTTTGATTGCGGGCTTCTTGAAGTTACAGATGTACAGATTTCGGTTGACATCAATTCCCATGTTGAAAGAAGCTATTCGCCATCATCTGACAATAATTACAGGTGAAATCTTTTCGATGCTATGCAGAGTGTCGTGCAACGCCACTCTACAAGCTGCGCTGTAGAATGGCGACTAGCTCTCCATGCTTCGCCACTGTACAAAGTAATGACGCACTTAAATCACCACCTGCCGGAGACAAATGTAACTATTCTGGCAATAAAATTCTTCGTTACTAAAGTAAAATTCCATGTCTTTCTGCGCATTTCTGTGAAAAACCGCATCGTACTATTGTGTATACTTTTCTAAATATTGAATTTTCAGTTCTGTGACTGCTGGATCATCCTGTGTGTGTATATATATATATATATATATATATATATATATATATATATATATATATATATATATATATATAAATAGATAGATAAACAGATAGATGTATGATAAACTATTATTGTTATATGTGTATAAAGAATTAACATTTGAAGAATCTCCAATCTAGTGGTAAGAATCGAAAAATTAAAATCTACCTGCATAGTTAGCATTCCCGTATTAAGATGATTTTTATTAAACGGATATCATCATTGCTGCAATCAATGAAACTTTTAGGTTTGGCTCCCTTACAAGCCTGAGAAACCTTAACTTAAGAAATTTTCTAGCCACCTATACAGAGTAACATAGTAATGGCTCAGTGAGAAAATCTCTCTGCTAGGTGAGTAATTGCTTGTCTTAATATCTCATTTATAAGCTTTTGCTTTTAGTGTCTCTATCCTGAATATTTATGAAATGGGAAAACTCTGAATGTATATATATATATATATATAAGATATAATTAAAACAATAATGATACACCAAGATAAGCTAAAAAGGATAGTGAAGTTTTGAAGCAAAAAGGAAATTTTTGAAACAAAAACGGAAATTGATGTATTTAAAAAGACGTGAGGGGGATTAAGACCCCTCTATCCTGGTTAAAAGATCTTTTTACATAGCTAAAACTTTCCCAGCATTCGTCATACATCAATTAGAAAATTTAAAACTTTTCAAAAGGGTTTAAGACAATAAATAGAAAAGTTAGACATAAATGTAGAAGTTATATACTATAATAAAATAAAGTGACATAATGTCATAAGATGATCTCTAAAAACTACCTTACTAAAAACAGTAATTAAAAATATAAGAAAAAGCACTGAAAAAGCACTGAAAATGCCACAATACATTCATAAATTACACTACCATTATAAAACACCACATTTTATAAAACCATTAAAACTTTAAAATTCAAAACAGCAGACAAAAACTCTATACCTCCAAGTCCAAGTGCCCAAGGACATCCACGCGCCCAAAACAACGCCTCAGTATATCCACCAGAAAGCCAGCCGGATACCCCGCCTTTACAGCCAGTTCTATGAATTTTTTAACTCTTTTACGAACGAAATCAACTTTTTCTAAACGAAATCAACTTTTTGGATGTAACCATCACTTTGTCAAATGGAACTCTATCTTTCCGCATATTCGATAAAAAGATTTATACGACTTTAACATAAACCGTCTATCTAATTGGAATACAGCTTTACATCAAAATGTTAAACGTAATATAGTCAACAACTACATAATTCGTTGTGATAGACTGTGTGATTCTAGGATTGAGATGAATAAAAGAGTTAAAAAATTCATAGAACTGGCTGTACAGGCGGGGTATCCGGCTGGCTTTCTGGTGGATATACTGAGGCGTTGTTTTGGGCGCGTGGATGTCCTTGGGCACTTGGACTTGGAGGTATAGAGTTTTTGTCTGCTGTTTTGAATTTTAAAGTTTTAATGGTTTTATAAAATGTGGTGTTTTATAATGGTAGTGTAATTTATGAATGTATTGTGGCATTTTCAGTGCTTTTTCAGTGCTTTTTCTTATATTTTTAATTACTGTTTTTAGTAAGGTAGTTTTAGAGATCATCTTATGACATTATGTCACTTTATTTTATTATAGTATATAACTTCTACATTTATGTCTAACTTTTCTATTTATTGTCTTAAACCCTTTTGAAAAGTTTTAAATTTTCTAATTGATGTATGACGAATGCTGGGAAAGTTTTAGCTATGTAAAAAGATCTTTTAACCAGGATAGAGGGGTCTTAATCCCCCTCACGTCTTTTTAAATACATCAATTTCCGTTTTTGTTTCAAAAATTTCCTTTTTGCTTCAAAACTTCACTATCCTTTTTAGCTTATCTTGGTGTATCATTATTGTTTTAATTATATCTTATATAGTATTGTCTAATAATTGCAGCTTAGCGCATATTGACAATATACTTATTAATGCCTATATTTATAATGTATTGGTTTTGGTGCAACACATGCTTTAAATATTTTAGTTATATATATATATATATATATATATATATATATATATATATATATATATATATATATATACATGTGCGTGTGTGTGTGTTAGTTACGGGGGGGTGCGTCTAGTTCGATATTAAGATGAAACTACTCTTACTATCAATAATAAATACCCTTACACTAAATTTTACATATAAATTACAATTTATTGGTTTGTTTATATAGAAGAATTCAGCTCTGTTTTGCAGAGTTAGGATGACCCTAACTAGCAGAACGAAACCTATTACAATTTTCTACAAATGTCCATGCTATGAAGGTTAAAAAAGCTTACATAATTTAGGAAATAAAAATCAATAAGCAGTAAATTAAAAATTTATAAGTAGAATTTTCCTCATATTTGAAATACCTACATAAATGAAATTGTTTAAAATT
>OU015492.1:208775136-208835567 GCA_907164885.2 Dolomedes plantarius | reverse complement strand
AAATAATCAATAAACATTTTTTTTATATGTCCATTGTTTTTTAAATGAGACATTTAAATAAATTTTTTGACTATAATTTTTACTTTGATTAAATCTCAAATGATGTAGTTATAGGTATGTCCGTTTAATCCTCGGAACATAAATGTCTGAATGCAATCAGAATCGTTATAATTACTGAACATAAATCAATAAACAATTTTTATCTACGCATTGTTTTTCAAACGGCAAATGTCAATAAATTTTGCGACTATAATTTTTACTGTTATTATATATCGAATAATGTACTAATAAGAATGTCCGTTTAGTCCTTGGAATGTAAACATCTGAATGTATTCAGAATCGCCATAATTGTTGAACATAAATGAATAAACATCTTTTATCTGCCTACTGTTTTTCAAATGACAAATGTCAATAAATTTTGTGACTATAATTTTTACTATGATTAGATCTCGAATCATGTACCTATAAGAATGCCCATTTAGTCTTCGGTATATAAACGTCTGAATGAAATAAGAATCGCCATAATTACTGAACATAAATCAATAGTCATATTTTATCTGCCCATTATTTTTCAAAGGACAAATGTCAATAAATTTTGTGACTATAAATTTTACTGTGATTACATTTCGAATCAAGTACTTATCAGAATGCTCGTTTAGTCCTTGGAACATAAACGTCTGAATGTAATCAGAATCGTTATAATTGCTGAACATAAATCAATAAACATTTTTTATCTACGCATTGGTTTTCAAGCGACAAATGACAATAAATTCTGTGACTATAATTTTTACTGTGATTATATCTCGAATCATGTACTAATAAGAATGCCCGTTTAGTCCTTGGAATGTAAACATCTGAATGTATTCAGAATCGCCATAATTACTCAACATAAATCAATAAACATTTTTTATCTACGCATTGTTTTTTAAATGACAAATGTCAATAACTTTTTTGACTATAATTTTTACTGCGATTAGATCTCGAATCGTACTAATAAGAATGTCCGTTTAATCCTTCGAACTTAAACATCTGAATGTATTCATAATTGCTATAATTACTGACGTAAATCAATGAAAAATCTTTATATACACATTGATTTTCAAATGGCAAAAGTTAATAAATTTTGTGAGACATAATTTTTATTGTGATTCGACTTCGATTCATATCCCAAGATGAATGGTCGTTTAGTCCTCGAAACATAAACACCGGAATGTGTTCAGAATGACCATAATTATTGAGCATGGGTTTCTAAATATTTTTAGCTACGTATTTTTATTCAAATGACAAAAATTAATTAATTTTTAGATCATAATGTCTGAGTATGGTCGGATACCAAATCATGTATTGACAAAAATGTCCTTAAAATTTTCAGACCGTAAAAATCAGTGTATTCAGAATCTCAAAATTATTGAAATTAAATCAATGAATATTTTTAATATTGTTTTTCAAATGAGAAAACTTGATAGATTTTGTGATTGGAATTTTTAATTATTGTTGGCAATGTTGGTCGATAGCATTTTTACTTCTACTACATAATAATATATTCGAGATAAATTTACAGAAATAAAACTTTCGCTTTCAAGGTGATTTTTCACTAAATACGGCACGATACAGAATATATAACATTCTAGTGTCCAAAAAAGGAATTTATTGAAGAAATCATGACACTCCTATTCCTTAAGGCTACCCACATTTTAAGAGAAGTTAGGAAAATATAAAGAATTGTTTTTAAAATATTTTTTATCTTAGTCATTATTCATAGAATCTATCATCTGTTATTCCACTGAAAATAGTTTCCAGAGTGCTGTTTCTAGGAGATACCCTTTTGTATGAAAACAAAATGTGATTGAGTGTGATATATACTCAGGTTTTGAGTTTCAATACAGGGATAAGTGGTTTACGAATGATTGATGCGACTCCTGGAGAACAATATTGCAATAGATATATTTCCTGGCTGCTAAATGATGCTTTCATACAAATACTCGGCATTAATGTTTAGAGTCTGCAAGAAGAGAGGAAATCAGATTCAAATTGGCGAAATATTTCTTTTAAGGAAATAACATAATGCATCAAGCTTTATTTACAAATATACTAAACTTCCAGGTAGGTGGAAAATACTTGTTTGTGGGGTATCTCTTGAACGTCTTTTTCAACTTGTATCATTATTTTTCCTAATTAGTTTTTATACGAAAACAAATTTTAAAAAACCTTTAACAAAAGAATTTTAATCCTAAAAAATAATTCCATTAATTAGAGGTTTTAAGGAACGTGAATGGTGAAAGGGCTAGAAAATTTTGAAGTCAAATACACACTTATTTGATTTAAGTCAAATTATAATTATTAATTCTCATTTTTAGTTTGTCAGATGCATTGTAATTTATTATGACTTATTTGCATTACATTTAAAAGCGTTACTGAGACCTTTGAAATTGTGTTTTTCTTCCAATATCTTACACATTATGGAAATATATATTATTGTCCATACTATAAATTCTTATCTAATTCATTAAAAATTTCTATGTTTTATATGCTTCCTGAGAAACAAAGTAAAACAAAATTTCGCAGATGAGAAATTCGTTAAAACTCCTATTGACTAACGACAACAGAAATGGGAATTCTCCGCTAAACTAAATTGTTAAGTTTGCTGTATCCTCTCGTCTAATAACTACTTTTATATCGTTAATAAAATGATCCCCCTATCCACTACTTATTCATTCAAATCTGTATTTTCTATGATTGTGTCACTATTACAACTGAACACACGTCATCTATAATCATAAACACGTGGAAAGCTGCATTTATTATCAAGTCACTTTTGACAGAATACAACTGCATTCCGAAATGAAAAGGTCAGACTGTGATTTAAACAATTGATTTCCAACAGCGATACAAACCGGAATACATTGTCTGACTGAATTCACATTACACTAAATGAGTGTATTAGTATAAAGAATTATTTAACTTAAAAGTACAATAGAGGGAAATGTTTATGTTAAGTTCATCCCTTTTTACCAATACTTATGTAAATTGCTGATTATTATTTTAGATGAATCTTGTTATAATATGACTTTACTGATTTTCGGCTTAAACTCATTTTTGCATATAAAACGAATGAAGAATTAAAAGACTAAGTGGGTATATTTTTCAGTAAGTATTGGACTGACCATGACCAAAAAGTTCAATCAGTTTTAAGTAAAATGACTCTTAGTTGCCAGTAAAATCTTCCGAAATAATTTTGTTAGGCTGTGTTGCGACACCTGTCATATCAACCTGCATTAAAAATAAAAACACATAAATTGGGTGACGGTGGACGTAAAATAGCAACATTTTTTACACATTACGCTTTATTATTTCAAGAAAAGCAAAATTGCAACTAAAGCGAAACAAACTGTGCAATGTAAGTTACGGGAAGATAGAATGAGGAAATTGCCTGAAAGATGGCGGAAGATAATGGAACAAAACGTGTAGCATGTTGAACAATAAAGTTATTAGAATTTTTTTTAATGTGTCTTTTACTTTTACTTAAAACCGGACGTATTGGCCAACTTAACACAATATAAAACGGACTTGTCCAGATACCCAACACAAAGAGCTGTGACAAGAGAGAAAAAGGAAATTGGGATAACTGTTTTTGGAGCAATGAGTATTCAGAGATAATATTTTTCTCAAGCAATATCAACAAGAACGTTATTTCTGCCGAACACATTTTATTAGTCAATAAAACAGTTGATAAAAATATAAACTTCAGGTTACCATCATGTAAAGTTACGTTTATTATATGTAGTTTGATTACATGTAAGATATTTCCCCACATGTGTCCATACTCAAGGAATAGCTTTGGAAATTTATCTCAGTTCAACCAAATACTATATCACTAAGAGGTGTCAATTATCTCTTTCCGTTACGGAAAAGAATAAAAATAATATTAATCATTTACTTATCGACATTTGAATATTTTAATATTGTTTGACTGTTGAAGTTGGTTAAATTTAAAATGCTTGCTGGAAGAATTTGCAGCTATCATCAATAATAAGTTCGATGGAATCTCAGTAAAGAAAAATATTTTGTGTGCTATATATATATATATATATATATATATATATATATATATATATATATATATATATATATATGTATGTATGTATGTATGTATATAATAATACCCTAGAAGTTATTAATTTTATTCCCTTAATTTTGTCTTTCTGCTTATGTAACTACCTCTTCTGTTTATGGCGTTTAGGTCATTCTCAATATTTATATATCTTCCATAATGTATTCAAGAAATAAAATGATTTTTTTCCATCCACTGCATTGTTTGACTAGCTTTAATGCCGCTCAAGCCAGACTATAAATTTTAAGTCCAAGAAGCCACCGCCAACCGTAATACTCCTTTCTTCTATTTCTGATTCAAAATTTGCCACAAAACTGTCATTTATACTGAAAAGCCAGAATAACTGGTACACCTGCCTGATATTGCGAAGGACCCTGACAAGAACGCAGAAGTGCCGCAATATGACGTGGCATGGACTCGTCTAATGTCTGAAAGTATCCTGTAGGCAACTCACATCATGAATCCTGCAGGGCAGTCCACAAATCAATAGTACTGCGAGGGAGTGGAGATCTCCTAAGATCAGCACGTTGCAAGGCATCCCAGATATGCTCAATAATTTTCATGAATGGGGATTTAGGTGGCCAATAGAAGTGTCTAAAGTCAGAAGAGTGATCCTGGAGCCTCTCTTAGAAACTCTGCACGAGGGGGGTCGCAATGTCCTGCTACAATTGTTTAAGTACGTCGGAATACGGAATGGACGTAAAGGGGTGTAGGTGATAAGTCAGGATGCTTATGTACCCGTCAACTGTCATATCACGCTAACTGCACAGGCCCCATACCATCATCGAGGTTCCAAGAGATAGAACAGTCCCTTGTTGACACGTAGAGTACATGGATTTTAAGAGGTTCTCTCCATAAGCGTAGGCGGCAATCCGTCCGATACGATTGGAAACGAGACTCGTCAGACCAAGCAACGTATTTCCAGTCTTCAATAGTTCAATTTAGGTGTTGGTGGGCCCAGGCGAGACGTAAAACTTTGTGCCATGCAATCAATAACGGTAAACGAGTGGGCCTGCGGATCCGACAGCCCATATAAAGGATGGCAGGTTGAACAAGTCGCACACTTACACTTGTTGATGACCCACCATTGAAATCCTCAGCAATTTGAGGAAGTGCAAGGCTATCTCGCTTAAGAATTTCCATCAGTCGTCGGCGGTCCTTTCCTTTCAAGGTGTATTTCTGGCCAAAACTCTATCGGAGACTTTATGTTTTACCAAATACAGGATTTGCATGGTACACTCTTGAAATAATCATTCCCGAAAATCCATATTGCATTGCTACCTCGGAGATGCTATGTCCCATATTTCGTGCGCCAACTATGGCACCACGTTCAATGTCACGTAATCCTGATAGCTTGCCTTTGTAGCAGAATGAACCGATCTAACAGTTTCGCCAGACACATGCTGTCTTATATAGGCGCCGTCGACTGCCTCGCGTTACGCTGATTGGTTGCATGTCTCCGTTATTTGCATACGCATACCTGTACCAGTTGTTTTAGCTATTCAGTTCATATATATATATATATATATGAAATGACCAGAATGGTCCACTCCTGAAGAATCACAATCGTGACCGAAATTAAATGCAATTCAATACACAAAGAACAAATGAAGCATATTCCATGAAAACAGCAACATGTTACTCGCATCGAAGCCAACCCGCGTTTATCTTAAAAGCGCCAAAATACATTTAGCTCAGAGTGGTTGCCAGAATTGGCGGAGGAAGTTAGTGTGTGGAAAGGCGAGGCGTTTTCGCCAAACAGTAGAAAAAGGGGTTACCAGAACAGAGATAAAGTTCAGAACGGGCGATTATAGGTTGTTAGTAATATTATATATACACTATATGTTTGTACAATAATTAGAACTTTCTCCTAAATTCCTTGACAAAAATAAATTTTCACCATAAATGTAATTCTATATAAAATGGAAAAATCTCTCATTATCTACCCTATTACAATTTTTCTCATAAATTTTTAACGAATTATTTACATTCTCAGACAAATTTAATGCACACTTACATACCATTTTAGTCATTTGAGGGATAATAAATCATCTCAGAAATATTCTCAATTTTAATGCATTATTTCGTAGGATATTTTTAACATAAATGTGTCAAAATAACAGCCTATTTCATATCATAAATGAATCCTTGTTTGTTTATAAACTCAAGAGAACTTGTAAAAATTTTACCGCTAGATACATGAATATATAGCAAGACAATTCGTCCCAGTTTTATAAATATTAGTGAGACAGAAATTTTAATATATGCCTTTAGATTTTTTTCGTAACATAACTTTTTACTTAAATTCATTGTACAACTTTTTGCTAAACTAAAATTTCCCCATTTCAGATTATTTTTGTTTTTTATTGAACATTATTTCATTATGCACTGGCGTAGAAGCGATTTTTGAACACAGATACATGCAATGAATAATGATGGAGGATGCAGTATGTCATAGAGACATTTTAAAGCAATCATTCTGCAGTTTAAGGAGATCATAGCAATGTTGTGCATTCCAGCAATCAAGGATAGTCGTGATATTTAATAATAATATTGAAATCCACCATCTAGTGCATTGTATGGGACATATCAGTTGTTTTGTCCAAAATTAAGAAAACATATGATAGCCTCATGTGCAAGTGGAAAACTTATGTATCGATGACTGGTTCGATGACCAGTAATCGGAAATTCTAGGAAGATGATTTATACTCATAATTAATAACACAGCAAAAAAGGTCCATAATTCTTTGATATTGTCTATAGAAGACCAGGCAGCATCTTGAAATCCACGCTTTCTTGCACAAAATTCTGCATATTTATTTGCGTTTATGCGTATTTTCTCCATTATTTGATCAGTCATAAACAGCCTAAGAAATTGGAGATGACTTGATCCCACAGGTAAATTATGAACTAGGCCAACATGACAGAAAAATTCTTGAAAATTCATTTTTGTATTTTCTACACAATTAACCCAACCGATGTTTTCAATTTTATGATCACTTATTGCACTGTCATTCAAATCTTCAACTTCTAAATCTAAATTGTTTTCGTCATTTTCAAGCCTGCTATTTTCATCCCATCCATCACCATCCTCTAATTCTAAATCGGACTCATCTGTGTCCGCAAAGAGGATCGCATCTATTTCTTCCTGGCTCAAAACTTTACGATATCTACTCATTTTAAAAATAACAAGAATCAGGAATATCTAAAAATGTAATGTGAATGCACTAGATCTCAAAATGAAAGAGACTGGACAGAAAGAGCTATGCTAAAATTGTGCCCCAGTTCCAAAAGTCCCCACTCAGCATCCGGTCATAAAGTACGCGGGGACAGGTTCTAGACAATAATAGAAGATCAACAGAAAAGATAACAATTGTTCGGTGACGTTGAACGATTGGTAAAATGAACACCTACCAGGCACTAGAGGGGGAAGGAAATTTAGTAGAATTTCGGCCGGCCGGCTGGACTTCTGAATGTTGGGCCGGCTTGGCCGGCTCCGGCCTTCAGAGGGTTTTAAGAAACATACAAAAACCAAAAAGGAAAACGTCCCCTTCAGGGGCACTATATGAAAAAAATTTTTGGGGATCACAAAACTTTATATTTGAAGAAATATTACTATTAGGAACATATTCTGTAAAAATTAAATAAATTGTAGCTTTATTTTAGGCAGGAGGATGTGGTCCATTTTTGAACCACCGCACACCTAGAGCACTCTATGTTAGAAAGTTTGCTCTGAATGGCTAGACCAGTCTGAACAGGCGTTCTAACAAATCAGTTACAATAAGACTAATCAGTTTGAAATATATATACATATATATGCATTAATTTATTTATATTTATACACAGTATTTATCAAAATAATTATCTGTCCAAAAAATAGATAAATAATCAAAAAGTATATAAATGAATGTATATAATGAAAGTAAGACGTATCTGAAGGAAAGTATATAATAAAAGTAAAAAGTATATAAATCAAAGTATATAATGAAATTAAAAGTTATATAACAACATACATGAAATTTTTATATATTGAAAGTAAAAGGTATATATTGAAATTATGTAATGAAAGTAAAAAGTATATAAATGAAAGTATATAATTAATGCAAAAAGTATAAAACATCACACATGAAATTTTTATAGGTAAAAATATATATATATATATATATATACGTTTCAAATTATCAGTAACATTAACTGATTAACATAACAAAAATAATTTAATAGGAAAATTAGTTCAGTAATATGATTTTTATGAATTTTTGGGGGGAAACTAATTTACCAGTGTTGCCACCTAGTGACAGCAAACGCTACATGCACAGTGGTCCATATTTGAACCACCCAACATTGCAATTACTAAATAAAAGATAAGAAATATGCAGATAAATTAAAGTTTTCTATTTAAAATAAATAAGTAACAATCGTAAAATGAGATTCCAGAACTTCCATGCATCTGTATACTAACAAATTAGAAAAACTGGAAAAAACTTCAAACTACAAATATCTGGCTTGAAATAAAAAAATATCCTCTCTGAAAATATAGACCCGTAGAGTGATGCCATCTGTTGTTTCTGAAGCACATTAATCTGTTAAATGTACATACAATCTGTTAAATGTACTGTATAATACAAAACAACATAAAGTCAGAGTGGATATTCCTGAACTAGTTTAAATTATTTCACAGTCCCTCCATGTTCTAAATCTGATAGTTGTTTGAAAACCACTGATATTCTTGCATCATAGAAGACATGGTGCAGAATACTTAAGCATGGAGTATAAAAGAAAATCAATAAAGTATAAACCATCAATCCAGATTGGTGTTTCCGCACTTTTTTAAATGTTCGTATGAAATGCCTAGAACAATAACCATCAAAGCCACTATGACGTTCGAAGGATGCAGAGTCAAGAAATGAGGAATATTTCCTTGTTTGACATAGGCAGTTATTAACAGAAAACCGGGAATGTTCCGTAGTGATCAAAAAGTATAGAATATTCAGAAAAGATGATGCTATAACACACATTTGCACAAAAAATCCCATCATAGTGGTTGTTTTCCGGCGACAGTTTAAATACTTTCGTTTAGGAACGTTCGATAATCCAATACAAGATCTTAAATCACCTTTGGCTAGACAAAATTTCGAGATACACAGTTTTCTTTCGTTTTTATGTTGCTAAATAGGGTTATACAAATATAAAGAGATTTTGAAATGTTTAACGCTAGAAAGACTGCTGTCAATTTGACGGTTTCGGACATACTATTGAGCTCTATTTCTGCATTTATATCCTCAGGTTTCTGAAATTTTATGACTTTTTTCTAATTTTACGCGTAATACGCACACACATGTACAAAATTACATTCAATAGTAAAGAGGGGGTTGAAATGTGTTGTATACCTACTAAGACTGAGAGCCTTCAATTTGACGGCAATATAGAAAACAAGCAGAAATCTTTAAAATAATGCCGGAAAATGTTAGTTACTTTTTGCCTCTTCCCCATTTTGCAAATAACATAAATATTGGTGTTGAAAAATAAGGACTGCACAAACTATGCATATATTTTTACGGATAAACCATGCCAAATTATCAGCTCGGCATACCTGCATATAAAAATGTATCTAAATATATACTAATTTATTATATATTGGTATGAAATAGTTTAAAAAATAAAGTATTTAACCATTTTTGAAAAAAAACATTAAATATTTATATACTTAATTTTATTTTTAACCGTCAAAAAGACGGCGTTCAGTCTTTTTAGTAAGAAAAAATTCCCGTCTTTCCAGTCTTCAAAAACCAATTTCAATAATGAAACTAGATTCCGTAGATTGTGATACATAAGGCCGATGTGCTAAACACTTGACTACATATGGGACCGTGGTAATGAAATATATTCGTGTCTGGACTTTCCAGGGAGCACAATCTCGAAATTTGTGATATATACATCCTAAATATCGTCTTGGTCAGAAATTTATCCCTGACATTAATGAAAGTTATTTAAAAATAAGCAGCAAAAAACATAGACTAACTATCAAAGCAACAGATCACATTACATATTTTAATCTCAAGTACACATGTACTTTGTTCAATAACGAACTATCTAGTAATTAATTTAATTGGGTACTTTCTTATAACTAATTATTTATTGTACTCATATTCAGAGATGCATATAACATTATGAGCCCTAAATGTGTATGAAAATATATTGGTTTAGTAAATAAAATTTCAAAAGGTATAAGACAGTTGACCATAGATGTAATACTCGTAGTAATTTTAGTTTAAATTATCATTTAATGTATTATAAACCGAGGTCACTTCAACTCAAATATGTGAGTTCATAATGGTCTAGTTTGTTTGTCTTTGAATTTTAATACAACAAATTTTTTACAATGTTACAAATAGTAAATGTTTAAAATAATTTTAGTAATATTGTTTATAACGTTAAGTTATTCTCGGCATAAATCGATGATGTATTATAAAATAACAATTTATAAGACGAATTTTAAAATTTATAGAAATACAAACGGCCATTCCTTCTTAAAATATAGCTGAAATTCTCGTGTCAAGGAATTTCTGCTGTGAAATATCGCTAGATATTTTAGGAATGCCCGAAACACAGTAAAATAAATTACAATAATGGAATTTATTATTTTTCAAATAGTTTTTCACAACCATTTTTCACGCTATATATGAGTTATTACTATTTTTGAAAAGATAGTAAAAAAAGACCCACATCCCTTTTAGCTAAAATATAAGCTCAGCACATTTTTAGTTATAAGATTTTGTTAAATATTCTTCATAGAAAAGGAAAAGAAAGCTCGTATTAGTGATTTTACCAATAGAATGCGATTTATTCTCTGCGCAATTACTGTTCTCCAGGACAATTATTTCGCTATTATTCTATCATAAAAACATTTTTAAAAACTATAGAGCTGTGTCTTAAAAGTACAGCGTAAACAAAATTAAAAAATTCAGTTTTTTAAACAAAAAATAACATAGTTATATTTTTATATCATATATATGCAGAAGATCATTAGCACTTTCCATATAAGGCCGGAATTTCTTTTACAAAAATTGGAAACCATTTTGATAGTTAAGTTTTCTGTATAAAAGTCGTTTTTTTGCGACGATTTGCTTCTATCTGATAGTCATGTCTCATGACTATAGCTCTAGCTCGATTTTTCCATTAAAATAAACTTTTTCTTTGTACTGTCGTGTTAATTTCACCCCATTCCTCTTGGAACGTCTTCCAAATTCCGTTCAGTGTTCTTGGATGCCGTTTTCCTAAGGCTCGTTTGAATAAACCGAAAGCTCAAAAGTCTATTGGATAAGCGTCAGGGGATTTTACAGGTATTTCATTAAAGCGATACACTTTATTCCTGTTTCTGATTTTTTTTTTCTTTGCTACATAAACGGAAGTTTATTTAGACGTTTGACTAGAGGCTTTCTTCATAGGAAGCTCAACTTTATCAATGTGCATTAAGGCTCGAATTTCTTCTTCAATAATTGGTTCTAAATTATTCTGCTGATAGTAAAGTGAATTAATTTTGGGTTTATTTGAGACTTTTTTTATTATTTATAATTTGCCGTTGTAAAACAATCCTTGAACTATCATGAATCCTTTTGGGGACTTGGACGAAATGGCTGTACACTGACGTACAAGCCATTTCGTATGGTCATTCCCAACTGTTGAGCTATTGAAAATTGATCTTTTTTCTATTGAAGTCACTTAAATACACGCATGCCTTACCGAGTGTTAACACAAATTTCCATTTTTCAACAGCTTGGTGTTTTTCATGTAATTCTCTACAACTTGTTTTTTTTTTTCAGCAATAAGCTTTGGCAAAAGCAGATGAACTTTAGGTTTAAACATCTTTTTTATCTTCAAATCTTTCTGAATGAATTAACTTACAGTGCCAGAAGACATTCCTAGTTTCGATGCAATGGATGTTTGAGTCGACGGATTTTGTTTTAGGATCAGGGATTTCAGATGCTTCATATTTATCTGCGTTCGAACAGTCTCACAGGTCACGTTTTTATTTTTACTTCAGTTAGACCTTTTTCTCCTCTCAAATTTAACATATTATAAATACTTTTTTTGTAAATGCAATAACCCCGATATTTACACGACTTTACAATTTGTAGATACCAATATTTCTCCTCAGAACGGACTGTTGCGTAACCTTCGATCCATCTATCAATTTTAGGAGACATTTTGAAAACAAATATTTTATTTTACATTACAATCAAAACAAAATAGTAGCAGACGATTATTCTGAGGTTGACAAATTTTTATGTCAAAATGCAAACGGAAAAAATAAATTACAAAATCGTTTCCATAAAGTGCGAACGACCATTTGCATACGACGATTCTGTGTATTAATACCTTTGTTAATTCAACCTTGGGGGGAAATACAAAACTCCGAGAGATACAAATGTCCTTCCTGTGAATATAAATTCAAAACGCCATATAAAACGATTTGAATTGCAGAGTAATCACTAGGCCAAGGAAGTATATATTCCATGTCCGTTTGTACATAATTATACTGCACTCAGAGATAATGCAGAAACTCCGAATAGGCAATGGTTTCATTCCTGTATTTAAGAGCAACTGCAATTATATATATATATATATATATATATATATATATATATATATATATATATATATATATATATATATATATATATATATATATATATATATATATATATATATATATTTGTATACATACCTACGTACATAAAAATGTGCATGCATGTGTTCGTTAATAAGGTCGTAAAATGGATTCGCCCCCCCCCCTTTTTATTACTGCGATAATATGTGTTTTACCTAACTTACAGCATTTACATTCATCTTGATAAACGTCTCAGTCTCCTTAACACATTTTGTTAGTGAATATAACAATTCCATTTCTTATTGCTAATCGAAATTCTGTCTAAAATAGTTTTTGATGATGTAAAATGATTCATTTCGAATGAGTAACAATTATAAATATATTCTGGGTGCTTTTTCTTCTATCACAAACATATTTGCATGGAAAAGAGACCCATATTTTTTTTAAGGGAACAAGGGAACTTAAATTTCGTTCTTCTTTGATTTTTAATATTTTACACTATATATCACAAGAGTATAACTAATATTTTTTTCTACTAGAATGAATAGACTGAGAATTCACAAATAGGTATTTTAAGGAGGAATCAGACCGGTTTATCAAAAAATTCTTCAAAAATGCTAGAACTTTTGAAAAGGCTCCATGCGTATTCATTTTCTACTGATATCTTCCAAATTTCTCAGAATTGTTAATTGAAGTGTTTGTCACGAAACTGAGCATAATTCTTTGAAATCAAACATATTTTTCTAATTTATAGACCATAAAATAAAATAAAAACATAAAAAAATAACAAGCAGTATAGAAAAAAATATTTAAGACTTTAGATTCCTACAAATGAAATATTAAATGCACATTTATATTTATATACATCTAGTAAACTGATAATAAAAAAATTAAAGACTTCAATTAATACAGAATGCGCATAGAGCATTTTGAAAAACGTTAGCATTTTTGAAAAAATTCAAAAACCTTCATTATGCTGCAAAAAATCCTTAGTTGGAATTCTAAGGGTTTTCAATGTAGTAAAAAAAGAAAATTAATTTTTCTCATTTTGCTTAAAGAATTAAAAAAATTGAAAATTAAAAAATTCAAGTTTGAATGTTCCTTGTCCCCTTAAGGTCCGATAATGTTTATAAGACGATATGTCTTTTAATGGATTGTAGTTTCTCAAAACCAGAATTTTAACACTATTGTAAATGAATGAAAAAAAAATGTACACAGAACAGGTGCTTATTAAAATTTCATTTCATTTCTACAGTTTGTGCTTAGGGAAATTTTCAGGGAACACTGTGAAAACTGTTCTCATAGAAGTTATTTTGAATTTCGTAACCCGATATGCCAGTTTTGAACTAACACAGAATAATATAGATAGTATAGATTTTTTCAGGGCCACCTTATACAGGTTTGTAGTTTTGTGTAAATTAAATGTCAAGATATCTTAATTTTAATTCAGAGTCACGACTTAAAATTTCTTCTACCTTTAAATAGAATATCTTAAAATACAAAAATCAATAAAATTAAAAACTAATTTTCTTGAGAACTACTGACCATACCATCAGAATTGCTACAAACGTCCTTTAGCTTTAGCCAACGCTTAGGATTTCTGGGTAATCACTTCGACGAGTTAGCTTGCATGTAGTGTCTGATTATACATAATTATAGTGCGCTGAAAGCTGATAAAGCCTCTACGAATCCGTAATGTAGTCAAAATATCTACCTTTAAATGTATTATCAGCTATAATAAGTTTGTAAATGAACAAGAAAATATTTCACAATAGAAAATGCCAACAATCCATAAATTATTATTTAACTGAAAATGTTGCAACATCTTACTCAATAGTCATTATGTCAAGAAATGAGAAAAATTCTATATTATTTGAAATTTCGCTGAATTAAAATATCATCAGTTTAAACATCTGAACATATTAAGCAACAAAAAAGCATTCCAATTTTTATTTTCAAATCTCGGGTTTAAAAATTAAATATTCTTGGGTTAGACAAATGTGAAAATAAAACAGAAATTTAGGGTAATACTATAAGAGCTATGAGAGGAATTTCAAAAAGAGCCCATGGAGTTTTTCACCTTAAAATTCCTTTAGACTAAAAAGAAGAGCACTAATTAGACAGGGATGTCACATATTTAAGCCGAAATGCATTAAAAATTAAAATATCTGCACCATGCTTGAAAACGACACTCGTAATTAAATAAAATCATGCAGCGAAATCACAGCTACATTTTTTCATATGTAGAAGAAAAGCTGGGAAAATAATTTTTTCATTTAAATCTCTAATAACGTTTTTCAGTTTTATCTCACAAAAGTAAGGTACAAACTAAAACACCAGTCGCAATTAAGCCTTAACATACTTAATTAAGTCTCTTTTAATGAAAAAAGAATTATTTATTTTTTTTTTACAAAAATAATAAATTGAAAAATGGAGTTGAGTTTCATATTTACAAAAAAAAAAAAAAATAGAAAAAAATTAGGACTTATTTTTCCCGAAAAAATAAAGTCAGTTTTTAAGACTCAGTGCAATAGCATATATAAGAATAGAATTAAGTAATATTGAAAATTTGACTATTAGAAATATTCAAAAAAGTATTGTTAAACAAAGGCTTCTCAAATATAAAAAAAATCAATTCGAAGGAAAATTTAAATAAAAAAATATATTTTAACTACAACATTGAATTTCGATATTATATATATATAGGAAAACTCTTCTCCGGTGGCCAGTAATTGTTCCGAAAAAAATGGTCATTTAATAAGAACACTTGTAAGTTGAAATTTTTTTATCTCATATAAAACATTCAAAAATTTAGTTAAAATATATCCTCAATGTGTTCACATTTTAAAGATAATATAAACGAAAATAGCTCATCGATGTCGTTTTACTTCTTACTTTTTTAACAAGGGGATTAACATCAAACTGTTTTGTCTCCAACTTATAAGGTTTTGAACATAATATTAGCATATAACGAGTAAAGTTCAGAACGATGTTTTTGTCAATATTTTCAAGAATAAAGGGTTTCCATAATATGGTACCGTGTGCTGTTTGAGTTTTTTTTTATAATTTTAAGCGTAGATATATATCCCCTATATATATATATATATATATATATATATATATATATATATATATATATATATATATATATATATATATATATATATATATATATATATGTATATATATATATGTATATATATATGTATATATATATATATGTGTATATATATATATATATATATATATATATATATATATATATATATATATATATATATATTATATATATATATATATTCATATATATTCATATATATATGTATATATATATATATATTCATATATATTCATATATATATATATATATATATATATATATATATATATATATATATATATATATATATATATATATATATATATATATATATATATATATATATATTGGTCTGGCTGATTCGCCCGATTGCGTCGTGTGCTATTCAAGACCAAATCATGACTGCTTTACATCTTGACCAGTGCCATGCACTTTCAATCTTTAAGTGCCTTGACTTGAATTGTTGGCGACCCTTGCTTGGAAGCCGCATAGAGGCAAAATCAGCGGCATTTGTAAATTATATAAATAAATATATCCTCTGTAGCCGTTTCGTTTATTAGCAAAATACACAAACACTTGCATGTTTGTATTCGGTCGACAGCGTCTTATGCCATTCGGGACAAACTATAGCTGCTGTACATCTTGACGTGTGCCCTTCACTTTCGAATTTTAAGTCCCTTGTTTTTAAGTAGTGGGTAGCCTTGTTTTGAACTGTTATGTACTTGCTTACATTTGTTCACATACATATTATATTCATTCCTTTAAGTGGCATGCATTAAAAAAGTTTTACATGTCGCAGACAGAGTATAAAAAAACTTTTAAATAGAGCCGTATCTGGATATGTTATTTCATTTTGAGATTGATGAAAACTACAATTGAATACATCTGAAAAGTATTCTTTTTAAAGTACAGAGTTTTGCAATGAAACTTAATTTGCTATGAAGTGAAGACATTGAAGGTTTTTTTTTTTTTTAATTTGCTGTTATTAACACTTAAAGGGACAGGGGACCTTTAAACTAGAATTTTTTAATTTTCAATTTTTAACTCTATACACAAAAGGAGAATAATTAGTTTTCTTTTTTACTGCATCGAAAACCCTTAGAATTCAAAATTAGAATTTTTTTGCAAAATAATGACTGTTTTTCAAAAATTTTCAAAAATGCTGAGCTTATTCAAAATGCTCTGTGCGCATTCTATATTAATTAAAGTCTTTAAATGTTTTATTATAAGTTTACAATATGTATATAAATAGAAATGTGCATTTAATTTTTCTTTTGTAGGTATATAAAGTCTTAAATATTTTTTTTTCTATTCTGCCTGTAATTATTTTGTTTTTTTAAAATATTTTTACCTTATTTTATGGTCTAGGAATTCGAAAAATATTTGTGATTTCAAAGAATTATGCACGGTTTTGTGACAAACACTTCAATAAACAATTCTGAGAAATTTGGAAGATATCAGAAGAAAAGGAATATGCATGGAGCATTTTGAAACATTCTAGCATTTTTGAAGAATTTTTTGATAAACAGATCTAATTCCTCCACAAAATACTTATTTTTGAATTCTAAGTACCTTCAATGTAGTAGAAAAGAATATTAATTATACTCATGTGGTATATAGAGTAAAATATTGAAAATTAAAGAAGAACGATATTGAAGATCCCTTGTTCCCTTAAAGAATTTTCGAGATGATATGCATGAATCACGTTTCAGAATGAACGTACTTTATATTAGCTGTACATTACATCTATACAAAGACCTTTCAAAACAGTACTTCTAGACAAATACAAATCGAAAACTTCAATAATTATAATTCTCTTTTTTTATCTATCAATCCCTAGTTCTTCCATCCAAGCTTGAAATTTTTATATTCACAAGCTAATTTAATTCACGTTATCGTATTTCAGTGAAATTCCTCTATGACGATTAGTAATGGTTGAGAAAAATGACCGTTTTCAGTGGTGGCTGGGGAAAAAAGTTTAATTCCATAATATTGGCTCTATGGAGTCTATGGACTCTTTAATGGTTCTGGACAAAATATGGCCATTTAGAGTAGGGACCGTCTAAAGTTGTTTCATAGTATTTTAGTTTTTTTAAGGAATAAAAATATACCGTATCACAAAGTTCTCTGTAACATAAGCATATTTAATACAGCTCTTGTATTTCATGATTGCTGTAGAATTTCAGCTAGCAATCTCTATTTCTTTTTCAAAATTTAGATAAGGTTTGGTTTTGTTTGGATCGCTACGGTCATTTTTTTTTCAACACGATTGCTTATTAGACCGGGACCTAACTGCTTAAAGCCGATTCCGAACGGCTACTAGTGGGACTCGAATCCACAGACTCTAGTACCTAAGACCAGCCCCCTAGCCATTCGGCCATAATCCGGCTAATTTAGATAAAGATATTTTCTATAGAATTTTAATCAGTTATTATTTAAAAGAGAAAATTTTGGAAAATGACCCACTAAGAAAATATAAAGTAGAAATTTTTCAAAAGGTCTTTTCAAATTCATATCTTAAAAAATGCAAAATAATTGGCGTTTTGGCCCAGTTGTCAAAGGCAGCGGGTCCATGGATCTCAACGTCCCTGGTTCGACACCTGTAGCTGTCAAATCTACCGCCGTTTACACTAACGGCGGCTGGTGCACGAAAAATCTGTCGTGGTTGAAATGTCCTCTGCAAGTTCTCAAAGTCCTCTGCAAGTTCTTTGCAAGTCTGTCGTAGCTGCAAGTGTGTGTGTGTGCGGCTTATTCCAACCGCTCTAGCCGTAGGCTAGACCAGGTCCATGAGGTCAAAAGTTACTATGAAATCGCTAACAAGCAAAGGGTCTGTATATATATTCTCCTTGGCAAGCCCCAGGCAGTTTAGAATATGGTCAGGAGAGGCTTCAGCAGTATTGCACTTAGAGCAACAAGGGAAAGATTTTTGCCCCTGATTGTAAACAAGACTCTTTAGGTGTCCACTAGCAAATCTGCTAATGGTGGTCTGCATCCTTCTGTTGCCCTTGACATTAAGGGCACCGCCAGGAGATTTTCGGTCGTACCAGTGGTGTTTCGGAGGGGTCTTCCATAAGTGCTGATTAATAAGTTTTCTTCTTGAATAAATTTCAAGGTAAGTTAAAGTATCTCGCGAAGAAATAGGAAGTGAGGCTCCATCCTTAACAAGAGTATCAGCAGTCTCGTTTCCAGAAAGTCCTATATGAGACGGAACCTATTGTAAATATACCTCTCGTTGTTTAGAAAGGTCTTTGAGGATCTCCAGAATCGACAGTGAGGTTTTATCCCCGACTGTTGTCCAGCTGCTCAAGTGCTGAATGGCACTGCGGTTGTCAGTTAGGATCCAAATATCGCGGTGAGAGGTTTCATTTTTAATAATTTTCAATCCCTCTTCAATGGCAATAAGTTCAGATCTGAAAACTGAGCAGTAATCTGGATTCCTAAACTTGTAACGATTTGAGTTAGTAGGGGTCTTGATATAAATACCACTGCCGCAGGCATTGTGTTCATCTTTACTGCCATCGGTATAAATCTGAGTAGCAGTATGAAGGATTTGATTTATGATTTCAAGAGTAAGCTGATGCAAGTATTCTGGTAAGTCATATTTTTTGTTTGTGAGGGACGAGAGTTTTGTTTGGAAATGAACTCTAGGCAGCCCCTCCATGGGGTTGACTATTGGTCTCAAGGAGTGCCTTTCAACATTGTGGTCCAATAAGCCCATTAACTCCATCAGTGAAAAAGGACTATTTCTCCTTAGTCTTTTATTGTTTGACCAACTTCTGAGGAATGAAGATGTTCGATTATGATCATAAAAACTGTAAAGTTTGTTGAAATATTTTACAAGCCCTGCGCTTCTTCTTAAACTCAGAGGCTGAAGATCACTCTCATAAAGAACCAGTTCAGCAGGACAACTATTTCGCATGCCAGTGATAATTCGAGCAGCACTCAATTGAACTCTCTCTAATTTTAAAAGGTTAGAGGATGACGCACAGAAGAAAACCTGATACCCGTATTCTAATACGGGCCTAATTAGATATATATAGGTTGTCCTCAGGGTATTGGCATTAGCACCCCAATCTCTCCCAGAGACATATTTCAGGATGTTAAGTCTCCTCCTGCTCTTTTCCACTAGATTCTCTATATGTTTATTGCTCAAGATCTCAGGATCTAAGCTGTAACCTAGGTATCTGGGGTGTTTTTCACAGAGTAGAGAGCTGCCATCCATTGTGATGTTAGGCTGATAGTTGTACAAATGTCTATTTGTGGTGAAGAAGCTAACTATAGACTTTGAGGTGTTAAAGTTTAATTTATGTGTATTTGCAAACTTCAGCACGTCAGTGAGGGTAAGTTTAATCATATGTTCAACATGGCAAATATCAGAATTGGAGTTCCAGAGAACAATGTCATCCGCAAAAAGGCCGACCTCGCACCTTTTAGATATAACTTTTTCAATGCCAACCAAAAACAAAGAGAAGAGGAGAGGACTCAATACAGATCCCTGCGGCACTCCCTGTCTGAGTTTAAAAGTTTTAAATAACGAGTTATTAAATTTCACTCTAATCACCCTATCCTTCATAAAATCACAGATCCAAGAAAGGGCCATGTCTTTAACACCAAATGTGTCAAAGAGTTTGATAATTAATTTATTTCTCCAAACCCTATCGAAGGCCTTTATCAAGTCTAAAAACACGGCAACTGTATGGTTTGTTGGTTTAAGATTCTGAGAATCCCGTATCTTTTGTCCGAAGAATAAAATCTGATCCATAGTGGAATGTCCTTTTCTAAAGCCATATTGCTCCGTTGGGAGCAGGTTATTAGATTCAAGGTGGTAAGTTAATCTTTCTAATATCATTTTTTCCACAAGTTTACATGAAAAGTTTGTAAGAACGATGGGTCTATAGTTCTCAGGAGAGCTGGCCTTCTTCTTTGGTTTTCTAATAAGAATGACCAAGGCTCTTTTCCAGTCTTGAGGAAGTCTACCTAGTCTCCAAGACAAATTCAAGATCTCCAACAATCTCAACTTTCCCCAAACTCCAAGTCTTGAAATGCAGTATTTGGCCGTGAATATTATCAGGTCCAGGAGATTTATTTAAATCGAGAGCATTCAAAGCAAGTTCCATCTCCCGTAGTGAAAAACCAGCACTAAAGATAGGGTTACGCTGGGTTGAGCTACGACAGCCGTGGATAATCCTCCTAGCTCGTATTTCAATGTTTTTATCATCCTCAGTAAAACTTAGGTTGCTTATCCTTTGATAATAAGATCCCAATAAGTTTGCCGTAGCTTTGTCATCTGGTGGAATTTGCCCGTTCTCATCAAGAATTGTGTTGCAATCCTCTTGTTGCGGCTGCTCAGCGCTCAAAGATTTAATCAATCGCCAAAGTCTGGAATTTGGGGTACTAGCATCAATGCTCCAGCAAAATTCATTCCAATTCTTTCTTTTGAGTAACACAAAAGCTCTTTTAATTTCTGCATTTATTTTGTTTATATTCGATCTAAGAGAGGGATCACTGGAGGCCTTTAGCTCTTGGAGTAATTTATCTCTTTTTTCCAAGAGGGGTTTTAAACCTGGAGATCTATGCAGAAAAAATGGTGTGAATCGCTTAAAATTACCCCTAGGTATAGTCTGACCGGCTGCCCTAAAATTATATTTTTGAAAGCAGTCCATGTTGCATCGAGATCTTCAGTGGGAGGAACTGAAAGAATGTCTCGATCAGTAAGGTCTCTAAATCTCTCCCAGTCGGCCTTTTTAAAATTCCAGTAATTTTTTCGGTTTAGTACTATTTTTTGTTTTCTCCTTACTTCCACTAAAATAGGCAGGTGGTCACTACCAATGCTTGGTAGGACACTCCAACTACAATAAGGGAAAATATCCGGACTGACAAAGGAGACATCAAGTGCATCTTCAGTATTATAGCTATAAGAGGAATGGGTAGGTGAGCCATCATTTAAAATAATATAGGCTTTGTCATCCATCAGGTTTAGTAGCTCAGCCCCTGTTTGATTGTTAGCTGCACTGCCCCAATGCATATTTTTTAGCATTTAAGTCGCCCAAGAAGATATTATTTTCATCAGAATAGACAAACAGATTTTCGGGGAGGCTTTTTTGGTTTGGAGGATGATATAAGTTATAGATGTTGAGATTTTTGCCCTTCCAGTTAATCGTTATGCCCTGCATTTCCAGATCCGAGTTTGGAAATGATGGGAGAATAATAGCATGATAATTGACATCTCTCACAAGGAGGGCCAAGCCACCACCACCCTTATTCTGCCTATCTGAACGTAATGCATGGCAACCCTTTACTCTAAGTTTAGAGTGTTCTTTTAATTTGGTCTCTTGAAGGGCAATAATTTGGACCTCGTGGATTTCAGCTAAATCCAATATAGCTTCAAGTTTTATTCTCCGAGCACTAGTAAATAATCCATTTACATTGCAATGCAGGATTTTTAAGGAACGACATTTATGAGGAGACCGTCGATTACTTTTCGAACAGGGCCCTCTGCCTAAGCCCTGAACGCACCCCTGATTAACCTGCGCGACGGGTGATGCAGTATGATTCTCTATAGAAGATTGGCTCATGGGAAAGGAAAAGGGGGACAGCTTCTGAGGGTCGAGACCCGGAGCACCCGAAGGCAGAAGACTGACTTAGCTCCATGTGCCTGCTGATATTAGCTGGGCAAAACGGAATGGCCTTCGCGCCTAGGGTGGTCCTACCAGTAGAAGATCTCCCGACGTACTTCGCCCATTACGCCCAGGGGCACCCCCCCCCCGCCACGTTGAGGCTAACAGCAAGACTAGGGGGGTAATAACTTATGCAGTTCTCGAATTTACCTCTGGAGGTGCTGTTTCACGTGTACCGGTCTCGTCACTTGACTCGGTTCTAAATTATGGGACCGGCTTGTAGGGGGTAGTGCTGGCCACCTAGAATGGGCCCCCTTAAATGAATGGCCAGCAGTCTCGCCCTTTGCTGTGAACAAATGACTTCATAGCCAATCTTCCGGGTATTTGTAATAAGTAAACCTCTTGAGATACAGGGTAACGTGTACCTGTTTCGTCACTTGGCTTGGTCCTAAATTACGGGACCGGACTGTAGAGGGTAGTACTTGTTAACTATACGGTGTCCCCTTAAATGAATGGTCAGCAGTCTCGCCCTTTTTTCTGAACAAAGGGCTTCGTAGCCAATCTTGAGGGTATTTGCAATAAATAAACCTCTGGAGGTGCGGGGTCATGTGTACCGGTCTCGTCACTTGACTCGGTTCTAAATTACGGGACCGGCCTGTAGGAGGTAGTGCTGGTCCGCTATATGATGTCCCCTTAAATGAATGGCTCGCAGTCTCACCCTTTATAGTGAACAAAGGGCTTCGTAGCCAATATTGAGGGCATTTGTAATAAATAAACCTCTGGAGGTGCGGGGTCATGTGTACTGGTCTCGTCCCTTGACTCGATTCTAAATTACGGGACCGGCCTGTAGAGGGTAGTGCTGGAAACCTATACGGTGCCCCCTTAAATAAATGGCCAGCAGTCTAGCCCTTTACTGTGAACAAATGGCTTCATAGCCAATCTTCCGGACATTTGTAATAAGTAAACCTCTTGAGGTGCAGGGTCACATGTATCGATCTCGTCACTTGACCGGGTTCTAAATTAAGGGACTGGCCTGTAGGGAGTAGTTTTGGCAACCTATACGGTGCCCTCTTATATGAATGGCCAGCAGTCTCGTGGTGTACATACAGACTGATGTCTTGCGACAAGTGCCTCCGCGTTTGAAAAAAAAATGCAAAAGATGTAGTTTATTTTCTCATTACCAAAAAACATCTTTTTTTCTGATGGTGATTGCTTGTTTTGATCCTACACAAACTCATATTTAATGACGTCTGACGTAATTACTTAAATCAAATATTTAATTTCATAAATATATAACGGGCGTATGTCTAGAAACGACGACTGCCTCCGCATTTGAAAGTAATATTTAATTTCTTTTCCTTTTTAAATCTACATGAAATGATAGTATGAAAAATTCTAAACGAATCTAATTTTTTTTTTAGACAAACATCAGCAGTAAACTGTTATCGTCAGTCGACGGTAGAAACCACAGAAGTAAAATGTCTCGTTGTTTACACTCCGGAATATCACGCAATTTCCATATGTGACGGCGAAAATATATTTTAAACTTATGTATATTTTATGCCTGTTTCATGCATGAAATATGCGTAAATAACGGAAAATGGCAAGTCCTCGTATCGATCGAGTCACAAACAATGTGACAGTAAAAATATCGCCTTTGCGCTGGAAGAAAAAGAAGAAATTGCTCAGCACTTTAGAGGGAAATTGAAAAATAAATTATTAAAGAGTATTTAAATTTTCTCATTAATATTATGTACATGGTTTTAGGAGTTGCTAAAAATTTAAAATTAATTATCTTCCATGGGAGTATCTCTCTTTTTTTCATTTTAAAGCAGGAGAGTGTGTATAATCATTTTCTCCTTACAAGTAACAAATTACATTTCTTGAAAGATTAGGACGTCCACAGATGAGAAAGTAATTACAAAGAATGATTTCTTGTTATGTGTATTACAGAAAAATCATCAACGATGATTATGGAAATGAACAGCAAGAAAAAAAAATTATAATTTTACACATTAAATAAATGAAAAAAATTGACATATATTTAGTGATATACGGTGATTGTAACTATGCAATTTCTCACTAAATGATTATAAATTTACCAGATTAAATCACAATACACGATGGCACAAAAACCATTCCTGACATGGGAATTCCTGACATGGGAGCGAAGTTTCTTTATAGTATATCCAATTTGTAAGCCGAAACATCCCGAGACAATACTTACAACCCCACGAGCTCACTAAATAAATATACATAATAACACCCACTAAATAAATATACATAATAACACCCACTAAATAAATATACATATGTACGATACTGAATCAGCAGAAATATGGAGAAATTGGTATGGGTATTATAGGAGCATTGTCAACGATGATTGTGGAAGTGAGCAGCAGGAAAAAATTGTTTTCCAAAGCAAAGGCCTGGTCCTTAGACACTCGCCTGTTATCACCGTGGTATTGCTGGCCTCTTTATTATGGGGCACCACATAGGGGCCCATCTTCCTATGGACCGATCCCGTAATTTTTAACCGTGTCAAGTGGAACTCAGAACTGTTTCAGTGGACAGGAAACACTTGACACCGCACCTCCAGAAGTAAATTTGAGAACTCGGAGGACATTGCAGACAAGACAGATTTTTCGTGCACCAGCCACTGATAGAAAATTAGTAATTTTACACATTTAAAAAGCATTGAAAACTATATATATTTGTACTGTTATACAGTGATTTTAACTATGCAATATCTTACTAAATGAATACAAAATCTAGAGAGGAACGTTTTTGATCGGCTTTAAGCCAGGTCTAATGAGCCCTCGTGTAGCAAAAAAAGATCGTAGTGCTCCAAAACCAAACCAAACCAAACAAATCAAGATGAAACTTCCATATGAAACCACAAAATGTAAAAACATTAGAATCATGGAGAGTCCTGAAATGGGAACTAAGTTTATTTTTTGTATATCCACTGTGCATTCCCAAACGTCCCGAGAGAACACTCACTAAATAAATTGAAAATCTAGAGAAGAACGTTTTTGATCGGCTTTAAGCAGTAGGACCAGGTCTAATAAGCCCTCATGTAGCAAAGAAAGATCGTAGTGCTCCAAACCCCCCAAAAAAACAAGATGAAATTTCCATATGAAACCACAATATGTAAAGACATTAGAATCACGGAGAGTCCTGAAATGGGGACTAAGTTTCTTCTTTGTACATCCACTGTGCATGCCCAAACGTCCTGAGACAACACTTACAACTCCATGATCTTACCCTCTATACGCAAATACGTACGGACCATCCTATACCAGAAAAATATAAATGAATCGTTATGTATATTACAGAAGAATCAACAACGATGATTATGGAAATGAGCTGCAGGAAAAAAGAAATTAGCAATTTTACACATTGAAAAAATATTGAAAAATTTATAAATTTGTAGATTTATACAGTGATTATAACAAAGCAATTTATTGCTAAATGACTGCAAAATTTCCAGATGAAACCGCAATATGTGAAAACACAACAACAATGGAGAGTCCTGAAATGGGAACTAAGTTTCTTTTTTGTACATCCACTATGCATGCCCAAACTTCCCGAGACAACACTTAAAACTCCATGATCTTACGCTCTATACGCAAATACGTACTGACAATCCTATACCAGAAAAATATAAATGAATCGTTATGTATATTGCAGAAGAATCACCAACGATGATTTTGGAAATGAGCTGCAGGAAAAAAAATTAGCAATTTTACATATTGAAAAAATATTGAAAAATTTATAAACTTGTAGATTTATACCGTGATTATAACAATGCAATTCATTGATAAATGACTTTAAAATTTTCAGATGAAACCACAATATGTAAAGACACTACAACAATGGAGAGTCCTGAAATTACAAATAAGATTCTTTTTAGTATATCCACTGTGTAAAAAAAAAAAAAAATTCCAAATACAACCATTACAACCCCAGGATCTCACTGGTTACACGCAAATACATATCCACAATGCTGCATTGGCTGAAATATGTATGAATTGTTATGTGTCTTGGAGAAAAATTATCATCGGTGATTATGGAAATGAACAGCAATAAAATTTACGCATTGTAAAAACATTAAAAATTTTATATATTTATAGTGTTATACAATGATTAAAAATGTGCAATTTCCAACATAGTGACTTCGAAATTTCCAGTTGAAATATCCTAATGAAAACCACAATACATAAAGACACTACAACAATGGACAGTTCTGAAAGGGGAACTGTCTTTTTAGTATATCCACAGTGTAAGCACAAACATCCCGAAACAATTAAAACACCATGATCTCTACGCTATCCCCTAATACATATCCACAATGCTGAATCAGCAGAAATATATATTAATTGTTATTTGTATTATAGATGAATTATGAATGATGATTATGGAATTGAGTAGCAGGAAGAAAAATTAGCAATTTTACACCCAGAAAAACATTGAAAATTTGTATAGTTGCAGTGTTATACTGGGATTATCACTATGCAGTTTTTCTCTAAAGGACATCAAAATAGCCACTATAGATAATTTTTAAACCCCAATATATTGACCCAATAAAGACATCATGAACATAGAGCGTCCTGAAATGGAAATTATTATTTTTCTTTTTTAGAGTATACAATGTGTAGGCACAAACAAACGTACCGAGACAACACTTACCACATAAATGTATTTGAAACATAAATTGTGCTCATGCGATTCCTCGCATACAACACATCTTTTAATGAATGACATCACTTTTACAAAGGATTTACAGAAACCCATCATTTTAACAGCTATTTACGTAGAACTAGAAAAATAAAAATATAAAAAAGTTATTATCCAGCAAGACTAATTTTTTTAGCTACATTAATATATATAATAATTCATTTTCATCACGATCCTATGATATCGAGCAACACTATTTACTAGTTATGTGTTTCTGAAAACCCGCCATAGTAAATAATTAGCTAATTTCCAAAATCATTAAAACAGGTTTTGTTCATAAAGTCATAAACGATAATATTCACGATTACTAGAAAATCTACGGAGACCCGATGTGACATATGCATCCCCGATTCAGAGCAGTATCTGAATATAATGCTCTAAATGTCTAATACATGAAGCTTGTCAAATCCTAAAGGAGTGACTTAATCTTCAACATTTATTTGAATGGTGCAACTTCTAATTCACCCCGGTGGTTCCATTTTGAAATAACTCTTTTGATTAGTTTAAAAGTGCATTTTCTAGACAAAATTATTTAAGGTACTTTGACATGACTATTGACACTTTTTTGGGTGGGAGTTTATCACGGTGAAGTTGAAACAACATCCAAAATAATGTGTTACTTGGTTGTTTTCCCTGTTGTCATATAAGACTATTATAAGCAATTTCAAAAGAGGTGCTGAATCACTTAAAAAAATTAAGACTACTCTGGTATAATATATTTTATAAAATAATTTAGATGTGCGAAAGCAAGATCGAAGAGATAAAAGGTTTATTAATAAATAAAAAAAATCTAGTAGAATAACATTAAATGATGCAATGTTAATAATAAAAAAATTCTAATATAGGGAGATTCCCTCCAAAAGGGCCCTGAATATTCTGTCATAACTCTCGCTAGGTTAAAGCAATCAACCAAAATATACGCTGCATACCTAGAGGTATGTGTAATCGATTGCATTACATGATATGCTGTAAGGGATCTGTGTTTACTGCCAGACACGTTTCGAGACAGCGCTCCATGTTCGCAAAGGTGTTGGAAATGATATCGGGTGGAGGGGGGGGTAGCAGCAATATCACGTTTAATGTTTTCCTTCAAATCTTCCACATGGCGAGGCTTGTTCCGACAGACTTTCCCAAAGGAAGAAATATGGTGGTGTCAGATCTGGTGCCCATGGGGGGCCGAAGCCCATTTAAAATTACCCTGTTTTCGATGAAAAACTCAATTTTCACCATGCTCCATGTTGGTATGCTACATGTTACTTAATCTCGCTGAAGGTACCCTTCTGTTAATTCACGATCATCCAGTTGAGTCACGAACTGTTCAAAAATGTCCAGGTACACATTGGTATCATGATTCAAAATATATGCCGTCCTGTCCCGAAGGCTATTGGTGAGAATGTCCTAATGACGCCAATCGCTGCGTGCAATTCCTGTACCCACAGCCGAGGGAACATCTGTCCGTGTCCATTTAGGTTAAAGGGGCTGGAGAGAAATATCTCTTTAATTGTATCGCCCCTAGTGGCAACTATCTGTAATATGTGAGTCGAGCAGCGGCACGCGCCGTAGAAACATGAGCTCATTTTCTAAAAATAAAAATTTAAAATAACAGTCCACTGCCTACGATTGATCCTTTCAATCAAACTTCTAACGTAATTAAGACCATAAACAAGTGGTCCATGCTTGCCCTAGTGTGGAATAAACCAGCTCTAGAATGGATAAATCACTAAAAACTCTAAATAGAACACGCGGACGAGTTAAATCGAAACTTGTGAAGATCGAAAAATTCGTTTCTCAATTTACTGAGAAGAAAGAGAGTTTAACAGAAATCTCCCAAAAACTAGAATCTCTCCTTGAGATCAAAGGTGATATTAAGAACTTATACGAGGAATTTTATACTATAAATCTATCAGATGCAGAAATCGAAAGTAGCGAAACTGCATTATCCGAACTGGAGGATCTGCACGACAGTTTGGAGGTAAGCCTAAAATATCTTCTTTCGTCTGGAACCTTATCTAAAAATGCATTTAAAGATGAACTTAAATCATCATGTAATCCGAAACTACCTGACATTCCACTGCCACAGTTTTCGGGCAGTTATGACGAGTGGCCATTATTTGAAAACCAATTTAATGATCTAGTGGCGTCAAACGATTCTTTGAATGATATACAAAAGCTTCATTATCTTCAATCATGTTTAAACGGAGAAGTGAAAGCTATTCAAACGCCCGACGATACATTTACGTCGTTGTTCAAAACTTTAAAAGAGCGATATGAGAACAAAAAGCTTCTCGCTGATTCTTACATAAACTCTATTCTAAACATCGAAAAGATTCATCATGAATCTGGTAAAGAACTAAGAAGACTTATTGATGCTGTATTAAAGCATGTACGAGGACTGAAATTGTTAGATTTAAGTACTAACAAACTTTCTGAATTAATTCTGATCAACATTATCAGTTCAAAATTAGACAGAGAAACGAGGAAGGTGTACGAAATGACCCAGGTGACTGGCAAACTTCCTGACTGGGAAGAATTTGTAAACTTCCTAAATAAACGCTGCCAAATATTGGAAAACATGCAGCGTAGTTACTATGTTCCCAAATCGAAACCAGAAACGCAATTTAAATCTAAAAGTTTAATTCTGGAAAGGGATCAGAAAATTTCGTGCTATATGTGTGGAAAAACAAACCACGTAATCTACAAATGCAAAATATTTCATGATTTGACAGTTAAGGAACAAATTAATGAAATTAGAAAAAGACAGCTATGTTATAACTGCTTGGAACCCCATAAATTTAATCAATGTAAAAGGCTTAAAAACTGTAAAATCTGTAACAAGCGTCATCATTCTCTAATTCACCGACATGATTTAATGTCGAAACCCACTTTCGTAGAGGCGCCAAATGGCATGAACAACAATTCTACTAGCATAAACAACTATCCATGCACGGAACTTACTCAAGGTCAAACAAGCGCTAGTGTTCCCCCTCTAAATGAAGTTGCAGGCGCTGCGGAATCAAACTGTTTCTCATCTCTAACCGATAGCAATAAATTTGTGCTTTTACAAACAGCCATAGTTTACGTTCGAGATTCAAGGGGAATATCTAAACCACTACGTGCGTTACTTGATTCTGCCAGCCAATCTTGTTTCATAACAACTGAGTGCGCGGATTTATTGGGTTTAAAAAAGAAAAAAGTTAATGCACCTATCTTGGGATTGAATGGTTCATCCTTAACAGTAAAAAATAAGATCTCTACTGTAATTTCTAACGCTAGCGGATATTTTAAAAGGAATATAGAATTTCTTGTAGTGAATAAGATTACGAACTTGACGCCTTCTAAACCTCCTGAGATATCAAAAATTAAATTTCCATGTAACATAAAATATGCTGACCCACATTTTTCATCTCCAAATAAAATTGATTTGTTAATAGGTTCAGAGTTCTTCTATGAACTTATGGGAGCTAATAAGATAAAATTAAATAATGAGAATATTATTCTTCAACAGTCTGTGTTTGGTTGGCTTACAACGGGAACAATAGGGTTAACTAGAGAAACCGAGTCTGTTAATACCCTTCACTGCTATCATGCCTCAGAGGAAATGCCAGAAATCAGTCTGAAGAAGTTCTGGGATCTTGAAACTATAGGCATTAGAGACGAATCTAATCATGACGAAACTGACAAAGCTTTAGAGATTCATAATAAAAGTACCGTTTTCAAAAATGGACGGTATGAAGTACATCTACATTGGAAAAAAGACTTTAAAGAGTTAAAAGATAATTTCTCTGTAGCTAAGAAGCGACTACAAAGTTTGATACGTAGACTTAGCCAAAATCGACAGATGCATTTACAATACAAGGACATTATTAGTGATTACTTAAAAAATGGAATAATTGAACGGGTTGAAAACTCAACAGAACCCGCAAACCAAGCATTATATTACATGCCGCATCAGGCGGTATGCAAACAAGATCGTCTGACGACGAAGCTCAGAATTGTGTTTGATGCCAGTGCACATGAGTACGGTCATTTATCATTGAACGATTGTTTATACACAGGTCCTAATTTAAATCCTAATCTCCTAGAGTTACTGATAAATTTCAGATTACATAAAGTTGCCTTTATGTCAGATGTGGAAAAGGCATTTCTTCAGATATCTTTAACCGAGAAACATCGAGATGCAGTTCGATTTCTTTGGATAAATGAAAATCACTTTAATGAAGGAAACTTTTTTGTGGAAATATACAGATTTCGACGTGTACTATTTGGTGTAAATGCAAGTCCCTTTCTACTGTCAGCAACCATAAAGAAACATGTAGAAAATTTCCAAAATGAATTCCCGATCACTGCGAGAATACTAGACTCATGTTATTATGTCGATGACCTAATCGCTGGAAGAGATACTGTTGACGAAGCTTTTCAGGTATCTTACGAAGCGAAGATCATGTCGAGTGCTGGAATGCAGCTGAGAAAGTGGTCGACAAATGATCGAGTTTTGATGAAAAAATGGAAGGAGAAAGATTTTAGTACACATCCGATTGAAAACTCTGATAATTCAAAATCAAGCATCAAAGTGTTAGGACTAAGTTGGAATACTGATGAAGATACTTTCACTGTAGACGTACGGGGCTTAATGGACTTCGTACAAGCCCAAAAGAACACAAAACATTTCCTATTACAAGCGGCTGGGGAAATTTTTGATCCTCTAGTCCTAATACAACCATTCACCATCCGTATCAAGTGCCTTTTTCAAAAGCTATGGGTTAGAAAAGTAGCATGGGATGAATAACTTCCTTATGATGTTAAAAATCAGTGGGATCAATGGTGTTCTGAACTTTCTCAACTTGCTGAGCTGAAAGTCCCAAGACTGTGTTTGAATGATCCTGATTCTGAAATAGAATTACATTGCTACAGTGATGCCAGCAAAAAGGCCTACGGAACAGCCATTTACTTACGCGTCATAAATAAAGGCTACATTGATGTGAAACTAGTCACATCCAAGAGTAGAGTCGCACCCTTGAAAAAAATTACGCTTCCGAGGATGGAGCTTCTCGGCGCACTACTTGCTGCACGTTTAGCCAACGAAGTGAAAAGAATTGTTAATTTAAAGAAAGAAACTAAAATGTTCTTCTACACTGATTCAAAGATTACATTGTATTGGATAAAAGGTTCTAGCAAACGGTGGAAATCCTTCGTAAGCAATCGTGTGTCCGAAATCCAGACTTTGACAGATCCATCAGCCTGGATGCACTTTCCAGGTATAGACAATCCTTCTGATTTGGTGACAAGAGGAATCAGTGCCCAGTCTCTTACCAAAAGTGCATTATGGTGGAACGGTCCCTCTCTCTTGAGCCAAGAAGTGAACCCTGCAAATGATGTGGACCTAATTGTGCAAGAAGAAGAGTATGCCAACGAACTTAGAAAAAACATTGACTCTCCTGTTATTGACTCTAAAATATCATTAATTTCCTCTAATGACAAACCTTTCTGTTACAGCATTTTAAACATTAGTAATAATTATATGACGATTGTTCATATTTTAGCTTATATTTACAGATTTATCTTCAATTGCAAAAATCCGAAATCTAAGAGAAAAGGTACGCTAACAAACACTGAGTTAAAATATGCCATTTCTAAACTAGTTAAAATGGTCCAGAGTGAGGATTTTCCAGAGGACTTAAAGGCGTTAAAAAGTAATAAGCCAATTCCTCGAAAGTGTAAGTTAAAAAATTTGTGCCCGATACTCGATAATAATGGAGTTATTCGTGTCGGAGGTAGACTTCAAAATTCCGATTTATCCTATGATAAAAGACATCCAATGATTATTCCAAAAAATCACAAATTAACTGAGTTGATATTTACATATTTCCATAAAAGATTTTTTCATGTAGGACCCCAAACTTTGATTCATTTTATTAGAATGTCATTTTGGCCTATTCAAGGTAAGTCTTTAGCAAAGGAGGTTGTACGCAATTGTATGCAATGTTTTAAACACAATCCAATTGCTAGTGAACAATTAATGGGTAATTTACCATCAGTTAGGATACAACCAAGCCCACCTTTCACTAATACTGGTGTTGACTTTACGGGCCCCTTTGAAGTAAAATATAAGGGACAGCGCAAAGGAAATTATTCCAAAATATACGTGTCAATATTCATATGTTTAGCCACAAAGGCCATTCATCTTGAAAGTGTCTCAGACTTAACAACAGAAGCATTCATCGCGGCATTAAAAAGGTTTTTTGCCAGAAGAGGCAAAAGCTCTTCTATATTTTCAGATAATGCAACTAACTTCCGAGGAACCCAAACAGAGTTGAACAGACTTCAAAAAATGGTATGCAGTCCTGATGAAAAGGTAGGAAATTATTTGGCTTCTGAGGGTGTAAGTTGGAACTTTATACCTCCTAGATCTCCGAACTTCGGCGGTCTATGGGAAAATGGTGTTAAGTCCTTTAAAACTCATTTTTAAAAAACTGTAGGAAATTCAAGGCTCACAATTGAAGAATTTTTAACTCTTATAATTCAAATCGAGGGCATATTAAATTCTCGACCCTTAGTCCCATTATCCTCAGAGATAAATAACTATGAAGTCCTAACCCCTGGACATTTTCTCATCGGCAGACCGATCGAAGCCATTCCAGAACCAAACATTACTGATATAGCTGAAAATAAGTTGTCGAAATGGCAACGTATCACTAGATCAGTGCAATTAATTTGGAAAAATTGGAGTAGAGATTACCTAAACCACTTACAAAATCGAAACAAATGGCAATTTGAGAAAAGTAATGTAAATAAAGGAACTTTGATCTTATTAAAGGAGGACAACTTACCACCGTGTAAGTGGCATATGGGTCGGATAATAGAAGCAATACCAGGTCCTGATAAGAAGGTCAGAGTAGTCAAGGTGCAAACTATAAAAGGTGTATTTACTCGAGCTATTTCTAAAATTTGCATTTTGCCTACTTCAAATACAATTGAGTAAAATGACAAGTAATAAAAGGTTATGTTTTAGTTTATGTATTGTGTACTAAGAATTGTGTGTTATTGATATTATAATTCAAATTTTGTATTAAGTTCTCTAATTGCAGAAAATACTCATTGTACATCACTGTGTTACCTAAATGTTAGACTTTGCGTTTCAAATGTTGTGATTATTCTAATGTAACTACATTCTTTCCTGTTGAAATTTCCATTTCAACGGGGGGAGTATGGAAAGAAATATCTCTTTAATTGTATCGCCCCTAGTGGCAACTATCTGTAATATATGAGTCGAGCAGCGGCACGCGCCGTAGAAACATGAGCTCACTTATTCTAAAAATAAAAATTTAAAATAACAGTCCACTGCCTACGATTGATCCTTTCAATCAAACTTCTAACGTAATTAAGACCAGGGGCCATGTCAAGCAGTGTAGACTACCACTGTTGCCACCACCCCCAACACCTACACATTGGTGGTAAAAAACGGGTCCTATGATGTGCAACCGACACATTGATCACCACACGCTAATTTATTTATCATGGGGTGGTATTTGGTGAGTAGCAATAGATATTAAGCGTCCCATATAGAGGTATTTTGCGAGTTAATATTCCTAGAAATTCGTTCAGATTTCTGCATCTTAGAGAGACTTATTACGGAATATTCAGGTTCTTTGCTGACTGAATCACCCTATACTTCGGTGAACAGTTTCGCCGATCTGGCGTCATCTGGTCACGATTTTTGAAAAACCGAGTATTCTTGAGATTTAGAAGTTTGTCTGAGGTCTATGTGTAAAGGATATTCCTGGATCTAAGAAAAACCAACGTTTCACTTCTTCTCCAAAATTCTTTTGTGATAAATTGGGAGCAAAAATTGTGAAAAAGGGACCTCATAGGCAGCGACACAATTTCCTTAGCATATCTTTCTCAATGAAGGTAAATTCAAAATCGAATAGCAACAAAGCTAACCTAAACCGTTTGTTGTCGGAGACTAGAAAGCAGCGACCTGACCAAGCGTCATTATCAGTAAATATATGCTTAAAAAATCTAGATCTTTTAAGCGTTATGGATCTGTTAAAAATTTTCAATTTGGCAATTCATTTAGGTATGTTAAATTGAGCAAGCTCTACAGTTTGTTTAGAAATTATCATCCAATTAGCCAACGCGTTCAGAAAATGTAAAGAGATTGGGCCTTACATGATAACATATACATACTCTTTTCAAATTAATCAAATAAAAGGTATCTAACCGCTAAATTCTCTAACTTCTTCAAACCTTCAGGTCAAATTTGCAGTAGCAAAAATTGAGAGAATATTAAAAAAAAATTGAAAAAAGTTACCCTTGAATTCATGACTCTAAAACGCCTTTTCTTGTTGTGTTTCCACTCGAAATTATATTTAAAATCTTTCAAACTAATTTCGCTTTGTATAATTGTTTTAAGTCTGCACATTAGCTACATTAAATTAAAACTGGTACTTTATTTCTCTTATATTGTTCTCGTTTGAAATGTATACAGGGGGGGATAATGGTATCAAATTTAAAAAAGAATCAATAATTTTATAAAGCAATTAATTCGTATTTCAAAATGTAGATTCATCGTGTAGTTGTTGTGGATTATGCAACTTACAGCAACATCAGTTCAAGTCCCGAAGGCTATGGGCGATGAAGGGGCGGTTCCTGGTTTGATTGGCACCACAAGGCTCGGTTTCCGACTGGGCCAAAAGACCAGTCCCGTAATTTTTGGGGATCTCGGGGCCTTGGGATGTCTTTTGGTTATACCTGCATCTTATTCAGAAAGTTCCCCTTGAGATAACTGATTTGGTTAGGCTCCCGGATGACGAGACCAGTCTGTTACATTGATTTCTGGTTCAGTTCCGGCACTACTACAGAATCTTGCCGTGGAGACCTGAGTGCTTGATTTCTGTTTTTTTTTGCCAGCATTCTTCTTATAATTATCTTGCTCTGGTGGATTATTTATTTTTAGTTATTTTTGCTACAGTGACATAACTACTAGGGAAAATTGGCTACTAGGGAAACATAACCGTCACCTAAGGATTTAGGGTATGTATGCATCTTTGTTTTTTCATTAGGATTGTATGTGTACTTGCATGTATGGATGCGTTGAGCCCTTACTGTAAGTTGTCCGTGTCTTTTCATTTTCATTTGACTAAATGTTTCAATGGGGTCTCGGGGCATTGGGATGTCTTTTGGTTATACCTGCATCCTATTCAGAAAATTCCCCTTCAGGTAACTGATTTGGTTAGGCTCCCTGATGACAGTACCAGTCGGTTACCTCGATTTCTGGTTCAGTTCCTACAGAATCTTGCCTCTACAGAATCTTGCCTCTGGTGCGTTGAGTCCTGAGTGCTTGATTTCTGTTTGTTTTTTGTCTGCATTCTGCTTATAATTATCTTGCTCTGTTGGATTGTTATTAATTTTTAGTTATATCTGGAAGTGGGTGACATATTTCAGAGTTTGTGAACGATATCACCCACTTCCAGAGATTTAATTTGGATCTAAAACTGTAGATTTATCGTGTTGCTGTTGTTGATTATGCAACTTACAGCGACATCAGATCAAGTCCCGAAGGCTATGGGCGATTAAGATGCGGTTCCTGGTTTGATTAGCACCACAAGGCTCGGAGTCCGTGTGGGCCAAGGGACCAGTCCCGTAATTTTGAACCGACTCAAGTGATGAGACCAGAACACTTGACCCAGCACCTCCAGAGGTAATTTTGAGAACTTGAAGAACATTGCAGCTATGACATATTATACGCACACCAGCCGCCATTAATGTACACGGAAGAGGATTTCTTAGTGACGAACATCGAACCACTGACTTTCAGATCACTAGCCCGCTCCCCTTGGTCATTGGGCCACTGCGCCCAGATTTATCGTTTTAATATTCGGTAGCTTTCAATTCAGGGCGAACACTGATCAAAGTCTCTCCCGTATCCATCAGACCTGGATATGCACAGCAATGTGGGGTCTACCAAAATTCAGGATTTCAGAAAAAATTCTCATACAATCCATCAAACTAATTTTGTCCAGCATTTTTAAAGATACTAGTACCAAATATTTAAAGTCTAACTTTTACTCTAATATAACCTCATATACTTCTGCCTCTTATTTCCTCTATTTTTATTTCCCCTTGCGATTTTATAAATGAATAATAAATGCAATTTATATACAGCTTAATTAAGTCACCACACAAAAATTTAATTACTCCTCCTGCACACACCATAACCCAGAATCAAATTCATGTAGATACATGTAGATCAAATTCATGTCTTACGCTTTACATTTTCCACCAATGATTTTGTCTTTATGCTCTTCTGAAAATAATTGATATCGACTTCTGCTGCTATCTTGAAATCTCTGCAAAAATTGTGTTCTCATACCCATATGCATATAATTTTTTTTCAATTTCATCTCGCTCGGCATCATCAATTGAATCAAAGCAATCTATATTTTCCCGTACATTTTATTTTCCAATTCATTCCTATCATTACAATTCGTTCTGTAAATCCTATTATAAGTTATCTGGATTGTAGTTGTTAATATAGCCTTTCTTAATCTTCAATGGCTAAGCCGAAACAAATTGGACCTAAAACGAATTTAAATGTCATATGTCGCTATATGATCGAGCACTTGGCATCTCAAGCGGATAAGTCTGCTGGAATAAATTTTTGTATCACATTTTCGTTGGGGAAACTGAAAATGCGTATGTATAAAAGAAAATATACTACAATTGTAGATAGCGGAAATTTCGCATGGTTGTTTATTTAAAAGAATTAATGGGAAATAGTGATCGTACGTATGAGATAGAACTTACTAAGCTACAAGCAAAGATGCTATAGCAGCATAAACCATTATGTTAAATGTTTGTACGGTTTTGTATTTGAAAGAATGGAAGGAAAATAGTTCGCATGAGATCACTCGAAGCATCACTTATGGTGTAGGTTCTCTTTGCTTTCAAAAAGAATGGAAAGAGTTGGATTTTACTTTTGAAATACCACGACTGTTGAATCTCACGAGTTAGGTAATTCAGTCAAAGCAATTTTTTTTAAATTTCCAATGGCAGAATATAAGACAACTGTAGACAGAAAAACACAATAGAATAAGAACAAGTACCAAACTGAACTACAGTAAGTCTATAAATCATTCACCTTGTGCCGAGATCTCCAGTATTTTTCCCACAAGTGTCCCGAAATCAGTGCAGGGCAGTGAACCAAATGGTTCACATCCATTTCCTCACGAATGTTACACAATTGGCAGAGAGGACTTGAAAGCAGTTTTATTCAGTATAGATGCTTGGAGAGGCAATCGTGGCCAGTGGCGAGACGGAAAATGGCAACAGATTTGTCTGTTGGCCGTAGCGGAATATTTGTGATTTCCTCGATCCATTTCTTGTCTTTATTTGCCTCCTTTATGTTATTCCAAATGTTCACTCTAATATATTTTTTAACTAAATGTTCGGCGGTATAGAAAGGGATTGGTTTATCTGTTATTTGTGCAATTTCGGTTGCCTTTTTGCCAGATAATCAGCTGCTTCATTTCCCAGGAGTCCGCAGTGCGCTGGCATCCATTGCAACTCAACCTGTCTATGGTTTTCAATTAGATCACTAAGAGCCAGACGAATATTTAAAATATCGGCTGACGCCGGTGCCTCTGATGAAGCAATAGTCAAAGTAAATTAAAAGCAAACATAAATCCCAGTTGACCGTTCATGGTATTATATTGTAGAGAAAATACCATACTTTAAAAGAACTATCATACTGACATTCTGCTGCTAAGGAAGGCTCTGCATCTGCCTGCTATCCGAAGAAAATGGCTGATCCAAACTCTGTAAGGTATTATCAAGGGAAATATTAAGCCAGCTCCAACTTTTACTCAATCATTTTCTACCTGAACGATTCAGTAAAATTTCGAGCAAGGAGGCTAGTGATAGGATTTTTCACCGTACTTAACACTTAATTTTTTTATGATGATGATGTGTCTCGGTGGCCATAGATTACAGACGTCTGATCTACGGCTTAAAATGTTTTTTCATAACTTCATCATTGGGATTCACATCTATAGCAGAGAGAGTCACGGGGTAATGACATTGGATGGCAAAACTGAAGATATAAAGAATATATTGTAAAGTACGCATTGAAATAGAAGGCAATTGGGAAAGATAAACGAGAAAATAGGAAGAAATAATAGAGATAACAAAGAAGAAAGTAAAAAGGGGAGAGAAGTTTTGACCCTGAAAAAAGACCACACGTAGGAGACCCCGGACAAAGTCATAAAAGGATATAAGGCGTGGGAGAAGGAAAATTGGGTCACGAACGCAGGATACGCCCCGTAACCAGGAGTGGTAAAGAAGATATGTATACTTATAAACTCAAGAAAATGATTGCGTGAGGGTGGTTCTGAAGAGTGGATGAAGAGTCCAATGGAATTTCCACAGGGAGGGTATTTTAAAAATTAAAGAAAAGAATAAATAGAGAGTAAAATATGAGAGTAACACATATAGATACCTCGGAATTTTTAGAAATTTTTCATGACTTCGTCTGACTCTTAACGATAATCCTGATTGACTCTTGAAGTAGGTGACTCGGAATGCGAGTGACGTTTGACTCCAAGCCCAAGTTAGTCAAAGATGTCTATAGAAAGAAAATTGCAAACGCATAGAGCTGATAGTAAATAAATTTGATATAGGGTGAAGTAGATGAGATAAGAGTGACGTTGAAGTACAGTAGCGATAGTGTCACTGATGTATAACAGTGAGAATGACGCCGAAGTAGATGAGAAAGTTGCCTATAAAGTTAGCACACCGTCACCCAGAGCCGGCGTTTAAAGAATCAAGTTGTGATGGCGTGTGGCCATGCCGTGTTACCAGTGTTACCAGAAGATGAACTCCTACAACCAGGTGTATAGTCACCCATCAATGTCCAATACACACAGGAAACGGAGGTGTCGTGACATTCCTTTTCCTAAGTCGTCAGTTGCAAAAGATCTTTGCCAATGTTCAGTTAGAATTATAAAATGAGGTTTTAATAATATATATATATATATATATATATATATATATATATATATATATATATATATATATATATATATATATATATATATATATATATATGTGTGTGTGTGTGTGTGTGTATGAGTGTGCGCGCGCGTGTGTGTGCGCGCGTGTGTGTGGGTGGGTTGGTGGGTGTGGGTGTGGGTGTGCCATAAATAAACCAATTTATTTTTTATCCCAGAGTAATGTTTGCTATCAGAGCTAATTCTAAAAATACCACTATACGATTCCCCAGTAAAGAGGGGTCTATAGCTAGATTCATTCCGAGCAGGATACGGCAAAAATACAGTGGCACCTTGGTATTCGTCTTTAATTGGATCCAGAAGACCCGAAGAGTACAAAACAAATTTGTCCCACAAGAATTAATGCAAATTGACTTAATTCGATCCTGAAAACCAGAAATTTCCCTTTTAGTGGGTAATTTTTAAATTGATGGGTTTGTGTTTTTATACAAAATCTTTACACTAGAAATACGTGATTTCAAACAATAAGAAGATAAAATAAAATAAAATTCATCTTCACTCAACCTGTACTGAAAAGAGTTGAAGAAATCCTGAGATAGTGGAGAAATAAAGGAGGAGAGGGGTTATTGGATGGAAGGAGAGTCCCCTAATAAAACAGTAGGTGCTTCCACGGGAATCTGCTTGTGAACATCCCAGATCACTGTTGTAGACTCAGATTTAGCGATTTTCACTATAAACATATTAATTGAAACTTGCTTCTGCTGCGCTTCAAAATGTTTCTGAAGCGAGCATTGCTTGTTCTTTAAACAACTCCAAATTTCGGCTTGCTAGAACTGTGTTTTGGTGATACTTTTGAGCAAAACTTCATAATCTATATATATAAAACAGTTCCGTAACCGACTGACTGACTGACAGACAACGCACAGACCAAACCGCTGGATATAAATTTCTGAAATTATGCATGGAGATTCTTCTTAAAGTGTAGGGGTGCACTAAGAGAGATTTTTGAAAAATTATTCTTAGATTTTTTAAAATCAAATTTTTAGTATGTTTTTGTAATATTCTTTAAAGTTTGCATTTAAAATAATAATCCGAGTGTTATAAAATTTATATCACGAGAAAGATGATAAAAATTCCTTTAAAATAAAAACTTTTTGGAATCTTTGCCTCCAATTTCTGATTTTTAGTGAATTTTTAAATATTAATTTTTAGAATTTAATTTATTAAATGCTGATCAGGTGGTTTCTTTTCTTTTAATTTTGTGTCACGTGCATAACAACGAAATAGACAAAAAAATTATTGCTAATGCAGCAGACAATTGAACATTATCGAAAAAAATATTAACATACAGTAAAAGAAATGTTCCTCAAACTGTACTATATTAAATGTACTACATTATTTAGTATGTTCTATTATATTTCATATAAGTTTTAGGATGTGTGACGATTACCAAGCAAACGTCGTGTAAGGAAGCATTTTTTTCTCGTCGAAATGCGAAGAGTACCGAATTCGACGAGTATTAAATTCGGCAAGTACCGAGGTATGTCTGTACTTTTCTAAGACTGAAAAATGCTTGAAGAGGTGTCCCACCTCTTTGAAGTTTGTAAGATTCTGATTCGCATCTATTTATCATACATTAGACGCATCTGCTTTGTTTTTCTCTTTGTTTGAGCAACTTTAAACGCTGGCGTTTAAAATGATAGTCGCGACAAAGGAAAACATTTTACATCTTGTTAATAAATTGATGTTGGCTTGTTTGAAATATGCAATTTACCTGTTCAGAACATGATCCTGAGTTCTATGTTTTGATCATGTGGGGTCAGTTAATTTACTAATCTAATTTTATATCTTAGTGAACTGTATTAGAATCCATGAACAAAAATATTTAATGTTCTTGTTTAAATGCAATTAATAAATCTTCTTAATTATGTTAATACAAGTAAACTGGAATGACTGACATTTAACATCATCTGAATAATACTTGGATAATAAATCAACACTAAAAAATTGCTTCAATGCATATATCCTTCAGATAAATTTAATAATTGACTTCAATTCAACACATAACTTGAATTCCGGACACACTGAATAACCCTTCGAAATTAGATCCTACAAAATGTCAAAAAGACGTCAAAATGTCAACAGCTTGAACAATAATTTGCACAGAATCTTTAACAAAAAAGGAATAAACAGAATCGCATCAACATAGCGATTTTTGAATTTTTACATGACGTTTCGTAGAACAGAATATACACCACAACACATTATACATTTCTTAGCTATTTTCTTGCATTACTCAGAACAGTGGCGCACAAAGAAATAGAAATTGCATTATGAATATTGATTTTGCATTATAAAATATTTTATCCGTTCATCTCACCGCCCCCCCCCCGCCCCCAAGAAAAAATCCTGGGGGCGCCACTGACTCAGAATCTAATCAGCAAGAACAGAAAAAAACAACATTTTAGCTTGAAGAGAAAAAAAAAAGGTTACATAGTCATGCCATCTAGTGGCCAGGAACTTAACTAGAATACAAATTACAAGCAATACAATGAATAAAATTAAAAAAAAAATTATTATAATGAATTATTTAAAAATAAAAATAAAAATAGTAAGTCTTTTATGAAGACTGAACAGATCATTATATCCTGATTTTAAAAGATGCAGGTAGAAGAGCTTAATTCGCTTGTACATAATTCTGAACTCTGATTTGTTTAAAGGCGGGACCGAGGATACATTAATAAAATAAAATAAATAGAGAAACTAAAATGCATTTGTAATACTTAGAATGAAACTCTAACAATCAAATAACAGTAACCGCGTTCCTATCACATTTACATTACCAAACAAAATTGTTTTGTGATATACTATCAAACTGTACTTTCTGCTTATCTGCTCAAAATAATTCATCTGGGATCCGAGTATTTCTTGATATGGCATCTTTGTAAGTTTATATATAAAATCCCTTGCAAGTTATCTCCATGATATTTTGTACAACGCTCTCTCATCTGTTTTCATTAAACTGTCTTCAGGACATTTGATTTAGAGTAAAAATACTGAATTATTTTCCTTGAAGATAAGATTACTCTGTAAAAATATATATTTTTCCTTTTAAGGTACAAGAAATTTTACAAGAAATCTTTTATTCTACCTGAAAAGGATTTTTCTCTGATCCTTTCCAAATTGTAAATCTGTCAAAAAAGCAAAAGCGTTACAGATTTTTTGGGGGCATATACTAAATTCTATTTATTTTAAATAAAAATTTCTAAATTTTCATGATATTTATAGAGAATTCCATTCCAGAAAAAAGTATTTAAAAATTCAACTAAATTATCTTTAGTTATATATTTATTAATTTGAAGCAAATAAAAATTTTCAGGGTAGACGAAATATTCATTCACAGACTGTTGAATTATACTAAATCGTCCATCATATTACAGTAGAAATGAGAATATTCTTTAAAATATTACTTAATTAAACATTGTAAAATGCTGATAATAGAAGTAATAAATAGAAAAAAAGCAAAAAAAAAAGACTTCATGTAAAACACAATTACATCTTTTGAATTATACCAAAGGTTAACAGTTTTGTGTGAACTTTTAATACAAGTCATTTGAAAATCAATCGTCGAGAAATTATAGGTAGCATGTTTTTCAATCAATTTATGATTTCAATCATATGAAATGACAGTAAAAAAATCTTTCGTCAATAAATAATATTTTAATAATAAGGTTTTGGTAAAAGCAAAGGCTTTAAACACCATATTATGTAGTGAGTATTCAATCAAATAGATTGAAAACTAAATTTTAAAAATGTCTACACATACATTAATTCGGGTAGAAAACTCCGTAAGAGGCTTTATTCTTTGTTGTTTATAAGAGGATTAAGAAATAATTGCTGTTTCAGGTTGTGTTTATGCAATTTTTTTCCTATTAAGGAGACATTTAGGTCAGAAACACGTTAGTCTGTTAAATTTTTCTAGATAAAAAATGTCGATATCTTATCGTAGGTCCAAACTTGGATTACTGATAAAGAGAGGATTGAAAACGGAGAAGCTGATAAGGCTTGTAAATGACATTTAATTTTTTTTTTTCTAGAGAGAAAACTGCTGTCTCATGCAAATATAAATTGTGATAGATATTATCCTAAAAAATGGGATCATTATTGCTGTTTTTATATTTAAGAAAAACCCTGAGTGGGATTTCTTGAAAAAATTCACTATCCCAAAAGAAGTTTAAATTACCATCGCAGCTCAGGGTTTATCTACTAATCAGTAACATTTGAAATGAGGTTCACAAATGCAATTTATACAGTCTACAGCATTCTAAATACACGTTAATCGTATCCATTCCAAAGAAGAGTATTTGTCTTCCCATATTCTCTTAATAACATATTTGACGAATTGGTTGTATTACACAATACTCCTGCTTACGTCCCTAAACTAAATATCTGTCATCAGATTTTAAAGTTTCAGCTTGAGGCAAAACTCAGAAATACGTACAGGGTGGTCATAAAAAAGCTTTGCCGATATATGGACCATTAGAGGCTGTCCCGTTCGACCGATCGAGATGAGATTTCAGATATTGTTATTCAGAGGTATGGGCTAGGGATTCTGTGAACGACAAAAAAGTGGCGCTCAAGGTTACGGTTATAGGTACATAAACTCGAAATTTTTGAATGGTAACGCCAACTTTGTCCCTTCGCAAAATGCTCAGAGCATGCGAAAACCTTAAAGAGCGTTAAGAACGGTACGTGTATCACAAAAAAACGAACGTGTTATGCACGCACAAAAAACAGCTCTGCGAAAGGGCTGTGATGGCACCCACGTGGAAAATGTGCAATTCAAATAAAAGTTTTCTTTTGTACGATCTGTGTGCTCATCGGTGATTGGTGTCTTGCCTCTGTCATATGCATATTTCTTCCGTGCGACCCGATCGTGTTGCTGTTGGCCGTACGTAGGACTGTTTTCTGTGCGTGCATAACGCGACCGTTATTTTTGCGATACACGTACCGTTCCAGCGCTGTTTAGGGTTTTCGCATCCACTGAGCATATTGCGACGGGGAAAGGTGAGCGTTGCCTTTTCGAAAATTTCGATTTTCTTTACCTATAACCGTAATCGTGAGCGTCACTTTGTTGCCGTTCACAGAATCCCGAGCTCATACCTCTGAATAACTATATCTTAAATCTCATCTCGTTTGGTTGTACGGAACAGCCGCTAGAGGTCCATATATCAGCAAAGTTTTTTTTTTTTTTTTTTTTTTTGACGACCCTGTATTTCTACAGTCCACTTGCCTGAAAATTTAAATGTGTTTATCATCAAATCCTGGAATCTTCTAGTGCTTGCATTAAAAACTTTAGATACAAATATGAGTATTGAAATTCAACTGAAGAAATTTTGATTGATAATCAAGAATCGCAACAGTTTTGAGTTACAAAGTTTTAAATCCCCCTAAACGAAGAAAAGTATTTCTCAAAGCACTCTTAATCCTTTGGATTCAGTTAAATATTTTAGTTAGAGCGTCAAGGTAATGATACTGTAATAAAGACCTAATCTCGTTTTAATTTTTGATATTACATTTAATGGAAAGTTCATTTAGTGCCATTTATGAAAACTATTTTTGTTGGAAAAGAAATATGAAAATAGTTTTTCCCCGTAAATCAGGAATGAAGTTGGTAAGATTAAGATAATACACCTAACGCTCTATTAAATCTTTATGTAATATCAAACTTCTGTTTAAATTGCATTTAATTTTAAATTTTGTAAAACAGTAATTCTTTTAGAGAAGCATGCATTTGAGTTGTTCGTAGATATTTGTTAATCGAAAATTGCCTATTTTTATTTAAACAAACCCAATAATTCGCTGAAATGGAACTGACAGTTCTCTTTCAATTTACTTTCCTGACATGTACATCCATCTGTGTTCGAAGGGTTCTTATTTAGCAGATTTTATCGGTATTTACATTTATTTTCTTTTCATGCAGCAAAATTGTATTTGACTTTTCTTATATTAAATTTGCAGGAAAGTGAAACAAGTTTAAAAGGTTGATTTAGAAAAGGCCCTGGACCTTTATTACTGCAAACCCGAAATAAAAATACTTATTTTCTTCTTTAACAGGTACCGAAATCAATATATTCTCTCTAGTATTCTGTTTCCATTACTGGTAATAGGAGTTCTATTTATTTTAGTACGAAAAGTTAAAGGCAATGCTTCTAAGAATTTTCGGAATTCTAACTTCGATAAATAAGGAGTTATTTTCACAAGTTCTCTTAAAATTCGATTACCTTTCACTTCCCAAATTAGTTTAAACGGATGACGGTAATAAATAAGACTTTTGCATTGTATAACGTCCTACATGCAGAGTAATTAATTAGAAACATTCTTTGGTGGGAATCGGGTTGTTTAGAAGCGTGTTGTATCGGCTTATTTCAACAAGCTTTATACGGTATAACAGCAAAGTCCCTATAAAGCAGTATCAAGTTTCACAGAGGAAAAGTTTTATTTCACATTTTAAGTTGATATAATATGTTTTAATTTTCAATTGCAAACCAATATTTTCCCAATTTTGAATGATTTGCAGTAATTTTTGGATAATGAAACATTAATCATCGATAAGGTCTCAGTGATACAACTTGGATTTTCCCAATTACTTAAAAGACAGCATAGATAGCATCGTTCACAATAGGAATAACATTTATTCCCTATCTACAATTGCTGCATTGTTGTGATTTTTTTCTGGGTTATTTACTGGTCGCAAAAGGCTGATTTATTCACCTATTTAGTTTTTACCGTCGGACGACACACGCAATTACGACTAACTTTAAAATTTCCTTTGAGCTTTTAACTAAAAGAATAAATGATTTCATGTCTTTAGTACTTGCATTATCCCATGGACATGGGGGAAAGGGTTCTCTGAATTCGTGAATAATGGATGCAAATTTAGATGTTTGACCTCATTGGAAAATCTATTGTTCAGTAAAAAATTCCGTTAAATTATGTTAACTAACCTTTGTTATAATTGTAGAGTTATAGTAGAGGGAAGCATTTCAAAGTAATTGCTCGGAACACAGTCAGATAAAGTAAAGCAAATTTATCTGCTAGCCTTATGATAAGGCAAGTTGTCTTTAAAGCCTGTTCTGAGCGATTATTATAATTTTACTGATGAAACACTCTTAAGTGAGGAAACGTAACAGAGATTGCTTTGATTTTAATTGTCAGAGTTTATATGTAAAGCTGTATAATTACGGTAATGTAAGTTTAATACAATCACGTAACACATACAGTATAACTCATTTTGACGATCAAAGTTATCTAATTGAGATATATGGATCACATTGAAAATGAAAGTAGCAAATCAAATTTATTTACATGAAGGACGTAAGGCAAAATTTTATTTATGCAATTTATGTAGTGAATTTCAGAGATTTTGCGTTATTTCTTTCGGATCCTACAAATGAATTACAGATTCAAGATATTCAAAATTTCAGAATTTTGTATTTTAATTTCGGGAGTCGAATTATGAAAGATAAGCAGATTGATTGTACCTTTCTGTATTAAACGACAGCTAGAGATTAGGCCTGACATAAAGTTAATAATTTCCTATTAAAATTGTTGCATGGAAACAATGGAATTATAATATCTTCCGACAGTTAAACAATGTTGTTTCTGATATATATTTTAACATAAATAACATTTAAATATAGAGGATTAATAATTATCTCCTATTTTTAAAAATATTATTAAAGTTATTTTTCAGATTTAGGTACTTTCGGTTTATAAAATCCTTTCATTTAAAATTCCTTCCGTGTTTTATCTGAAGAAAATATCATGTAAACACACCCCTATCCGAATGTTCAATGAGCAATGTAATTTAGAAACACTGAAAGATAAACTGTATTGTCATTTTAAATATTGTATGCGATATAAATAATTGCTTCTTTTAGCTATATGTACTATTGTTTTGTCTTTGAGATGTAGATACGCTTAATGTAAACATATAGCTTTTAAAACATCCTTTGTATTCAATATCTATAAAATATTATATTTGATTACGAATTTAGCTGCTCTTTATTTTTAAATATAATCACATATAAACTGAAAATGATAGTTGTGAAAATTTTAAACAATGTTTATCGAACATTTTATAGAAATGTTCCATTTTTCTGATAGAGTCCTAGGAATTATACAGATATTATTAGTGAATCATTGAACAACTTTTCAGAAATGTAAACTCTATGTGAAGGCCCTATTTGAATAGCGGTCCAACTTCACTTTTTTAAAGAAATAGAGTTAGCCTCACTTTCATTTTCATACAAGTCACTTCTACCTAATTTTTAAACTGGTACACCTCCATCTTATCTCTGCTGCCAACAGAGGGCATTACAAATCAGATTTCAGCATTCATTTCTCAGAACTCATTCGAATTTAAGGCTCTGTATCTCAAAATGAAAAAGAATGGAGTTGGACCACTATTCAAATAAGGCCTCATATCCGCTGAAAAGTAATTTTTTCAAATCATGACTGTATAGCTACCTTTAAAATGTGTTTCTTCAGAACCAGCACAACAAAAATTCAATACAATTGAGTACAGTTTAAATACAATTGTAAACGAAGGTATTAAAACTACTACTGCCAACAATTACGATTATCCTTATTATACTAATGTTAAACCAGTAGTTTTCACTAGAGAATTTGTAATGTTAATGAAGTGGAAGCGTGTTCTTTAGCTCATTGTTTGAATCAGAAATTTAACTTTATTGATAACCCTCAAATTTACTGATTTTGATAATTTAAACTCATTTAATAATTTAAGTTTTGGTTATTTAAAGTTTGGGAACTTTTAAAATATCTAAATTATTTACAATTTTTTGCTAAGGAAGAAAGTTTCGACATCCGCAGTTAGGTCATATAATAAAGTACGTATTTATAGCCTTTATTAATTACGGATCGGTAATTTCTATTATTAAAACTAATTCTGAGTAAGCTTATAATACATGCTATCACGATAAATACGTTTAAAATAAGTTTTTAACCAACGTTGAGAAACAAAATAAAATGTTTAAACGTAGATAAGCCTCTTGTTTGGCTTTTTACTGTTACCATTGGGAAGGAAAATAACTAAATCCATATAGATTATTAAATAAACACATGAAACGTAGTTATTACAAACAAGTTATGGTTTCACTCCCAATGAAAAATACAAATAATATATAAACTATAATATTTATCTACTACAGAATGTCGTTCTAACTTAATGGAAACGATTTTGATAGTTAAGTTTTAAGTATAAAAGCCGTATATTTTTAATGCGATTAGCTTCTATCTGATAGCCGAGGTTCTTGACAACTTGAAATTTCCATGAAAGTAAACTTTTTCTTAGTACTGTCGTGTTAATTTCACCCCATTCCTCTCGGAACGTCTTCCAAATTCCGTTCAGTGTTCTTGGATGCCGTTTTCGTAAGGCTCGTTTGAATAAAGCGAAAGCTCAAAAGTCTATTGGAGAGGCGTCAGGGGATTTTACAGGTATTTCATTAAATGGGATACACTTTATTCCAGTTTCTGATTTTTTTTTCTTTGCTACATAAGCGGCAGTTTATTTAGACGTTTGACTAGAGGCTTTGTCCTTATGAAGCTCAACTTTATCAACGTCCTTTCCATATAAGGCTGGATTTCTTTCTTCAAAAATTGGTTCTAAAATATTCTGCTGATAGTAGAGTGCATTAATTTTGGCTTTACTTGAACACTTATTATTTTTAAATTGCCGTTGTAACAAAATCCTGCAACTATCTTGAATACCTTTGGGAAATTTACTGACGAAGCCATTTCGTACGGTCATTCCCGTCAGTTGACGGAAAGAAAATTGATATTTTATTTTTTACAGACACATTAATACACCGATGCCTCATCGAGTGTTGCCACAAATTTGCATTTTTCAGCAGCTAGGTGTTTTTCATATAATTTTCCACAGTTGTTTTTCTTTCAGGAATATGCTTTAGCAAAAACAAGCTCATTTTTAGATTTAAACATCTTTTTTAACTTCAAATCTTTATGAATGTTTTTACTTACAGTGTTAGGAGACATTCCTAATTTCGATTCAATGGATCTTTGAGTAGGAGGATTTTCTTTTGGGTTAAGATACTTCACTTTCTTGATATTTACCTGCGTTCGAACAGTCTTAGGATGAGGTTTCACGGTCATGTTTTCATTTTTACTTTCAGTTAGTCGTTTTTCCCTTTCAAATGTAATATGTTATAAATGCCTTTTTTTTAAATCCCATAACCGCGATTTTTATACCGATTTATAATTTGTTGACACGAATATTTCTCCTCGGAAAGTGCAGATAAGTAACCTTTGAGTCATCTATTAATTTTAGGAGCCATTTTCAAAATAAATCTTTAATTTTACATTCCAATCAAAGGAAAACAGTAGCAGACGATTATTCTGACGTTGCCAAATTTTTAATCTCAAAATACAAGAAAAATAAATTGCAATATTGTTTTCATAAAGTGCGAACAACCTTCTGTAATAACACATATTGGTAAAACTATATTCCTTAAAGTTACGCACAGTTTAATGGCTGTATCCAACGAAATAGTAAAATTTTAAAACTAATATTTGAAAGATTTTATTTTTTTCAACAAGAGGAACAAAAGTTTTACGTTCTGAAAGTAACACGCAAAATACTTTTTTTAAATTAACGAAGAATATATACAGAATCAATAATTTCAAAGCGATATTCGGAGGAAAACTTGACATAGCTCTAAGATCTTATTTATACAGAAATTTAAGAGTATTGCTGTGTTCTAATGTACTTAGTGTTCACTTTATGTAAGTAGTTTAAATAAAGCTGACACCCTCGCAACTGATAATGATTTATGAGAAATTTGTTTTTACCTTGTCTTATTAATCTAAGACGTTCAATTTTGTAACTTGATGGATAATTTCCCCATTGACGTATATCTTTGCTTAGCATACTTTTTACTTACTTACAGATGAGTTTCAAAATAAGTATATTACATAACACTGTGCTCATTGAAAAAGAACGTCGCTTTCATACTTACAGTGGATGTGCTGTTCGCATAAGAAGTCAAGACTAATGATGGATTGAATTTTAAAATGCATTGTACTTTCTGTGCAGTAGGGTTGAACGAAAAAAAAATAGTTATTTACTATAGGCGGCAAAAGTTGCCTTTTGCAATTAAACTGAAGAATATGAAATTTTATTGCTATACTTATCTTTAAGTGCCTCAAAGGGCTTGAAAGTCGATATTTTTATGAAAAAATGATAAAATTTATATTGAAACTATTATTTTATAGCATATTAAAATAATATATATATATATATATATATATATATATATATATATATATATATATATATATATATATATATATATATATATATAGCATCTTGGCTTTTTTTTTTGGACCGAAAATGTTGATAATCCGCAGCCAGTTATTTATGTACCTAATATTTATGTGAACTGGGAATTTCAACCCTCGCCACAATTAAGTGTAAAAAGAGAGGAATTCTTCAATGCGCTGATGAGGAAATGAGAGTTTGTCTCTCAAACATAATACCAAACATTGAAGAAATCACAAGGTCTCATAAAGGTCATGTTTCTCATTAACACAGGAATGAATAAACTTCACAGAGGTATGTTAAGTATGCTTTTATTAAATGCGTTATTTTTCTGTATAGGGGAAATCATGGTAAGATGACGAAGCGAGTAAGATGACGAACTCGGTATTTCTCCGACGCAATCATAGATAGCAGTACCTGTCCAGGCAATTTTTAAGACTCTAGTATTGGGTTATGACGCCCACTACAAGAAATATAAGTTGAGATCGTTTTGTGAGTAGTGGCGAATCAAATGTATTTATTTAATTTGTGTTTGTAAATTTTTGACTTCACAGCGCAAGGAATTACCCGACTATGGTAAGTTATTTTTTCTCCTCCATTTTTTTCTCTCAAAATACAACTCGTAACGTTAAAAATCATGTATGTTATAGTTTATTTACCATAAGCTTGGATACTGATAAACAAGTTGAAATCGAAAATGACATTGTGGGTTAAGATGACGAGGAGCCTAACTTAGAATCGACAGAGCCTACCTTAGCACTGTCCAGATTGCTGTGAACGGATTCAGAGCTATTGGCATTGAGCCTCTTGACAGCAATATTTATACAGACAAAGATTTTCACGCTTCATGTGGTTGAAAACAAGCAATTAGATTATCCTACCATTTGTCAGCAGCACATTTAATCGTCCTTTCCTCCTGAACCTACCATTTCATCAACCCTATCTCCACAGCCTTCAACTTCCTCAGCTTTTCCTCCACTTCCGATGGCCAGTAAGTAAACAACCAGGAAACCGAGGAAGAAACTGCCTTCTTACCACATTTCTGTAGTATTGTAAGTGCGCTCAGACTGTATAAAGTTGGAGAACCACTGTGCTAGGGACTATGCCCATCGATATCCGTAACGCCGTCCTCCCGATGCCAAAGTCATCCGCAGGCTGTACGACAGACTGAGAAATACGGAAACGTCTGCCCGACACACAGTCGTCACGATGTTGGAGGACACAGCACAGCGATACGTCGCACAGCGGTACGTCGCACAACGGTACGTCGACGTCTTACAGAACAGCGGTATGTCGACGATATTCTACGCCCCGGGTTTTACCCTTCATATCACGCCATCCTGGACTTATATTTCATGAAGATAATGCCCGCTCACATTATCTTGATGAAATCTACATTATCCCACATTATCTTGACGCCTTGTTTCTACTGCTTGTCTTCGTGCTTGCCCAACGCTACCTTGGCCAGCAAGATCACCGGATCTGTCCCCCATTGAACCCGTTTGGAACATTACGGGCAGGGCCCTCCAATCATCTCTGGATTTGATGATCTAACTCGCCAATTGGACAGAATATGATACGATATCCCACAGGAGGACATCCGTCACCTCTATCAATCAGTGACAAGCCGAATTACTGCTTGCATAAGGGTCAGAGGTGGGCCAACGCGTTATTGACTTTTTCACTTCGTAAAGCTCTTCCTCTTGAATAAATCATCCAATTTTTCTCAAATTGCAATCATTTTTTTTTCTGTGCATGTACAAATTTTATCATTTTTCATAAAAATATCCATTTTGAAGACATTTGTAGCACTTCAAAATATTTTAGTAGAGCAATGAGATCTTATGTTCTTTATTTGAATTTTAAAGGCCAACTTTTGCCGTCTATGGCAAATCTCTATGTAATAAAAAGTTATTTTCGTTCCACACTTTTGTGTAGTTCAGATGTTTTTATCTCAGATTTCTAGAAAATGCATTTGTAAGATCTGAATATTATCATTTCATGTGCTTTGAAGAAAAAATCGAAAATCAGCATTTTATTTCGTTCTTATATATTAGCTCTTTTCTTTTTCATATTAGCTTTGTTTTTCTAAATGAAATTCTTTAACTTTAGTAACTGTTTCTAGAAATGGGTATATTTTTGTGATGGGATATGATCATGTGCTACAGACAATCAATTTAATTACTTGTTCATTAGGTATCGAATAATATTACAGGCTTCAGTGGTTAAAAGTTAGCATATCATGAAAAAAATATTTACCTGCACTTCTTGTACTTATTTCTTAATGGAAATTGAATATTACATATATATATATATAGCACCCTAAAATACATGAAAGATATTTTTAATACCGTGTAAAATTAAAACTGAAACATACCTATTTTATGTTTCAATGTCTTCATCTCCACTAAGATAACTCATTTAGTATAATTTTTTTAAGAGAAGAGTTTTAAAAAATAAATTGGTAATATTTTCTTTGTCATGCTATACTAAAAATCGGCTAGCTCCTGTCTTATACAGCAGTGGTCCCCAACCCCAGGGCCGCGGACCGGTACCGGTCCGTGGATGAAATAATACCGGGCCGTCAGCTCAGGGTCACAAGATCAGGGTTCTCATTGATTTAGCATTCTAAGTGAGTTAAAATGTTAAATCACTTTATATTCATTTTTTGGTGTAACTGTATTTTATTTTGAAAGCATGTTTAAGTACAATAAAATTCAAATTATTAAATTAAAATAATCTAAAATATAAGCAATCAACGTCCCCCACTCAGCGGGCCGCGGTAAAATTATCAAACGTTGACCGGTCCGCGTCGATAAAAAGGTAGGGGAGCACTGTTATACAGAGTGCGACAGAAAGAACGTTCCGATTAGGACGTCAGTAACAAAAATACAAATCAAGATAGAGAAAGAAATCTTTTATACCTGAGAAGTACACAGTATGCCATTGTCATCCATTAAGTTTTAAAGATTACATCAGTTAAATGGTGCACGTAATTTTCGATGCAGTTTTGAAGTCTCTTTCAGAAATTTTGTATGGGTCTGCTGATCATGTCCCGCAGAATATCACTGATTTTTGAGTAATTGCTGCCTTGAGTGCTGGCATTTTTTTTTCTGTGGGGCTATCTAAAATCAAAAGCGTACCGACACCGACCAACAACTTTGCAAGCACTCAAGGGAACAATTACGCAAGAAATGACGGCGAGTCATCGGGGCATCATCAGATCCACACAAAATTTCCGAAAGAAACTTTAAAACTGCATTGAAAATGACGGTCGCCATTTAACTGATGTAATCTTTAAAACTTAATGGATAACAATGGCATACTGTGTACTTCCCAAGTATAAAAGATTGCATTATCTATCTCGCTGTGTATTTTTGTTATTGGCGTTCCAAATCGAAACGTTTTTATTCCGCACCCTGAATTGCCTTGCTTAATTCATGCATGTAAGCACTGAGAATATCTTACTGTAGATTACATATTCACAGTTGTAGAATACAAAAGGGGGTGCAAGGTCATATTTAATGCTGATTTTAACCAGGACAAATACATTCTATTAAATGTTCAAAGCAATTTCTAGAGGAATGAAAAGTATTATACGTTTTACAACATAAAGACAGTACTATGGAACTCTGTATTTTGAATAATTTTTTTTTTCGGAACCCTCTATAGAATAAAAATATTTTCCCCACATTTCTCGAAACCCTAAAAATTGTCTTGGAATATCAATTCATTTATGTTTTATCAAATTTCAGAGCAGTTTAAAATGTCACCCGTTTGGAAATCTATAAATCATCATACACAGAGCTGCCACCCAGCGATAAATATACATGCTGTAGAATATGATCAATCAATTCTCTATCAAGCCATTAATTCAATCTATTGAGCTTCCAGTGGGTGCGTCAACGATTTGTTAGAATCTAAATCAGATTTGTCTTCATTCGAAGTGTTTCAAATCAGAGACGATTTTCTTTTTCGGCACCAAAGCTCAAAAGTACATTTCATCCTTCCATGAGCGTCGCCTCTAATTTATCTTCACTTCCTGTCAGATGAGTTTGAGACAGGAAACTTGAGAATAATGTTTTTCATTTACGATAATTCAAGTCATAACAAGTATCATAAATATTCATTAAATGCATTCTTTGCATTTCGCGATAAACACAGGCGGTGTCAGATGTATCCAAATTTCTTTCTGATATTGAAATATGGATTAATTTCGTAAAATGCTTCTGATTAAGATAATCATATCTGGTTGATTATTTAGCAAAAATATATTTGCTGTCTAATCATCCTAGGGTGACATAACTTATATCAAACCATTTTGAGCCAGGAATAAACTATGACCAATCCTTTTGGAATTCATAGTTTACACAATTGATAATTACTGATTTTTAGATTATTGAAAAAAAAATTCATCCTTATTTTTACAAAAATGTACAGTTAGTTTAAGATAGTTATATTTTTTTCTTCTTATCTAACATAAACTATGTGAGGTAGACTAAATTTAATAAGAATAAATATAAACTCAAAGCATATTTTGACAGAAAATTCCGGTTTAAAATAAGCCAGACTGAATATGTGATTATGAACTAAAAAAGTACATTAGAAAGTACAAATATAATAAATTTTTCTACTGATATATATATATATATATATACAGATGGAGTACAAAATAATACGAACACCTGTGAAAAAGTATGACGTATTTCACACCTGCAGTACAGCCGCGCCACCAAATCGTATGAAAAGGAAGGTATCAGTCTCTCAACAGCAGTCACCTACGTTGCATGCTTCTATCGAACTGTCTGTGATAAGTTGAAATGTCAGACCTGTCAGAGTTCCAAAGAGGAATGATAGTTGGAGCGCGTTTAAGTGGAGCATCGTTTACGGAACAGCAAACCTTTTGGGGTTTTCAAGGAGTACGGTATCAGCCGTTATGACAGCGTACACGAAAGAGGGTAAGACGACGTCTTCAAAGCACAGCAGTGGCCGAAAGTCCAAGCTTGCTGATAGGGATAGACGGGTCTTAAAGCGCATAGTAGCCCGAAAGCACAAGCAATCGTTATCCGAGATAACATCCCAAAATGAACAGTTATCTCCTCGTCCCCGTTTCAACAAAAACTGTCAAAAGGGAACTTCATGCTGTGAACATTTATGACAGAGTGACAATTCATAAAACCTTGGTGACAGCAACTAATGCTTTCAAGCGATGCCAATGGTGCAGAGATCACAAAGGCTGGTCCCCACAGCAGTGGCAACAGGTAATATGGTCAGATGAATTGTTATTCACTCTATGTCAGACGACCGGGCACGTTTATGTCTGGAGAACGCCCAAAGAAGCGTTTCATCTTGAATGCCTCTTGCGGACTGTGAAGCATGGGGGTGGCTCCATTACGGTATGGGGTGCGATATCTTGCGGCGGTATTGGGTCACTTGTTATTCTGCATGAGATGATCAAATCCAATCACTATCTAAGCGTTCTAGGGGATCATGTCCATCCTTTTGTCCAGACTGTATTCCCTGGAGAGCGACCGCTTTTTCAAGACGACAACGCCCCTATCCACACTGCTAGGTGTGTTCAAGAATGGTTCGAAGAGCATGATGATGCAGTTGAACATCTCGCCTGGCTCCCTCAGTCTCCGGACTTGAATATTATTGAACATTTATGGCAATATTTGGAGTCCAAACTTCGTTCCCGATTTCCACCTCCATCCGGACTTTCGGAATTAGAGACAGCTGTGCAGGAGGAATGGCTTAATATCCCTTTAAATATTGTCCATGACCTTTATGCATCCATCCCACGTCGCATTAAATCTGTACTTCAGTCAAAGAGTAGTCCAACCCCCTATTAATAAAGATTTTCCATTATTTCACATGTGTTCGTATTATTTTGTCAACCATCTGTATATATATATATATATATATTACAATACCATTTTTCCGAGATGAGAGACTAGATGAGAGTTCATTATCTCAAAGCAACAGACTGTTCTTCCAAGACATGAGTGAGCATACTCAACCAAGATAACCTGTGTGATCTCCAAGAGTTACATCAAAGCGAAGGAAAGCATTATTCGCATATTAAATAACGTCATGAGAACTGATAAAATGATGTTTTGAAACGAAATTTTTCTACATTGACAGATATTCAATCTTTCCAAAATAATGAAAACGGTGAATCATTTTTTCCCATGGAATGTATTCTGTTAATGAAATTAATAATTTATACTATGCAATATCTGCTCCATTAATAAATGTCCACGAAACTTTGAGGGATTGAAATACGTCAAACTGCCTTCATTGCTGTTACATTTTACGTACTTCAAATATTCTTATTCGACCTAACAGTCGATTAATATTCCTTCAATTTGTGTAGCCCTCAAAAAGTTGAAGCACATATGGAAATAGCTTAGCATAGAGATACATGTCTCCTGTTTAAACGGAAACTTTGCGAAAATGAGTATTTCTTAACTACAAATCACTTTTTCAATCTGTTTTTGGAAGCGATTAATAAATCCAGAAAATTATATTTCGTAATTTGAGTTGGCAATTTATACTACTGCTTCTCAAAGAAAAGAAAAAAAAATATTACCGAACTTGTTCTGTATACACTAGTTCAATTTCATGCAATATCTTATTACAATTATTTTACGTATTTGTTTTGAAGTTTTTCAAATAAATTATATATAAACCTAAAAGGTACAAAAAACTGTTGAAATGGTTTTATTTGAGAAATCTATACAGTGAGAATTGCATTACGATTAATCACTCTGGGTTTTAGAATAAAATAGAAGCTTCCATTTAAAATAATAATTTGAGGGTTATAAAATTTATATCACAAGAAAGATCATAAAAATTCTTTTAAGATGAAATCTTTTTCGAATCTTACCTCCATTTCCTGATTTTTGGTGAATTTTTAAAGATTAATTTTTAGAATTTAATTTATTAAATGCTGATCACGTGATTTCTTTTTCTGGTACTTTAAATAAATTTATCGTCACGTGCATAATAACTAAATTTTTTTTCTTGATAATGCGGCAGACGATTGGACATAATTTTGTCTATAAAGATATCCCTTACAATTATTTTATAAATATATATATTTTTTCTACATCATATTGTATATATAAATCGCCGTATTTATTATAAATACATCTATATATGCATTTGTTTTTTGCTATTAATTGCATACATTGACCGTTGTATTTAATTTGAATGTACTCCATAGCGAAGCGCGGGTTTTCAGCTAGTATATATATATATAAGTAGGCTAAATTATATATTATTGATGAGATTAATGATTTAAACAAAAGGTTGGATTTTGAAAATTTATATATTTGTAAGTTTAAAACACTATTTCCGTACGGTTTAAACAGTAAACTTAACGGGGAAGGGCCGGTGGATTTAGATACTAACTGCGTTTATAAAAAATTCATGGTTATTTATCGGTTTAATTATAAACATTCTAATAATAGGGGTAAAAGAGGAAAATGTAGCAATAGTTTAAAAACAAAATTGAAACTGGATGATCTGCAAAACATTTGTAATTTATTTATTGATTTTGACAACATTAAAATAATTAAACATTATTTGTTCAACCAAAAAAATTCTGGTCTAAGGTGGGTAATTAAACATCATTTATCTTCAATTAAATTTGTTTCAAGGTTTAAAAAACTAATAATTTTAGATTTAATTAAATACAAGCTTAACCTGACAAATTTGGATGATAAGAGGGGAAGGGATGTAGGGGTAGAGTACTGTACTATAAACTTTCTAGATAAAGATTCCGAGCATTTAAAACTACCTACTATTATACACAATAATTCTAAATTATTACCAATCAAGGATTGCGGGAAAATCGCTATCGCTTTTAAATATCAAAAAACGTTAAGGGACCTAATCTGTAAATACAACTTTTATAGTCATAACTTAGGCAAAATTTCTAATGCTGATTGTAATTGTCATATTGAGGAGTTTAAAAACTTCGTTAATCCAACTTTGGGGCATATTGTAACTGGGGATCTTAATATTGTTAAAGATATTAGGTTGAGGGAACTTCTAAGTAAGGGTTCAAAATTTAGTGTAAGAAATAAGGTAAATTTAAAGGAAATTATAAGTTCTATCACTAAAGATTTGGATTATTTTATAGTAAAATTAGCAAGGAAGTACAATTGGCCTATCGACGGTTTTATGGAGTGGAAGGTACATATTTTACAGGATATAAAGAGGAATTATGAAGAGTATGGTATAAAAGACAAGATAGTTTTTTCTAAACAAAGATCTATACAGTAAAATTAAAGGATTAAAAAATAAGTTTATTATTTCGGTTGTTGATAAGGCTGCCAATAACTTCGGTTTTATGTGTAAAGATTATTTTAAGCAGTTAATTTCTAGGGAATACAACTCAAATAATACCTATCAAAAAATTAACCTTACCAAAAAAGAAATAGATAATAGGATTTCAGCCTTTAGCAAAAAATTTAAGTTTAAGATTAATAGCTTAAAATACCTTTCCATGTTTCCTACCATAAAATTCCATAAAGTACCTTATAAATTTTGGTTTGTTACATGTAGTACAAATTGTTATAACACTTTGTTCAGTAAAAAAGTTCTTTAGCTATTTAAAAATCATTCTAAATAAAATCAAGGTTACCGAAAATAGCTTTATTATAAATAATAACCAGGATGTTCTACATTTTTAAAAGAGTAAGAATATAGATAGCATATACACGTTTGATTTTGAAAACCTTTTTACCAGTATTCCGCATGATAGTTTAATGAATATCTGTTAAGAAATTTATCTAGATAGTACTTTAATCTTAAAATTTGACTGGATTGATTTATTTAAATTTAATATTTTTGAAAACTACCTCTTTAATGGCT
>OU015492.1:208377636-208770136 GCA_907164885.2 Dolomedes plantarius | reverse complement strand
TCATCTCGATTCCTCGTGACGCGCGACCAAAGAGATTGGAAATCTATCCCGCTCTGCGAAAAACTCTATTTTATTAAACGATCTAAAGCCATAGCGCATGCTTGTGACGTCTGCGACGAAAGTGGACTCAAAGGCGGAGCTTAAGTTTGATACTATGAACAGACTTTCTCTTTATTCGTTCAAAAAGGGAATTCCCTTGAATTCGCGGCGCGTTTAGAAATACGATATGAAAATAGTGGCATTTTACGCCACGAAATTAACTACCCTGAAGTTACCCTGTAAAGTATTTAATTATTGTTTTGACACACATTCACACACACACATTATATATATATATATATATATATATATATATATATATATATATATATATATATATATATAAAGCAAAGTGTCTCTATGTATGTATGTAGGGGAAAGTAGGGTAAGATGACTAAGTGGCTTAGATGACGAACTCGGTTTTTCTCCGAAGCAATTATAGATAGCAGCACCTGTCCAGGTAATTTTTAAGACTCTAGTATTGGGTTATGACGCCCACTACAAGTAATATAAGTTGAGATTGTTTTGTGAGTAGTGGCGACTCAGATGTATTTCTTTAATCTGTGTTTGTAAATTTTGGACTTCACAGCGCAAGGAATTAATCGATTACGGTAATTTTTTTTTCTCCTCCATTTGTCTCACTGAAAATACAAATCGTAACGTTAGAAATCATGTATGTTATAGTTTATTTACGATAAGCTTGGATACTGATAAACAAGCTGAAATCGAAAATGCCGTTGTGGGGTACGATGACGAGGAGCCTACCTTAGAATTAGTACTGTCCAAATTGCTGTGAACGGATTCAGAGATACTGGCACTGAGCCCCTAGACACCAATATTTTCCCACACGAAGATTTTCAAGCCACTGATGTTGTTGAAAACAACCAATTAGATTATCGTACTATTTGTCAGAAACACATTTCATCGGTCTTTCCTCCTGAACCTACCATTTCATCAACTCTATCTCCACAGCAATCAACTTCCTCAGCTCTTCCTCCACTTCCGATGGCCAGCAAGAAAACAACCAGGAACCCAAGGAAGAAACTGCCTTCTTACCACATTTCTGTATCTCCTGTAAAACAAGCTCTTGAAAAAAAAGAAAACAATTGATGGAAATGAAACGACAGAAAAGATTGAAGAGGAAAGCTGAAACATTAGCGTCAAAGAAAGCTAAATGTTTACCGATAACACCTAGAAAAAGAATGGAAACTAGAATGCGTCAACGGGATTACTGGTCAGCTGATGAGTCATCACAAGAAGTTCCATGTATAGAGGACGAAGACTATAATACTTAAACGTTATTTGAAAAAGACTGCATTACTTGCGGGGAGGAGGAAAAGGACGAATTACGGTAAAAGTGTTTCAGGTGCAAATCTTGGGCACATGCTCAATGTTCCGACTGGGATGATAATGAAGCAAAAGACAGACCCTTTTGTATATGAAATTTATTACCTATGTTTTTTTCTTAATTTTTGTATCTAATTCTTTAAGTCTTTGTTTCATTATGGGTAATCTGTCATTGCATTTTTTGTGTTATCTGTGCCATTTTCACTAAGTACCTAAGTGAAATTGTTTCTGTCCATTTTTGAAAATAAACCTTTATTTCTTGATTTATATTGTTATCGATTCGTCATCTTACCGACCGCCCTTAGTTATCTTACCCCACCTAATGGGTAAAATGACGAAAATTTCTTTCTTGGGGGAAGGGAATATTTTGCCATCTTCCAAAAGGAGATGAAATCGTTTCAATTTTTTTTTATAAAACATAAAGGTTGAAAGAAGTCTTTTTTATAAATTTCAGGTTTTTAAACCCCTTATTGAATTCAGGAAAAATATTTGAAGCTTAAGTTCGTCATCTTACTCCACCTTCCCCTATGTATAAATCGTATACAAATCTACATTTCTTGATGAATCTGATTGAAACTTTGTATACTTATGTTTTGTTGTCTTAGGATAATTCTAAGATAATTTTGGAAGCTTTAAAATAATTATAATAATTTTTAATTAATAAAAAACCGACAATTTTGAAGGGTGACAAAAGTAAATGGAAGATGTTGCATTTGCTGTAATCACCCCTATGTGTCTTGCTAACTTGCGATTGTTTACTTTCTTAAATTTGGAAATTTGGTATATTACATATTGTGTTTGTACTTCAGGATGCTTAGAATACTGTAATTTATATTGTTATTAATTTTATAGTTCACGATGTACTTTTAAAAGCATAAAATTTAGTATTTCTTAACTGAAAAGAATCGGTCTAAACTTTAAGCACAATTTAGTGATTTGTGATTCCCTCACAAAAATTAGCCGTGACAGTGAATAGAGGTCCAAAAAATTTAAAACAAAGTGAAATAAAATTCAAAATTCTTCTTACCCATCCTCAGGCGGTCGCAAAAAAGCCTAAAATTATAAAAATTGGTCAATAATTAGTAAATTTATTAATCATACTAAAACTCAAATTCACTATTGTTCACAAACGATCTTCGTTGCCATTTTCTTTTTAGAAGTTCATTTGTTCAGTAAATGCCTTTTTTTCAAAAGAGGAATGTATCTCTATCAAAATATACTTCGTGCACAAGCGTTATTTTCATACTGAATTCTTGAAATTTATTTATTTACTCTACAGAAAAGCAGAGTGGCAACAAAGTTTAAAACTCTGAAATAGTGTTTTGCTGTTCTTGAAAGTTATCTGACTTCAAGAATCATTTGAAATTTATATTATATTTATAATACATATCAATATATTATTTAATTTATTAATTTATTTTATATTATAAATTATTTATTTATTATTTATTTATAAATATAAGTTTATTTATTTATAAATTATTACTATATTTTATTACTTATAGGTTGATGGCACGAGAGAATGATTTCGTCCATTTTTATAGTGGTTTGTTATAAATGCATACATTCAATGTTTTACTTTTCAGATTTTTATGCTCCAATGATGAAAGGCAAAATCTAGCTGAATTCTGAGGAGTTTATTATAAATTTATTTATTTTTATAATGGGTTTTCTTTTTATTCATGTTTATAACATTCCACATGTCTTTTTTTACTATGTAATTTATACTGTGTTTAGTTTTTAAACTGATTTCGGTTACAAACATTCTTAAAATCCCGGTAAACGCTGGCTCGCCGGGGGGGGGGGGGGAGGAGGAAGGAAAATAATTTTTCTTCTGCTTGCGACTGTTTGCAGGGCGTGGGATGCGTATCCACAAAATTTATATATATATATATATATATATATATATATATATATATATATATATATATATATATATATATATATATATGTATGTGTGTGTATGTGTGTGTGTGTGTGTTTGTGTTTGTTTGTGTTTGTTTGTTTGTTTGTGTGTTTGTGTTTATTCCACCCCCTCCCCCTATCTAAGAGCTTGATAATCCTTGCATTTGTAAACTGCCCAGAAAATAACAACTAATGTCTTCTCCCTGAAGTTGAACTATCAATTAGTTCGAAACTAGTAGCCAGTCCTATATCTTTTTATTGTGGATTTAAAGAAGTTGTGTGTTCCTGTGCTGCACTTCGTACGAACTTCCTAAAAGTCCTATTATATCATATATCTTTTAATTTATCAAACGATGTATTCATATAAAATTTTGTTGAATCAAACCGTCAGATAAAAAGGGATTTTTTTAACTCAGGATACAATTTTAGTTTAGTTCATGAGGACAAATGGGAAAATTCGAGGCAAATAAACCTAAAATCTATCCAGAAACTCTTATCTATTCTCAGAAAACTAATCTTTTGTACCACGAAATGATAATTACTCATTATTTCCAAGTATTCGCGTTACGGAGATTTGACTTTCAGCATCTATCCCTAATTCCCAGCACCAATACGTAAAGAAACCATAATGTATAAGATGTCCTATTCAGTATAAAATCGCCTTTTAAAATTAACATAAAAAAGGATTGGTAATACAAAATGTATTTGGAATTTTTCTTTTCATTACAATATGTCTATTGCAGTTAGAGGATTCTTATTGAACTTTAAGTGCTTTCTAATTTTATAACTACAAGTAAACTGGTGAGAAAACTTCCAGAATTTATTCTGGAGAGAACAAATAGACTTGAGAAATTGTTTTCGCAATTTAATTTCATTATAACTCTAGGAGCTTTATAAAAAAAAAGGTTTCATACTTATTGCCGAAATATTATTAATTTTCTGTTCTGCCCAAATGCCTTTGTAATGTGAATAATCATGCATCTTCTGAAATATCAGTCTTTCTAACATCGTTCGGTATTCAATGTGTCGAGATTCATCCTCTGTTAAAAATTCTGCTGCCTGGACTGACTCTCTCGTAAACACGCATATTTAGTTGTATCCGAATGTTACACAAAACTCCAATACTTACTCCACACCAACGCAACGGGGACGAAATTCATGCATCTTCGTTTTTCCGCATGCGTATTACAAACAAATTTTCACTCCCCCAGTTCGTCTCCGTCTCTGGTCTCTACGGTTTCAAGTTGGCAAAATTTCAACTTTTGTCTCTGCCGACATGCTCGACAGCCAATCAGAATAGAAAGAGATGATTACGCGCATGCACAAATAAATTGCCTCTTCTCCCCGTCTCCTAGCGGTGTGCAGGCTTTTATGACAGCCAGAGAGACAGGTGGCAAACTGTGTCTGTCTTTTATTGCTGTCGCCGTTGGTGTGGAGTAAGCATAAGTCACATAAAAACAAAGCGTTTGCTATTTACAGTCTGAATGTAAGTAGTAAATGCTTGTCGTTTGGTTTTTTTTCGACTCAACTTGTGATCAAAACAATAAGCAATCAGACCCTAAAGGTGCCGTAAAGTGGTTCAGGCATCAGCTGAGAAAGCTGGAGGTGAGGGTTTCAATCCCAAAAAGGCATAAATTTAATATTCGGATAAAATGTGAGACTTCTACCTTGCAACGAAGGAGCCTCGTCTCGAAAGAGGAACTATCCGCACGGTAGAAGTATCCGCACGGACAGTGTGACGATGTCTGAAACAGCACGGACTGTCTGCACGGCGACTATTTTTGCGGCTTCCTTTGAAACTGCAGCATACAGACAAGCAGCGACAGTGGTGCGCCGCACGACAAAAATTGATACAGGAGAGACACCACGTCGTCTTTTCAAACGAGTCCCGGTTCTGCTTGCAGCAACATGTTGGACGTATTTGCGTCTGGAGGCACCGAGAAGATCGCACGTGGCTGCTTGCATTCCATATCGTGATATGGACCCTACACCTGGTGTGATGGTATATGAAGCCATTTGGTACGCGACACGAACACATCTTGTTCGCGTCGTCAGTAATATCAACAGCCAGCGTTACATTTCTCAGATCTTAAGTCCGATGGCTGTGCCCTATCTTCGAGGCCTCGGAGAAGTCATTTTTCAACAAGATAGCGCAAGACCACATGTTGACGTCCTGTCCTGACCTACCTCGATACAGGGGTGTTCTACTGTTTCCCTGGCCAGCACGTTCTTCAGATCTCTCACCCATTGAAAGCATCTGGTCATGGGTTACTGAGAGACTAGACGGCCACCGCTCTCCAGCCATTACGATTGATGATATGCACCATAGACTTGAAGGAGCATGGAATGACTTACCCGTATCTATCATCCAAGCCCAGTTTAAATCGATGCCTAACCGGGTTGCATATTAACTACCTATACTCGAGTTCAAGCAATAGGGAAATTTCAAGCCCGCTGATTCGTTGGTTTCTTCCCGTCATCACTTAGCGCAACTTTCGAAGACTTGATATGGTGGCGCCATCTTTTCCTCTGAAACTTAATCGTTCCATTACAATATACTATTTTGATTAAAACTTTTTAAAGCGTATATGAATCAATCGTGAAATAACTCGAATATGATATTCTAAGTCGAGTTCCAAAAGTATATTTTTATTATGAAAAATACACTTAATTATTTAAAAGAAAACTTCTAACATTGAACTTTTTATAACAAGTTAAAGAAAACTTTGATGAAAAAAATATTTAAAAAAAATTTTAAATATAATAGTAGATTTGAAATTTTTATGAAATATGTAACATTTTTTGAGGGGGGGGTGACTTTTTTTACTAGAACTTGCATTGAAAGATATAAATTGGTATGGGTATATTTGTGTATTATTTTGCAAGAATACAATATTTTTACCACTGACTAACCTATTCTTTTATATAAACTTAAATTTGCCTTTTCAAGATATATTCAATTTTATTAATGGATTACTTAAAGAAATCTTAATGCAATTTTTTTAGCCATTATATGTATTTACCGATCTGTTTTTCCCCCTCAGTGCGACTCTCTCTCACACACATAGATGATGGTGTGAAAAAGAGACCACTGGAAAAATATATTGCATCATATGTTCAATGTTTCTGACGCTTTAAAACCAAAGAATTATACAAACTTAAATTTGTGAAAAATTCTACAAAAAATTGTCTCTGTGTAATATATTAAACTAAGTGGCAAAAACGGAATGTATTAAAGTCTCACTGCTTCGCTTTTTAATTGTATGAGATTTTTTTTCAGAAGACACAATATTTTTTCCATGTGTGGCGATGTAAGTAGAATAGAATAAAAAATTGTTACTTTTGTGCGTACGATTTTATATATAAAAAAATCCTTGGACAATTTGAGAGTAAGATACTGGGTGAATTTTATTAAACTTATATATGTGTATATATATATATATATATATATATTAGACAAAGTTGTAAGTGAAAAAACCTGTATAAGCACTAAACCACTACAGCCAGGAACCAAAGACATGAAAAGATAAGTGAAAAATATGAATATATATATATATATATATATATATATATATATGTATATATATATATATATATATATATATATATATATATATATATATATATATATATATATATATATATATATATATATATATATATATATATATATATATATATATATATATAAAATAGCAGCACCATTTTTTCTTCTAATAGGTATGCTACTACCAGCAGTATGCAAAAAGCTTTCCCAGCTGCCAGAAGATCTAATATTTTTAAGCCGTTTGAGAAATTTATTCATTCCAATTAAAGTTTAATAAGATCCACCCTGTATCTTACTCTCAAATTGTCCAAGGATTTTTTTTATATATAAAATACCATACCAATACCCATACCAATTTATATCTTTCAATGCAAGTTCTAGTAAAATAAATCCTCCTCCCCAAAAATGTTACATATTTCTTAAAAGTTTCAAAGTACTTACCATTATATTTTAAATTTTTTTAAAAGATTTCTTTCATCAACGTTTCCTTTAACTTGTTATAAAAAATTCAAAGTTAGAAGTTTTCTTTTAAAAAATTAAGTGTATTTTTCATAATAAAAATATACTTATGGAACTCGACTTAGAATATCATATTCGAGTTATTTCACGATTGATTCATATACGCTCTAAAAAGTTTTAATCAAAATAGTATATTGTAATGGAACGATTCAATTTCAGAGGAAAAGATGGCGCCACCATATCAAGTCTTCGAAAGTTGCGCTAAGTGATGTCATAGATGACGGGAAGAAACCAACGAATCAGCGAGCTTGAAATTTCCCTATTGCTTGAACTCGAGTATAGGTAGTTAATATGCAACCGGGTTAGAGCCGTTCTAGTTGCTAGAGGTCGCAGTTGTGTGTACTAATTTCGGATCCTGTAACCCCAAAATTGCATACACATTTTAACAGGCTTTATTCCTACTATGCTGTATACGTTCAATAAGTAAATTTTGCCATTTGCTTTCCTTCCTGGTGTTGCAATTTTAATGCCAGCAATGTAGAATCTGATTTTTCGGGAAAGATTTACGTAAGTTTCTTGAGAGGAAATTAATTTTTAACTATTCCGGGTTCTTTTCAGTTCCTATCCAAATTTCCCTTAATTCCCAAATAAAATCCTGCTGTAATAAAGTTCAGACGCACAAAGTCTGACATTCATTAAAGGATGATATTCACCTATTTTTAGATATGTCACTTTCGTTCCTGTAACCCCAAAATTGCATACAAATTCAAAAACGATTTCCTTCTACTGTGCTGTATTTGTTCAATAAGTAAAGTTTTGTTTTTGCTTTCCTTCCTGGTGTTGCAATTTTAATGCCAGCAATGTAGAATCTGATTTTTCGGGAAAGATTTACGTAAGTTTCTTGAGAGGAAATTAATGTTTAACTATTCTGGGTTCCTTTCAGTCCCTATCCAGATTTCCTTTAATCCCCTTAATTACTTTATAAAAGTAAATAAAATATTGTTGTAATTAAGTCCAGACATACAAAGTCATACTTGCATTAAATGATGATATTCGCCTATTTTTAGATCTGTCACTTTCGTTTGTAACTCTGTGAATTAAGAAAGATTGTGTATAATTCTTTTTTCATTTAGGGTCTTTTATAAACACATGTTTTTATACCCTTATTCTGTCCCAAAATATACCGGAGTACGTTTTTAAACTTCGACTAAGAAATCAAATGCACTTCAGGTTGTTTTGAAATCGTAGCTGACAATAACTACTGATATATTCCAAATATCAAATAAATAAAGTACGTAATAAATGTTATTACATTAGTGTCAGTCACAACGTCTCCATGCATTTTCATGTAAGTTAATTTAAAGCGAATTTTACAACAAATCATTTTATCAGTGATAGAGAAGAGGATTAAACGCTTTAAAAGGAAAATAAAAAGTTTTAAAAGAATAAATGCAATGAGGAAATATTATCCATCAAATAAGAGAATAAAAGCTTTGTTTCGTTCTCATGTATTATCTGTTACAGACACAAACGAAAAAGACAGATCATTCCTACTACAAGGTGACATTCCAATTTACCAGAAAAATAACCTTATTAAATTTGTAAAATTATGATTTATGAGCAGCTTTAATGTTGTTAGCCTTATTTCATCGGCACTAAAGGATAAATAGCGTTTATTGTGCTTCTTTAGCGTAAAATCTAAACTAAAATGAGTTTGTTTGTGTCGTACTTAGACTAGTTAGCGGAAAAAGTATGACAGAATGTTAAGGCACTTTATATAGTTAATGTACGAGTACGAAATAAAAATATATTTTAACTATTAAACATAGTAGCAACGTAATACATGGACTCAAATATTTCAGCCTAAATGAGTTTGGTAATATTAAATATTCTAAAGGAAATAAGCTTAAATGTGATTTATCATTTATGCAGTTTTGAATTTTACAAGGAGAAATTTGATGAATGAACAAGGCTTGTTTATAAATGTTTGGCGTAAAATATGGCTGGATAAGCATTTATTAAAATTTTCCGACGATAATACTTAATGGTATGTTTATGATTAAAATGCAACATAATTTTTGATATTTCAAAAGTTCTTAAATACAAAACACGATTTAAATGAATTTTGATTTTTCTATATCTAAGTTATAAGATGTATCCTAAAATTATTTAAAATGTTTAATTAAGTGTTGCAACTAGTATATAGCGATAATAAAACTAACTTTAAATACATTCCAGATGTCGAAATGTTTCAAAGCTTTACAAAGTTGGATTTTAAAGAAACACTGAATTTGGGATACAAAGCTAGGGGATTTTTAAATAGTTTCATAATGGATGTAACTTTAAATAGCAGATTCAAGACCAAAAATCAATAGGTAACCTACCTTTGTTATCTTCTTCGTCTCACCGTTGCTTCGGGTTCAGTATCAAATTCATAAAGAGGCAGCTACTTGTATAGACATTTGTAGTGCTACTTGTAGAGGCAGTAAAGACAAACAACTTTTAATTAGAACTGCAAAACATTTAGTTACATGCACGCACACATTAAATTGTAAAGATTAATTAAAAATGGTGTATTTCAACTATCGGAACCATCATCTCGTCAACTTGGAATACGCATTTTAACGTATTCATTTCTTTTCATTTCATTCATTCCGTACGTGTGTAATATTCACGTAAATATGTGCGTTTATTTAAATATAGTGCGTTGTATTCGCACGTGGTATGCCGCTCGGCACTGACACCCTCCCACCTTGAGTTCTGGATTTCAAAGAACCCAACCTTCTGTCGAGCAGCTCGCAGTTAGTCTTTGCACTGATTTTACAGTTCCTCGAATCGCGTAAAGACAGTCTTTGGTTTTGCAGAAGGATCATGTGGAAAAGTTCCGTCTTTCAAGTCTTTCTTGATAGCCCAAACAAGTATTTACTTTTCAGGAATGGACCTTCACTATCATTTGACACTTCCAATGTATAAATGCGTTGCACTGGGCGTGTTGTAATACCTGTTTTTGTCTTCACTTTAACTCCACTGCCGATTCCATCTTTGCCAAGTAATAACTCAACCATTCGCCCTATGGGCTACTGTTAACGTTTGAGATTGTCGGATCCAATGAGAACTATTTAAACAACAGAAACAGGTTTTGAGACCTCAGCTCTTTTGGAATGTTGCAACTATCCTAAATATTCCATTTGAAATCTCTTTCTTAAATCTTCGCGTACCTTTTGTATGCAAAAATATCTCTTGCGCATGAAGGTGGAATATACTCTGTCAATATCCGGAACTCCGCATTCTCTTGTTTCATGTAAAAACATTGAGGGTGTAAAGCAATCAAGTCATTTATATCTCCAGAGAGATATCTTAATGGTCGTGAGTTTTTTAAACCCTCCGTATTGTACAATACGGTATTCAGCTCTTCAGAGTTTAGCAATTCTTGGCCTAAAACTTTGCGTAAAATTTGTTTAGCCATTCCAATTATTCTTTCCCACCATCCACCATACCATGGTGCAGATGAAGTTATAAACTTCGAAGTGATTTGTTTTAGTGCAGTTTGAGATTCTAATTTCTTCCAGTCTAGCTTTCTAAGGTCACTGTGAGCTTTCACGAAATTACTACCATTATCAGAATAAATAATGTTCGGTCTTTCTCGGTGTGCAATGGGTCGTGTAGCTAAAAGTTGACAGTAGCGCTCCAAACCAAACCAAACCTCAGCGTGCAATGAATCTTCGCAAGGATTGCAGGAAGGCCTCTGATGTCAAAGAAGTTATCAGTTCCATATGCACCGCACGATATACAGCGCATGTATTCAAACCTTTGTCCATATTTTGGATACAAAGGGCTTCCAAGATCAATTCCTGAAATTTAAAATATTGTAGCATCTCTCACTTTGTCTTCAGGAAAGGAAGTGGCTCTCGGGTCTGGATGGGTCACGGTGAATCATTTGAATCGTATGCATTGGTATATAACTTGTCGGACCGTCTTTCAACCTTTCAGAATCCAATAATCCTCACGGAGGTGGTTCATAAGTATCTGGACTCCGGGGTGACCAAGTTCTTCATGCTTACTGCCAATGAGCATCTGCACAATTCTGTTTTTCGACGGCAAAATTATGCGTAATCGAAAGTTTTTCTTATGTTTTCTTCTAAAAATACGTGTTTCCACTCTCATAAATTCTCTTTCGTCCACTTTACGATATAAATATTTTATTTTCTACTCATTCAATAAGAAAACGCTTCTTGTTGAACAGTCTTCAGTATAACACGTTTCACACAACTTATCTATTTCGAAGTCAAATTCCCTACGCATCGAGTATTCTTACTTTTCATATTGAAGTAAAACCTATAAATCTATACAATTCATCTAATCAGTTTAACATAAGATGAGATTTTCTGGAACAATTCTTCAGTTTCAGTATTGATATGCGTTCTTGCTACAACGATTTTCCTGATCTCTTTGGTTATGTCTTTTTGATTATACATCAAGTTCGATATTGTCCATTCGCTTTCACTCTTTTTGAGCAAACCTGGGCCCTCGCACCATCTAACTGCAAGGAGCTGTTTAGCTGAACATCCTCGGAATGGTAGGTCAGCTGGATTTTCCGTTCCTGGGATATGTCTCCAAGAGTTCAGATAAGTTAATTTTCTAATTTCCCGTACTGTATTTGCGACCAAAAATAGTCCACATTTCTTCTTTCTGGATCCAAGTTAAAACTGTTGTTGAGACAGTCCAAAAGTAGAGACCTACGTTTTGCCATTTGTAAGCCTTCTAAAACAGAAATACAGAGTCTGGCTCCCACCTCAGCAGCAATTAATTCAAATCGAGGTATGATAACCGATTTTAAGGGAGCAACTCGGGATTTTCAAGCTAATAAATGAACTTCAATTTTAGAGGATGACTGAATTCTTACGAATACCACAGCAGCATATGTCTTACTACTGTCATCACAAAAGGTATGAATACTACAAGATTTCTTCCCACTTTTGTTACCATGTATCCATCGGGAAACGGAAATTTCTTTCAAAAGGAAAAGTTCCCTGTAGCAGTTTACAAATATGTCTTTTGTCTTTTAATCCACTTCAATATCCCAAGGTATCCCTATTTTCCATCAGCTTTGTAGCAGCTTCTTAGGAAGTATCAAAACCAGTCTTCAAAAGCCAATTGGGTCATATACATTGTACGCAACAGCCAAAATAATTTTTTTAGCTATTTCAGATGACTTGAAGCTTTATAGCCAATTTAAATTTATTATTAAATGATATTTTTTACTGTTCTATAATAAACCCAATACTGCTGACACATCCTCTGCTTCGGAATTATCTCCTGTACATAGCCATCCTCGGATATTAATTTTTCCCACATTCATAATTCTTTTAGATTCTTAGATGAAATGCATCATTTCAAATTTGTTTTCAAAACTGGTTACTGCGTTATCTACATAGAAACTGCGTAAGAGCTTGTATAACAATTAACAGATTGACTTCACGGGGGAACTACAGGGAGAGCCACGACTCGTGGCACTGATCTGATTTGAGTGGCGAGAGAAGGGCCCGGGGGCTGTCACCTCCAAATTTGACCAAATCTCTGTTTCGGGGGATTTGGTTCATATATAGCTGCCAGCTGCGGTCTGTATTCACTGGTGAGAATCCACACTCGGAAGGTCTTGGATGTTGCCATGGTGTGTTCCACTTGGTCCATGGGAAAAATACAAAAGTACAAAAGTTCACCTCTGAATCTTTATTTGCTGCGAGCCGCCTTTCAGAACTGTGGATTTAATTATTACTTACAAAGTGAAGACGCAGGAGGTTTTCAATAGTTCCTTTTCTCAAATCCTTCAAATCCCTTACCTGGCCTGTCTGAAGAATACGAGGACCACTTGGGTAGAACATACTTGATTAACTGAGATCTCTGTAATCTAATTAAGGTTTTACATTTGTACAGAAATAGATTGTCGTAAAATGCAATTGAATTTAAGTTAAAGTTTGTTGTTCATATTTCTGTAACTACTTGGGATCCTTTAGCATCACAGAGGAATGTTCAACAACTTGGAATGGAATATTACACGAACAATACCCACAGAGAATGCAAATATATAAAAATTAAAAAATTTGGTCATTAAGGGGACAAAGGACCTTCAACCTCAAATTTTTAAATTTTCAATTTTCAACTCTATATACAGAATGAGAATAATTGATATTCTTTCTTTACTACACTGAAAACCCTTGCAATTCAAGATAATTTTTTAGAAGAATAATGCATTTTTTTCAAATTTTTTTTCAAAAATGCTAATATTTTTTCAAAATGCTCCATGCGCATTCCATATTATTTAAGAATCTTAATATATATGTTTACCATATATATACATAAACATAATCGTGCAATGAATTTTTTTAATGTGAAAATAAATCCTTATTTTTATTAATCGGCCTGTTTTATTAATATTTTGCATGTTTTTACTTCATTTCATGTTCTATAAATTTGAAAGTTAATTGTGGTCTCAAATAATGATGCACAGTTTTTCGAGAAACATAGCAATTAACAATCATGAGAAATTTTGAAAAAAATCAGATGAAAATTAATGGGCCTGGAGCATTTTGAAAATTTCTAACATTTTTGAAGAATTTTTTGAAAAACAGTCCTATTCTTCCACAAAATACTTATTTTTGATTTCTAAATATCTTTAATATAGTAAAAAAGAATGTTAATTATTCTCATTTAGTATATAGAATAAAATGTTGAAAATTTTTAAAAAACTATGTTCAAGGTCTCCAGTCCCCTTAAATATGCGTCTGAAGTTTTATATAGCTGTGCTTTATTGTTTCTTTTTATCACTTGGACAATCTAACATTTGAAAAACCCTAACCTTTTTTTCTGTATTAACAACATAGTTTATCCATCCAAGTCCATAAATGGCTAGGTTTTCCAGATAGAGGACGAAAAGATGCCACAATTGTTTTATCATTAAACAAGCCAAAGTCGTAATAATTTATTTCCTTATAACCATTGTACAGAGTATTAAGTCTTACATAGTGTGGAGAGTGACATGATTTGATCGAACAGCTTGATAGCAGGTGGTTTCCGAAACATAAACTTTTAAATTTGGGTACTATCGCGGTAGAAGCCGAATAATTTTTTTAGCATTTTAGCTAATCTTTTATGTTTTTACATCATGTTTCACTAGCTCAAACGGAATTATGAATATTTCATCTATGATGAAAATAATAAAAATAAGGATGTTGAATTTTATGATGACTAGAGGTCTTTAACTAAGATCTACACCTTCTATCAATATAAAAAGGAACACAAATATTACTTATAAACCCCATAATATGAAATAATTATCAATATAAGATTTAAGTGAATTACAGCACGAAATATTTGGTAATGATTCCAATGAAAATTAGATTCCAAACGAGGCTAATGAAGACTAAATAATGCTATATGAGTAGCTTTTAAAATGTCTTGTAAAATTATAAGAAGTAATTTATTATTTATGAATATTTAGTGATGTAATTGTACTCGTGGTGATGATTTGATCACCATTTATTTATCTTTCACAAGTAGATATTTATTTATTCCATGTGTAACGTTAAGTTCAAAATAACGTTAAGTCAGCATTTCTACTTTGATGAACTAGTGTGGATTAATATTAGATTACAAATAACTAAGTACAGCCTATGTTAGGTAACGTTGACACTTTGTTTATATGCAAACCGTTTATTTTAAACATTTAAACAGACATATTTATTCGAATACTGTTCATAACCAATTATTTCAGCTTTATACAAACAGTGCATGCATACTTTGCTTTAATATAGTCCACTTAGTCTGATTCGCTGCATTAAATGACTCATGCAACATTTACAAATCATGACGGAATTTAACATTTAACTGAGAACTGTTTCCCTTAAATTGTTATTTACATTTAAAATTATCAACACGCCAACTAAAACATGCTATTCCTACACCCTATATTACATTTTACCATTTTATAATAATTCACTTGTGGAGAACTCTGAATTTAGTGGGACATGTTATATAAGCTGAATTACAAACAGAATGCTTGGATTAAATTATAGATCTAATCCTCAAACACACAGTCTGTACAAGGACACACAATTATTCTGCAAATTTTAGTACAACCATTTGGATTACCCTTTAAACAACAATTACAGCCATTTTGGCATTTTAAGTAAACTGTCTGTAATTAGTAATCAACATCTTACATTTGTTTTGCTGTATTACTGCGATATTCTAATTCCCAATGTATTAAAAAAAATTCACAGCCAAAGTCCTCAGGGACATACACTTGTCTCACAAAATCTGTGAAAGTAGTGATTTATCGCCTCCAGACAAGGCTCAAGATGCTTCCCGCAGAACTGGGACGCGTCTGAAAAGACGATTTGCTGCCAATCCTGTATCCAGATTTATCGTTGGGCGCACCACTGTCGCCGCGCGTTTCTATGCTGCAGTGTCAAGGGAAGCCGTAGTAATGGTCGCCGTGCAGAAAGTTCGTGCTGCTCCAGCACTGCTCCAGTGTCCTTTTAAAAGTAAACTACTTAAGGTGGGTCCGGGACACATTTTGAATTTTTTTTAATTTATTGAGTTAAAATTTTGAATTTTTTTTGTGATGGTTAACCATATAATTTGTAAACAAAATCACATCATAGAACTTCTCAAAAGGTTTTTAAAAAATTTTAAAATTTAAAATTTTTAATAAAATTGGGGTAATTTAAAATCGTTATAACTCGAAATATTATTTGTCGAATTTCAATTTTTTCCCTTTAATTAAACAGGAATATTTAAGTTTTAATTATCATTCACCATTTTTCGGAATATTAATTTTTTTTTTAAATTTAAAATATTTAGATTAAAAATTACGAAAAAAATTATGTAACCTATTTAAAAAAAATCATATTTTCAAAAGTAAATATTTTTTTTCAAATTTGCTGAATCAATATTAATGTAAAATAGTTGAAGAAGACATGTTCCAAGTTTCAACTTTTTATCTTTAACGATTCTTGACTTATAACAATTTAAAAACGAGAAATCGGGAAAAAACCCATCATGCACAAAAACGCACTTACAGGTTTAAACAACGATTGGCTACTATTAGAATTTTGCTAAACAAATAATAATTTCTCCTGTTCTAATTAAGATAGAAACGTGATTTAAACTTCATTTTAAACGCAAAAGAACACACAAATTTTTAATGCAATAAATCTTTTTTCGAAAATTCGAACAATTTTGTATCCTGGACCACCCCCTTAGCAGACATACAGGAAACAGTAAAACGAAAGTTTCTTGATATTGCAAAATAAAAATAAAAAAGGACGGCGACATTAGTTTCGTTCTAATTTATAGAACATAATCAGTCCGAGGAACATTATTGGGGATATGTTAATCAGACTCAAACAATTGTCACCGTCTTTTTTTATTTGATTGTGGATTATCAAGAAGCCTTCTTAACAGACTCTAATGATAAAGATCTGATCATTAAGTGCAAATTGCTTTAAAACGTGGTTTTCCAACTATTTCGATATTCGGAAGTATTCGCGAATGATATTTACTAGCGTTATTTGTTACATGCTAGTTTCACTTACAATCCCAAAAGAACATCTTACAAACTGTAGTGCGCATTAATAGGATGTTTGAAATCGACAATGCTATAATGTGAGAATTAAATGGGATGAAATGACCTATAATGAAGTTTCTAGACGTTAGTGAATCCCGAATATCCGCTTCGAGCACTGAACAGATACTTTGCGTCTGTTCAGTAATTGATTGGTCCGTCGCGGAACTTCTTGATTGGTATATCCATCCTGTGTAAAGCTCACGTACTAGCAGTGGCCATTTGAAACATCTTACTAACCAATATGTTGTAAATTAAATTTAGTGCTATCGTCAGTTTAGCTAAACCTATTTCAACCAATACTAAGTCCAACCAATGTCAGTCTTTTATCTCATTGGATACTCCTAGAGTTAAGATGAACAACTAGATGCATTTATAATAACAATGCTTTTTTTCTCCGCTAGAACTGCATATTGACAATGAGGTGTTGATCTTCATAACTGGGGTAAAAATAATTACAAACATGATTAATATTACTGAAGGAAAGTACCTTCATTTTTAAATGGTTTGAAGAAGTGAACATCGGATATCCGTTCTGAAGGCTTTTAGCGTTCATTGTGTATATTTTTTTTCCTTTTAATACAATTTACACAATTTTTTTGAGGATATATTTTAGGGTTGTCCATTACAGTTTTGTTTCGAATACTGCTATTTTCCTAAAACAGGTAGTATACATTGTAGTGTAGAAACTTGTATTTGAGCAAAAACTTGTTTATTTGTTAAGGATATAGCAATCAAATGTTGTTTACGAGTATAAAATTGATTTTAGTAAAGAAAATATTATATTTTTATGCTTGTAAATCTAAGTTTCATATCAAGGAGTGTGAAACTGTGGGTTGCGACCCACAGGGATATTACTAAATAAAATTGAATAAGTCACGAATATTCTGAAGTAAATTTTAATCATATTGAACTATTTAATTAAAATATATACTTTAAATTTTCTATAAACCTGTAGGTTTTTCCCCCTTCGATTTTTTTTTTGCGAGAATTATTGTTCGATTTAATTGTTAAATTTTATTTTATTTGTTTCATTCTTTAATTTTTTATAATTTTTTAGTTACTAGTTTCATTGTTGAATTTATTTTAATTGTTAAATTAATTGTTTAACTGTTACATAAAACCCATCTAGAATAATTGAGAAAACAAACAAGATGCGTATATGTAATGAAGCAAATGAAGATATGTAATGAAGCAAAATAATCCGACGCAAAAATGCAATGTACTACAATACACCACTGAAAGAGTAGAGTTCATACCAGTAATAGTAAAAGATAAATGGGATATTGTAAGGCATTTCGAAACAAATGGGTTCTCTAATTTCCACCAAATATTTAACACATCGTGTATCCTATTAAAAGATATTTCTCTAATGCTAGAAAACGTACATTTGTAATTAACAAATTTCGCAATGGATTTTATTTCAGCACTATGCTTTAAAAACGCATTTCAGAACTTCAAGGAAGGGAATGATTTTCTTATAGAATGTACTTACGGCATCTTAAAGAATGTCCATCACCATAAAACTAAGCTACATTACTCTTTGAGATAATGAGCGGTTTAAATTTACACTCACAAATTACACAAATGGGTCTCCAGGGAAGTACAAAGGGGACAGAGGAAGATATATTGCATATTTTAAACACGTCTATATATAAAAATCATTTGCGCTTCCTTTGTTTGCGTGGCACTAATTTGCGTTGCCATTAATTACAAGAGAATAATAAAATTTTATAAACTTCGTGTTTTCTTGGGGAATGTAATTATAATTAATAAAAATGTTTAACTTAGCTACTGGGATTTTTGTTTACCTTATAAATCATCAAACGTAAATTTAGACGCATATTTCAAAGGTTAAAATATAAAGATCATAAATATTGAGTAATTAAATAATATATATTTTTATTTTTTTCTACATCAAAATTCAGTTATGTCATACTATTTAGCATCTAAAATGGTTGAAAAAATATGGTAGAGGAATTTAAGTAATGAGTAACATCCTAAAATGTTTTCTTTTGATAATTTCGTTAAATTTAAAACGTGTGACCCCAATAATTCTTAACAAACATTTTCTTTACTAGCTACAGTAATTTAAAGTTTAAATTAATAATTTGTTGTACATAAACACTATTATAACAATAATCATACAAGCCAAATATTCATTGATTACAGCTTTTAAATTAAAAAAAGAAATAGTTTTAAATATTTTATTAAATTTTCTTTGGATAAAATATCGATAAAAAAATGTTTCCGAACGTCAAATATTAAAGTAAGAGCGAAAATATTGACTTAGGAATGTATATGTCTTTTTTCATTGCGACAATAATTTTTCCTCAAGACTTTTGACCATATGCACTGCTTTTTTATTTCGCTAAGGAATTATGAAAGCTTGATATGGGTGAGCAAATATTTTGAAGAATAATATTTTGAAAATTAAATACCGTTGTTGTTTTTAGAAGAGGAAAAAGTTGAAAATACAGAGTTCTTACATCACTTTGTTTTAGAGATATAGTACAAGAAATAATTCATTTCTGATGAAAGATTGGGATCTACCGATAACTTGCTGCTTTATATTACTTCAATTACTCAACTAAAGAGATAATTAGTTGAATATTTATAGAATCTACCAGGCCACAGTTTTGAATTATTTAAAACACGTTTTTTCCTGTACATCCAAGCTTAAAACCAAAAGAGGTACAAGTAACGATGATTTGGAATAAAGACATTTAAAAAACAAGTATAGAACTTGATGATTTTAATTTATTTTTTAATATGTTATTGCAAACTCGATCAGCTTAATTACATTTCCATGTTTTGTTTTCTCTTAAAAGGTTCAAAACAGATTTATTATACATTTATGTAAAAGTTTCTCAACAATCGCTAAACGGCAAAAAAAAAGTGCAACATTAAGTTTTAAATATTGCAAGTCTTGTAGCTTTGAATCTAAAAGAATACAATCAAAATAAATATATTAAGAGCTTTACGTCAGTTTTAATTCAGGAAATCAATGATTTGATAGAATTATTATAGCCATATATATATATATATATATATATATATATATATATATATATATATCTTATATATATATCTTATATATATATTTCTTCTGTCCGTGTGTATGTAACTGAACTCCTCCTAAACGACTGGACTGATTTTTATGAAATTTTGTGTGTGCGATTAAGTTGATTCGAGAATGGTTTAGATTCACAATTTGATCCGATAGAAAATGTTTTTATATTTTTAATTAATTAATAAAAATCCAACAATTTATAAGGGAGTGCGTCCGGTAAATGGAAACTGTTACAGTTTGTGGATTCACCCCTCTGGATAATGGCGTCCACGTTAGGTTTAGTTAGTAAACAGCGAGCGAAAATATAAAAATAAAGAAAATCAAAAAGTTTCAAGTCATATATTAAACCAGAATAGTAAATGAAAATAATAAACTTTCAAGTCAGATTTTATACTCTAAAATACATCAGATCCAACTGCATATTGATATTCTCGACACGCGATGGAAAATTCGAATCAACCACGCTAAGTGACACGAGATCTTTTTTAATCGCTACTGCAGTCCCCCTCGCCTATATCTTTGTGCCTATTGAAGAGCTAAAGACTAAGATTCTATCCTGCTAACTTATTTCTGACTAAAAACTCCTCTGACATTTATAATCACCAGCCCACAACAACTTTCCAATAGCGAATATGTTTCACTTTACTCAGTAGAACGCCGTGTAATCGTGGCGCATTTGGAAGGACGCCCATTCAGAAAGTACCGTGCTCTCGACCAGTGTTCGAATCCAGAGTTGTGTAACTTTTGCTAGACCTGTTATTCCAGTTTTTTTTAAGGCTTTTTTATTTCAGCTTTTATTTTATTATTTTTTAATTATTATTTTATTTTATTTCATTATTTTTTAATTTTAATTTTAATTTTATTTTTATGATTTTTTAAAATTATTATTTTTATTTATTTTTATTTTTTTCAGCTTTTTTATGATGAAATACCGAATATAGCTGAAATCTGAGGAGTTTATTATGCATTTATACATTTTTAATTGGGTTTTCATATTATTAATATGTATAACATTTCGTATGCTTTTTTTTCTATGTTATTTATACTGCGTTTAGTTTTTCAATGGATTTTTATAGGTTTATTATAAATTTATATATTTTATGTTTTACTTTTCAGAATTTTTTGCTCCAGTGATAAAGGGTAAATCTTTTCTATGTTACTTATACTGTGTTTAGTTTTTAAATTGATTTTGGTTAACAAATATTCTTAAAATTCCGGGCATCGCCGGGTACTTTAGCTAGAATTACAACGTTTGAACAGGACAACGTCTGTCAGGTCCGCTAGTATGTATGTATATATATATATATATATATATATATATATATATATATATATACCCTTGACGCAGAACCACAGACGTCTCCGCCGCCAATGGTGCGATGACAGAAGGATGTGGACGGCAGAATGGAATGCTAACCCCAGAAATGATTTAGTTTGTTTTACTGTTTTTGGTTTTGGAAATCTCTGTATTTTCTCTATGCTTTTATCGGCGGGTTGTATTCCGTGTTTATTTATTTTAAACCCTAAGAATGTGATGTCGGTTTTGAATAATTGTAATTTTACAGGGTCTAAGGTTAAGTTGTATTCTTTTAGGCGTTGAAATAATAATTGTAATTTGCGTTTTAACTCTGGCTCACTATTTGCTGCTATAATAATATCATCTAAATAAAAGTGGATATTTTCTTCGTCGAGTCCTTTCATAACTGTGTTCATTAATTGGCAAAAATATGCTCCCGAATTCCTTAACCCGAACGCTAATCTGGATATCTGATAATTTCCGAATTCGGTGCAAAAAGAGCAGTATTTTCTTAATTCTTCTGGCAGTAATATTTGGGAAAATGCCGATTTTAAATCTACGACTGAGTATAACTTGAATCCTGCTACCTTTTGTGTTATTTCTTTGATACGTGGTATAAATACTGAATATAATTCTGTTATTTGATTTAACAAACGGAAATCAATTGCGAGACGATATTTTGGGGGTTTCTCTTGGTCACTGGATGGTTTTTTTATGAGTAAGACAGGAAATGAATATTCCGACGTCGATTGCTCGATGAGTTGCGCCTCTAACAAATCCTGTATTTCCGCCTTTAATATTTGTACTAAATTACGCGGTGTGGTATACGGCTTACATTGTATCCCAAAATTATGTTTCAATTTTAGTTCTGGGGTCACTGCGTTTCTACATCCCAATGTCTTATAGCTTTTAGAAAATACTTCGTAGTTGTTCATTAAAAGTTGAATGACTTCGTGTTGTAATTGTGGATTTAAATGTTTAACGTCAAAGTCTGTTTCTTTAAGCTCCTGCTTTCTACGTTGAAGTATTTCTGTCCTATCCATCAATTTTATGTTGTTTATATTTCGTATTTGCTGCCCCGTTATTTCTTTTGAGTCACTGTCTTTCTCTATCTGAAATTCTGTAGTGATTTTTCCGACTCTCATGTCCTTGTTTAATAAAATTGTTTTGTCGGTAGAGTTTTGTACTCATACTTGTATTTTTCTTTTTTCAATTGTACATATCGATTCTTCGACTAATGGTGTCATACTGTGTGTTATGTCATATAAATAGATATTTGTCCCGTCTTCATATTCCTGGTCTAGTTTTAATGTTAACGCCTGTACTTCGTTAGGTTGGAGCGTAATTTTGTTTATTAGTCGGGCAAAATTGTGTCTCTGATCTGCCACGCGTTTGCTATGGTCCCGTTTGTTCGTATTCGCGTCTTTTTCATTTAGGATGGGTATCTCATGAAATTGTAATTTTAGTTTTCTTGCGTTCATATCGACGATTGCTTTGTGGTTGTGCATAAAATCTATTCCTAATAATATTTGGTATGGGGTATCCATCTCTGCGTTTGTGACATACAGGGTGGTTTTACACAACTTATTCCCGATTTTGAGGTTAATTGCCACACACTTGCAAAATGCAATCCGTTCTTTCGTGAAGGACTGCAATTTCACCTGACGCGATAAATATGTTACTTTTATTTTGTTTTTTACTTTCTCGAACATTTCATGGGATATTAAAGAAATTGCTGACCCGCTGTCCAATAATGCGTATTCGAATGTATCCGCGATTTGAATTTCGATTATGGGCAGCTGATTTTCTGTGAGAGATATGTTGTTTATCGCCCTATATGTGTATTGCTGTGTATCCCACCTGTCTCCTACATTGTCTCTGTTACGTCTGTATTGCGTTGTGTTTTTTCTACCTTTGATGTGTCTGTAATTTTTATTGTTTACCCCTTGTCGTTCACGCTTTTTGTAACTATATTTTGGTCGTTCGTTCTGCCAAATTGGTTGATTATGATTATTTTTTATATCGTACCCCTGTCTTTCGTTCCGCCATCTATCATACCTGTGTCTCTGCGTATATCTTTCTGCATGTTGGTAGGAAGTATTGCGGGGTCCCTTCCAAAACCGCTTTATGTATGTATTAATGTATGGGTTTTGCTTCCTGACTTGGCGAGGCCCCTGTTTTAGTTTAAAGTGTTTGGATATCCGTTTTGCCTACCTCTGCTCGTTCCTCTACCTCTGTGAAAATTACTCCTCCCTCTAAAGTTGTTATACTCTCTGCCATTGGAGCTATGCCTCCAATGGCAGAGAGGGGTTTTCTCTGTATCCATTTTGGTCTCTGCTATAACCGTTCCCGTTTCTACCTGCCGCTGTTTGGTTCATTGCAAAATGTTGCCGGGGCGTTTGGTAAGCGTTTGTGTAACTCCCATTAGTCGTATTATACCCTACGTCTCTGTTGGCGTTATTAATTGTTCTGAGCCTAGTCCGACATTCGTCGATGCGATGTCCCATTTTTAAACACCAATTACATTGGGCTCGTTGTAACGTTAAGTGCTTAACGGTTTCTGTTAGTTCGGCTACCTGGTTTCTTAACTCTTTTACGCTATCTTGCTCCTCATGTATTTTGTTTGCTTGCGGTCGCATGCGTACTGCGTTAACCGCGTTACTTTCTTCGTCGTAAATTACGGTTAATTCTTTCGCTCGTTTGATCGCCTCATTAAAGTCCGCTACGTTTTCTTTTCGTAATTCTGTTTTAATTTCTGATGGTATAATTTCCATAAATTTTGCTAATTTAACATTATTTGCCATTTGTTTAGTTTCTTCTACCGAGAATGCCGAAATTCCTAAATATTCATTGCCCACTTTCTCTATTTCTTGAGCGATTTTGTCATAAGTCTGGGATGGTTTAAACACTAAGTTCTGGAATCTGCATTGCTTTTGCATGTTCGTTGGGTCCGGTTGGAATTTGTCTTTTAGGATCACTATTATTGTGCCAAAATCGGTCGCGTTTTGGAGCGTCGCATTACTCTTTAAAATTTTTTTTGCCCTGTCATGCAATCTCGTTTTGGTTATAATCGCTTTTTGTTTCTCTGTCCATCTAGTTTGACTTGCAATCTCTACGAATTGCTGCTGAAAAAATTCTAGCGACTCGTTTTCGGTGCCATTAAAGGTGGGTAACATGGCTATTATACCTGAATCTAATAGATGGGTATCATTCGCGATTGAGCTACTGTCCCTATTGGAGTTTTCGCCCATATCTACCTCCGGGTCTCCCTGCCGGCGACTTGCCTTACTTCCTCGCGGCATAATTAACTGTTCAGGTTAATTCTCAATTTAAAAATCTAGCTCCCCTTACACCCTACACAGTTCACCTTACCTATATATCAGTAATATATAACACTTCACTCAATACTTTTCACTTATAAATCACTTAGAAATACACATATATCTTAAAAATATCAATTTCACTTCTAAATATTGTTTCTAATCATTTAAATTTTAATTAGAGAGTTGTCCCGAAATTTTAACCTATGCACACATAAATATTCCTCTTAAAATTGTCAACACTACGATTTTCAACAACATACATAACACACATAATATAATAATAATAACACACATAATATAATAATAATAACATAATATAATAATAATAACATAATATAATAATAATAACACAATAGCTTATACAGCAATAACACATGTCCTCACTAAAATAGTGAAAATTGGACGGCCCCACAATGTAATAACACTGGGTCGTGACCTGTTGCTATTAACTACGGCTGAAATCGTATTTCGTACACTGGTTGTAAGTTCGCCAATAGGGCGGTAATTAATTAATTAAATAGATGGGCCCAACTCTCAATAATGATACTGAATATACATATATACACTTTATTTATACATATTTAAATACATTCAAACTTGTAACACTTAGCAAACGCTGAAACATTGGTAATGCTAGGAATTTACATATATATATATATATATATATATATAATCTTATCCGATCACTATATTTTAAATCATACGATGTCGCCGGCCCTGGCGGGTTAGAGGCGATTATGTAAAGAGTCGGTATGCGAATTGATATAATACAAAATGCTCACCCATTTGTCGCAGCCGTCTACATCGAATTCACCGATAACGCTGGTCCATAGTAGTACACAAAGTTCACACAGTGTTCACAGAGTTCGTGGATACAGTTTGTTCACTGTAGCGTCGCGGTGTATCCTCGTCCTATTAATCCAGTTCACTCTATTGGGACTGAAGAGTTCGGGATCCTTTTCTGTCGAAGATCACTTATGAAGACTCCTCGGACGTTACTCAGCACAGGTAGCATCTCTTACACTATGCGGGTCGGTCAGCATTGGTGGGCGGTCAATGTTGCTCAGCATAGGTGCCTTCTCTTCCGATATGCGGGTCGATCAGCACTGATGGGTGGTCGTCTGGGTGTCCAACTCGCTAAGCGACGGTGCGTATCTCTCTGGTATCGGCTTAAACTTAATGGTAGTGTCGTCTCTTCTACCTCGGCACTACGTAGACATTTAAGGGCAATCGCTACTTCAGCAACTTCTCGTCGCTGATTATTCTATTTCACGTCCGGAGCTAACGCTGTTCAATCCGGACGTATTATGTAGTTGCGAAGGATCGGCGTCTTTCTTCTAATATTATACAGTGGGTCTCTTCTCAGCCCTGTGGCAGCTTATTTTTTGTTGAGTTTCGTAAGTTAGGGCTCTCGTCGGCCCGTTGGCAGCTTACTGTATTATCATCTCTTTTTTTAATGGCGCTCTCCTACAAATGTATCATCATCTTGTATATATTCTTCTCCATCCTCGTCTCATTGGTTCTCGCTTCCTCGGTCCCTATTCCCTCGCCACTCCCTTGTTTATAGAGGGGGCGGATGCGATTAGCTCTCATAGGTTATTCTTGTCTCTTGCCTTTCGCAATTGCATAAGTTCTGGCGCCCATTATGTCTGGTAAAACTTCCCATCAGACGGCCCCACCTGCTCGACCTCCGACCTCAGATATACGGCCGTTGACAACTTAATTTCTACGTTTATTATGGTAAAGTAAATCTGGCGTTATAAAAATGTCGGGACTGTAAATTTGCTTGTCCACGCAAGCTGGGTGGCCCCTTAACAATTTAGGTTTCTGTTGTTTTCACATTCCGACTCTTTACAGTCGCATTCGAGTCTGGAGACACCGTGAAGAGAGGATGCTGAACAGCTGCGTTATGCACCGCCACACTGGTCCTGCACAGGGAATTATGGTATGGGGCGGTATTGGATATCACTCTCGCACACCTCTAGTACGCATTGTCGGTACTTTAAACAGCCAGCGCTATATCTCCGAGGTGTTGGAGCCAGTTGTCCTTCCTTACCTTCAGGGCTTGCCCACAGCCATATTTCAACAGGATAATGCGCGACCACACGTGGCACGCATTGTCCAACGGTTCTTCGTCAATCGCCAGATTGAATTGCTTCCCTGGCAGCCTCGCTCTCCGGATCTTTCCCCGATAGAAAACATGTGGTCCATGGTTGCTCTACGATTGACCCAGATTCCATCCCCAGCTGCCACAGCAGATCAACTTTGGCAACGTGTGGAAGCTGCTTGGTCTGCTGTACCCCAAGAACTCATCCAAAGTCTCTTTGAATCAATGCCGAGGCGTGTGACAGCGGTGATCTCCAACAATGGCGGCTACTCTGGCTACTGATTTTGGCAGGAGCCACACTTCACAGAAGTCTATAAATTTAATCATTTGATACTTGGTCAACATGTTATCTACAAAATAAATTTTGTAGTGATATCTCTTGTCTTTCTTGGTGTTGCAATTTGGGTGGCCAGCAGTGTACATACATACATACATACATATATATATATATATACTAGCAGACCCGACAGACGTTGTCCTGTTGAAACGTTGTAATTCTAGCTGAAGTACCCGGCATTGCCCCGGATTTTAAGAATGTTTGTTAACCAAAATCAATTTAAAAACTAAACACATTATAAGTAACATAGAAAAGATTTAGCCTTTATCGTTGGAGCAAAAAATCCTGAAAAGTAAAATATAAAATATATAAATTTATAATAAGCCTACAAAAATCCATTAAAAAACTAAACGCAGTATAAATAACATAGAAAAAAAGCATACGAAATGTTATACATATTAATAATATGAAAACCCAATTAAAATATATAAATGTATAATAACTCCTCAGATTTCAGCTATATTCGGTATTTCATCATAAAAAAGCTGAAAAAAAATAAAAATAAATAAAAATAATAGTTTTAAAAAACAATAAAATTAAATTTAAATTTAAATTTAAAAAATAAAATAAAATAATAATTAAAAAATAATAAAATAAAAGCTGCAATAAAAAAGCCTTAAAAAATGCTGAAATAACAGGTCTAGCAAAATTTACACGACTCTGCATCCGAACCCGGGTTGATAGCATGGTACTTGCGCGACCTTCCGAATACGCCACGATGACACGGTATTCTACTGAGTAAAGTGAAACTTATTTGTTATTCGAAAGTTGTGGGCTGGTGATTATACATGTCAGAGGAGTTTTTATTCAGAAATAAGATAGCAGGATAGAAGATTAGTCTTCAGCTCTTCAATAGACACAAATATATAGGCGAGGGGGATTGCAGTAGCGATTAAAAAAGATCTCGTGTCACTTAGCGTGGTTGATTCGAATTTTCCATCGCGTGTCGAGAGTATGAATATGCAGTTGGATCTGATGTATTTTAGAGTATAAAATATGACTTGAAAGTTTATTATTTTCATTTACTATTCTGGTTTAAGGGGATGGTGGACTTTCAAATTATCAAAAATCGAGCAAAAATTGGAATTTTTTGGGGGGATGTATTAATATTTTAAAAACATGTAAATATTGGAATGAAATGCATTTAAAATATGTAGTGAAAAGTAAAATGAAAACTTGGTGGCTTTACAAAAGTTAGTATTAAAGGTAGGCGAAAAAACATGTTTTAAATGTATTTTTCTCAAAATGAGTAATTTCCAGATTTGCAAGTCTTTAAAATGCTCCTTGCGTCATAATTTTTGACGAAAGTTTATGAAATTTATAATAAAGACTCCTGTAATACATGAAAATAAAGTTATGTATCCAATTTAGGATTCGAGGTCATTAAGGTTATCAAAGTTTAATTTAAGTGCAGAAAAGTACAAAAATTTCAAGAAAATTCAGAGTACAAGCATAAAAATATTTCCTGAAAATTAACTATCCAACGAAAGTACAAAAAAATACATAACTTTGTTCAGAAAGTATTTATAAGCAATATAAATGCAAAATTAAGGGGAAAAGTTTAAAATTAAGTCGCAAGGAGCATTTTAAAGAAGGGTAATTTAATTTCAATTTTTTAACTATAAAATATTTTTTTAAAAATATCTATAAAATTTTATAAGGTGTTTAATATTGTTAGACTTTAATGAATATATAAGCAAAGTTTCATATCTCTGTGGCAAAACTTTGAAAAATCGCTGTGAAAGGTCCACTATCCCCTTAATATATGATTTCAAACTTTTTTGATTTTATTTAGTTTTATCTTTTCGCTCGCTGTTTGCTAACTAAACCTAACGTGGACGGCATTATCCAGAGGGCCGATTCCACAAACTGTAACAGCTTCCATTTACCGGACGCACCCCCTTATAAATTGTTGGTTTTTTATTAATTAATTAAAAATATAAAAACATTTTCTATCGGATCAAATTGTGAATCTAAACCATTCTCGATTCAACTTAATCGCACACACAAAATTTCATAAAAATCAGTCCAGTTGTTTAGGAGGAGTTCAGTTACATACACACGGACAGAAGAAATATATATATAAGATATACATACATACATATATACACATATATACATACATATATATATATATATATATATATATATATATATACATACATACATGCATACATACATACATAAATATATATATATACATACATACATACATACACACACACACACACACACACACACACACACACATATATATATATATATATATATATATATATATATATATATATAATATCGTATGCTATTAAAATCTATATATAACTTTTAATGCAAGCATAATCAGCGTTGACAGCCATATCAGTGTAATTTAATACTTACAAATTTACAGTGCCAGAATATTTTATCAGTTCCCCAGAAAAATCAATTCATGGAAATTTCGTAAAAAATTACATAAAAACATTTTTTTAATACGAATTTACACAGTAAGAAAAAAAGTTTGCAAACCAATAAAAAGAAGTTCAAACATACATATTTATCTCATTCAAAGAGATTTAGAAAACATTTGTATTTAAATAAACAGGCATTAAACTTACTTCCAGGAACAATCATTTTAAACCAGTCTATGTCCCAAAAACAGAAATTAATGCTAACACTTTCAATAAGAATTAACTGTCTTTTCTGAAATTTAGTAGTGTCCTTAGTAGATTGTCACCGTTTTGAAATGTTTTGAATGAGTAGAAATCTCATTTAAACTCCATCAAACGTAAGAAATTTTTTCGTTCAGCAAATAAGGGATCAAATTAAAAAAGCAATAGAAATGTGACTAAAAGGAATATATTCCGTCATTCAGGTTGTATTCTAAAGGAAAAGATAAAGATTAAATGCAAAGAAAATTTTGGATTTATAATTTGAATTCCAGCATCTCAAGTCAACATTGCGAAGTAAAGAAGTTTATTTGGGTGTTAGGGCCTTTCAAAGAAGGATCTGAGAGAAAAACTTTAATTTGAAAAAATTTTCAACACTTGTAATTGATAACGAGCAAAGTGCTTTGAAATTTCTAAAAGAACACATTATATAAAAATACTGGCTTTGACTGGAAGCTGATATTATGCTCATATATCTCGAAAATTCAAATTAAATTCAGTTATAAGGAGTTTAGATAAGAGATAAGAGACGACACTTGTACAAGCTCACATGTACATCTTAAGCTGTGTGTTTATTCCTTGTATTCAAAATTCCTCAAATCCTTTACTTTAACAGTACATACAAAAATTTACACAGTCGAACACAATTTATTAGAATATTTCAAGAGATTAAATTAGAAATATTGCCCCAGATTAATACAAGAAATAGAAAGTCTATGAACAAGTTGTAAAAAACATAAATCTGACGTCAATTCGAGAAAATTCATCATAAGTTCAGACCAAGTACATTGCACACACGTTAATTGTTGAAAGTTTATCTTAACACTAAAATCAATGAAGAAAAAGCTTATGGTTTCATTTACTGTTGCATCGATAGCAGAAGCTAATCATAGTACAGGATTTTTTAAGCAACTCTTTTTAGGGGGAAAATGAATCCTATCATAAAATACTTCTAACAATAAAGCGTCATCTGAATATTTTCAACTTGAAACTTCATGCTATGTTAATCTAATTTATTCTTTTTATAACTGGATAATTTGATTATGACAGAGTTTGGTTATCTGATTTACGAATATTTTATCTTTTTATCAGGTTAATTGCTAATTGATTTTACAATATATATACTATATATATTGTAAATATATATAGTATATATAGTATTATATATATATATATATATATATATATATATATATATATATATATATATATATATATATGTGTGTATGTGTGTGTGTGTGTGATAATAATCACATTTGGAAAATTTAGCACAATGGAATTGATGCACAGAACTTATCGGAGATGCAGTCAGCACGAGGGTGCTGATCATACAGTAAATCGCTGCGCACAACTTGGAGAGATGCAGTCGGGCGTAGTGTTGATCCAGGGAAGCACTTACGAAATTTATGAGAGTAACACACGCGGAGGCATAGAAGAGGAACACAGATTTCAAACGATATCCAGGAAATCACCTTTATTTAATTATGAAGCTTCGCGAAGTCTGCAGCGGCCACATGACTTGTCCGGCGTCCATGCCAGGACGGGACGTGTTAACAACAGTGTTTACATGCTAGAGTTACGAGAAGAGCCGTCGTGCCCACCAGACTTCTGGCGTCTGTGGACAGCACATCTGATAGCAACGAGAATTAGAAACGAAGAGAGAGAAAAGTCTTCTGTTCATGCAATATTAAATGGGTGTTTTGCGATATTTACGCCAGAGGGCCTAAACTACTTAATATTTTATTTGGGCGTCTTTAGGTTCGTGGAGTTCACGTGTCCACTTCAGTTTCCCGGGAATACTTTATCGTTAGATCCCACGCTTGTTAGATCTGCGACCTATTGACCTGGGTGCAGGATAAGTGGCCATAAAGTTCTTGTTAAGTGTGGTTTCGACATTATAAAAGGCATAAATCCAGAGTGGTTCGAGGGCTCTTCAAGTATTTTGACATTATACTGACGTTCGGAATCTCATAAACTTTTAACACTCATATCTGGGGATGTTATTGAGTTCAGATAGTTCACATGCCTGCTTAATGATCTGCAGGGCTAATATAACTTCTTATTTTACTCTTAAGTTGCAATTTTGGAGAAGGGGGTCGTGCTTTATTAACAAGAGAAAATGCTTTAAGGTAAAGTAATTTAGGAAGACACGTTTTCTTGTTACACACACACACACACACACACACACACACACACACACACATATATATATATATATATATATATATATATATATATATATATATATATATATATATATATATATATATATATATAATAATAAAATATCCCATTAATGTAATGAAATTGTATTTTGTAAAAATATAATATCAGCTGTCAGAAAAAAAATATATTATTGTAAATGGTTTTATGAAAAATATAAATAATTTATCACAAACAACTTGAATTGAGAGAAAGCTCTGAGGGGAAAAAATAGTTACTGAGAAAATTTTTCCCCCAAAAAATTCATACATGCAAAATTCCGAAATATTCTTGAAAGTCCAGGAAAACGATTTTTTTCCCTCTACGTAATCATTATATATCCTGCTCTTTTCAGATGTCTTTTTGGGAAATCACGCCCCCCCCCCCTTGGAAAAGCATAACGAAACATAAATATATCACTACTCAGTCCATCATGGCGAATGTATAATAGATTAACCTAACTCAACAGAAGTCCCCAAAAGGCTCATGAAGAAAAATACGTAGCTTGCAATACAGTTAAATTCTAAGAGCCTTAATATTAATGGATAACATGCACTGTATATTAAACTATTTCCTGTTACTAATAATTATTTTTGAAAGATAATAAAGGGGCTCTTTGTTCTAGTCCGAAGAATATTTGAAGCAAGATTTATTGGCTTCGCAAGTCTGTAACTAAAAGATTATATGACCTTTTGGAAATACATTTTAATGCAGTGAAAGGCAAATTTTTATAATTTAATGTACATTATAGCTATTTAAAATTAAACTTAAGATCTCATCTATATAACTCATATATCAATGGGCTAGACGTTTTATGTAGATTAACTATTACGTTTGATTAATTTCAAAATCATTTAATCAAAATTGAAAAACGCTATCATTTTCTAAAAACGATTTTATGAGGAGTTAAAAAATTAAGTTTTAACTAATTCACGTAAGTAAAATCAACAAAGATTATTTTTTCTCCGTTTTTATTTTATAACCGTATAGAGACTTCACACTTCTAGCCGATTTAAAGGTTGGTTGATGAGCTCGGAGGTTGACGGTTATACTCTGCAATGCAGGGGATGAAATGACTAGGTCTCAAAACTTAAAGGCAATTGTTAACAATGAATCTCTTACAATGAATCGGGCGTGCCCCAGGTATCAGACACCATTCTTAACGCTTAAAGACTCAGCTGTAACTACAAAAGAAATTCTAAACACTTACTATCATCCAGCGTACTGCATGATTCGAATCCGAACACAAGTATCTTGGACGATTGGTCATAGTTCTTACTCATTCGTGTCTAAATAAAATGAATAAAATTTATCCGGCAAAAAGTAATCCGGTTGTGCCCGTTTATGCTGCAATGGACATGAATGTACAGATGATAAGCACTAGGGTTGATAATGGCCAGTTATGTAAAGACGTTTTATAAAGAAGGAGAGGTGGCCAAGAGTACCTCAATGGGGGGCGCGTTAGCCCAGTGGGCAACAGTGGCGGGCCAATGATCTGACGGTCCCTGGTTCGATGCTCGTCGCTGCAAATCTACAGCCGTGTTCACTAATGGTGGCCGGGGGCACGTAAATAAGGCGTGGCTACAATGTCCTCCAAGTTCTCAAATTTACCTCTGGAGGTGCGGGGTCAAGGGGTCCGGTCTCGTCACTTGACTCGGTTCAAAATTACGGGACCGGTCACTTAGCCAAGCCGGACTCCGACCCTTGTGGTGCTAATTCAACACAGGAGCAAAACCTTCATCGCCCATAGGCTTCGGGACTTGATCTGATATTACTGTCGTTCAAGGGGCATAAGCAAAAACAACAACAACACCTCTATGGGAAATTTGAAATTATTGTAGGGTTCGCGTGTTGCTCAGATGCAAATTTCTGGTAGCTGCGCAGTGCAGGGCAGTCGAAGTGAGTTCGGAGCAGGTGTCTGGTCTATTTAAGTGACACACGTTGAGTTGGCAAGAGCCCAAGAAGGGAGTGGAGATTTGTACGGTAGTGCGATACGCTATTAGTAGAGATACGGAATAGCCGAGAAAAGTTAGATTGAAGGTGATAGCGGTATTTAACTGATAGAGCACGTATTAGTATTTAGCCTAGGTGGCTGCACGATTTCGATAGTTATTTCAGAGCCCGATGGTTACGGGTATTGTTAGTGAACGTATATTCTGCCTGAAAGGGTTCGTTATGACTTTAAAGTTCAGTTTGTTAGTACCGCAAGTGGCGGTACTGTTGTGTTGAAGCCCCAAGCCAGTCTATGTTAGTCTACCTCTACGTAGAAAATAAAGGAATTATTTATATTTATGTCTATTACTTTATAGTGTGCCTGGACCGTTAGAGGATTCACAGGGTAAATAAGAAACAGAACCATATATTATACAAGGACAAAAATAATCACATTAAGAATGGGGAAAAACCCACAATTAAAATGGAATACTATAAATAAAAGTTTATCGAATTACTGCCCGAAATTTTAGCTATATATAACCAAAGGGCCTTTTTGAAACACATATGAATAAAAGGATGTTTCGTGATTTTTTTTTCAAAACACTTTGACAGGATATTATTAAATCTGTTTATAGTTCAGATTCACTTAATATACAAAAGCTGTTTTCCTTGAAATTTGAATTTGGAGGTAAAAATACTTTCACTGACATTGATGCAAAATTATACAATATAGTAACAAAGCTTTATTTTCAAATTACAGTGTACATTACAAAAATGAACGAAATATTTATTCATGGTTAAAATTAACATAGTATATGAGTTGACGAATTTATATTTCATTATAAAACTATTCTTTGATATTTGAACAAACAAATTTTAATTACAGTTTTATCGTAAATAAATTATGATATGATAATAGGTCGATTGATAGACGTAGATTTAGATACTAAGATAATTAAATGTATCGTAATACAGTGATATTATATTAGCATCGTAATACAAAGACTTTCTCTAAAATTTAGACGCATTTATCAAATTCAGATATTATCAGAAAATTAGAATATTTAATAAAGATTCTAATTTCCTTGACAATACAGGAAATAAAATTACTTTGAAACCTATTAAAATTTGCCAAAGAAGATTTAATCTACGTGCTTTTTTTTGAAAACTCTAATACCATCTTACTATAAACAAAATAAATTGAGTGCGGTTAAATTTATCATAGTTTAGGATCTTTGCAAATTATATGCAGGACATTTCCTTAAAATAAAAAAGATTCTTTTTTTCATGACTTTAGGCGTAATCATATTCTTAAAAACACAAATCTTGTATTCTAATTATAGTTGTCTTTTTAGTTAAACTAATGGCCCGAAGTCATGTAAGCGATTATCAGCTAATTTCCAAAGCATACATTTAACACTTTTTTTATAAGATGTTACACAGCAGGAAATTCTGTTTCGGAAGTTTTCAAATAATATCACCAAAGGGGTTTCCTGCCAAACGAGAATTTAAAATCCCGGTTACCGAACTAACTCTTTTTTTAAAAATTACTTTTGTTTAAAATCACTCTAAAGTTTTAATCATTAATAAAGCATTTGTGAGTCTTTGAATGAGGTTTTCTACTCACATGGATCAAAAATATATTCTTTAACACCTTACCTTTGCTTACATATTACTATAAAGTTTTGAGCATTTATAAAACCTCTTTTAAAGTCTTGAAATGAAGTTTCCTAAGTACACAGATCTAAAATATTATCTAAATTAATTGCCCGATGTTATATTAGCGATTATCAGCTAATTTGCAAAGTATGGGTTTAACACTTTTTTTATAAGATGTTACACAGCATGAAATTCCCTTTCAGAAGTTTTCGAAAATTATGACCAAAGGGGTTTCCTGCCAAACAAAAATTTAAAATCTCGATTTTCGGACTAACTCTTTAAAAAAACATTTTATTTAAAATTACTCAAAAATTTTCAGCATTTATAAAGGATTTCAGAGTCTTGGAATGAAGTTTTCTACTCCCATAGATCAAAAATATACTATTTAACACATTACCTTTTCTTACATATTACTATAAAGTTTTAAGCATTTATAAAGCCTCTTTTAAAGTCTTGAAATGAAGATTCCTAAGTACATAGATCTAAATTATTAGTGAAAGTAATGGCCCGAAGTGATGTAAGCGATTATCAGCTAATTTGCTAAGCGTAAATTTAACACTTTTTTATAAAATGTTACGCAGCATGAAATTCTCTTTCGGACGTTTTCGAAAAATATCACCAATAGGGGTTTCCTTCCAAACGAGAATTTAAAATCTTGGTTACTGGACTATTTTTTTTCAAATTAATTTATTCAAAATTACTCTAAAGTTTTGATCAGTAATAAAGCATTTGTGACTCTTGGAATGAAGTTTCCTACTCACATAGATCTAAAATATACTATTCAACACATTACATTTGCATACATATTGAAGATTTCTAATCACTTAGATCTAAAATATATGTCCATGACAGGTGTAATATTTAACATAATGGTAAAATTTCGCACTATGAATGGGTAAAGAGATACACACCGATAGGTGAACGTAGTGATTGTAGAATCGGGTACCCAAAAGTTGGGTATCCAGGTAGCCGGGATAAATTATTGTAACTGAAAACCCGATACATTTGTTGTAGACCTGGATATTAAAAAGCAGTAAATATTATGTTTTAAAAACATCAGTTTAATGGGATAATTTATCCCTATCTAGATCTTTGAAACCATTTGCTTTAAGCGTCTCTACAGTACTAACTATTATATTCTTCTCAAACATATGAGAAGTCAATCCCCTCCAGTCAAAATATATGTATCAAATACTATTTGTTATTACTGATTTAGTTCTATAAAATTTACAAATGAAATTTTATTCATTGCAGTTATAAACAGCAAAAATATATTACATAATATACTATTTCAAATTATGCAATCTATTCTCGATGAATTTCTAATACAGTGGAAAATTGAAAATAAAACCCAAAATCTTCCCACAGTAAAAAAGCTAGAGAAAATTTGGTAGTTTCAGGATTTAGAACCCATTACCTTAAATTAACTTTAATTAAAATATATTTAAAAGAAATGTATTTGTTACCTACGCAATACGATAAAATTCTTCATATTTTAAATAAATGTGACTTTTTATTAATGTTAAGAGAAAGCCCTTGCGCACCCCTTTGACTTTACCATTAAATACACTGAAAACCAGATTTCTTCGATTTTCTTGAAACTGAAGTTTTGGATGTATTTGAATTCAGAATACATCAGAGTAATATGCGAATTAGGAAAATTATACATTATTTGTACTTCAAAGCTATCATTACACTTTAATTATCTTGTTTACAAAGATATAAAAAACTTGCAAAATACTGAAAAATCTACGTTTCAGTAAAAAATATAGAAGCAAAATTATATAGCAAATACATAACAGAAAACAAATGTATGAAATTGAGAACATCGTACAGCTGACATTACCAAGCCACAATTTTCACGCATTGTGTAATAACCAAGCAACAATTACAGTGAATGGGCTGAAATAGAATAATGACGTACATATGTACGCTATGGTTTTGGGTTAATGGGACAAGGGACCTTCAGATTCGAATATTTTTAATTTTTAATTTTTAACTCCATATACAAAATGAGAATAATTTATTTTCTATTTTACTACATTGAAAGCCTCTAGAATTCAAAATAAGGAATTTTTTGAAGAATCATGCCCGTTTTTCAAAAAAAAATTCAAAAATGCTAACTTTTTCAAAATGCTCTATGCGCATTATATATCAAATAAAATTCTTAAATTTTGTATTATAAGTTTACCATATGTATATAAATATAAATGTGCATTTAATTTTTTTTATATGAATATATATATATATATATATATATATATATATATATATATATATATATATATATATATATATATATAAATATATATATATATATATATATATATATATATATATATATATATATATATATATATATATAAATATATATATATATATATATATATATATATATAAATATATATATATATATAAATATATATATATATATATATATATATATATATATATATATATAAATATATATATATATATATATATATATATATATATATATATATATATATATATATATAAATATATATATATATATATATATATATATATATATATATATATATATATATATATATATATATATATATATATATATATATATATATATATATATATATATATATGTTTATGTATTGGTTGAAATAAATTTCCTGTTTTATTTCTACCTTTTATTGTCTGGCGAAGAAATGGAATTAAAGTTTTGCGAAAACATACACAGCGAAATTCTTTCAGATGTAAGACGCGCAAATTAGATAAGTTTCTATTTAGATTATCAGTAGGAAAAGTAATACCTAAATATATTATGGAATCTTAATGTTCAGTACTGAATTATTTTTCATACAATTCTATTCTGGTTATCTTCAGATGTAGTAGTTTTCGTCTAAGTTAGAGCAAAAACAGAACGAGGGCAAGAGTATTTGTTCTAGGTGTTGCATATTATTTACTGATAAAACTATAAAGTTAGATTTTGAGATGTGTTGTTCTGAAAGCAGAAATAGTATGTTTACACTCGATGGATGTTTGAAAAATTCGTTAAAATATATAAACTAACATTGTATATATGTACTTCCATAATTTTACATGCATATTCCAGAACTTAGTCAAAGAAAGCTTAGGAAATACTTCCTGAGGAAACAACAAACATTTTGTGCAAACAAATGCATCTTGAACACAGAAGTTCTAAATAAGGTAAAAATGATTATTATAATTTACAAATGTAACGTCAGTCGTTTTCTATAGATCCACAAGTACACGTACACGCACACACACACATGGTGGTATTAATTTCAGCCAATGTGTAGCGACAAGTAAAGCTTAGTAAACTGCCCACTTCTGGATTATCCTCCATCGGTTTTACACCATAGATGAACATGCATACAAATGTTTTATTGTCTCAGGCATAACGATTGAGAAACATTATGTCAGTAAATGATAATAAAATCTTTAAAGATAAATTAAATGTAATATCATTGATTGTATATGCAATGTGTTACATAGATTAAAAAGGAAAATGTTTTATTACAGCCCCTTGAAATATTTTTTTTATTTCACTAAATAACAAGTAATATATAAAAAAAAAATTTTAAAGTCAATTCCTACTTAGGTCAACAAAGAAAATTTGAGTGTGAATTAATAGTAGGAATTGAAAAAAAGGATTGCCTGCCAGAACCTTGCCTACTGTGCGAGATTAGGAGGGGGGAAAGAGAGAGAAAAAGTTTGTCAGGTTGGGGATTCGAACTCGCAACCTATACGACGGGAGAAGACCGCGATACCGCAGTGCTACCGTTTATACTGTAACAAGAGGGAAATTACTATTCAAGAGCAAGAGACGCTCTAGGTGTAAAACTAAAATTGATTAATTAAATTTAATTAATGAATTAATATTTGAAAAATTTGTATTAACATCAAGTGTCATCCACTACAAGTTTAAAAAAAATGTATTTGAACTTGAGTGGATGAATCAAAAGTACTTTTATTAACGATTGAAAATTTGAACAGGATATATATAGAGAGAGTGTGAACTAATAGTAGGAATTGAAAAAGAGTCGGACGAGATTCCAATCATGCCATGTTTACCACTGCTTCCTAACAAACTATTGAAAAAGTACTTGATGATAGAGGTAACTGCTGACGATGACCAAAAGAGGTGATGAGTAGGGTTTGGCTTGGTTTGGAGAGCACCGGTCAACTTTTTGCTACACTAGGGCTAATTAGACCGGGACCTCCAGTTTAAAGCCAATTCCGAACGGCTATAAGCACCTATGCCAACAGTGGGACTCGAACCCACAAGATCTTAACAGAATGCCAGCGCCCTAGCCATTCGGCCATCATTAGCCCAAATATCAGTAGGGTGTTTTATAAAAAAAAAAGTGTTCTGCTTTTTTAAGTTCTATGTGGCTGAAAAATTGAAAACATATAAAGCAATGATGATTCTGTTTTTTTAGCACTATGGCCCTATTTTAGTTATACGAGGGCAAATTCGACCGGGATATACTGCCTAGAGTCGACTCCGAATGGTTACAAACGACCCTGCCGTGAATGGGACTCGAACCCACAGACTGTGGTACCGACACGCCAGCGAACTAACCATTCGCCCATCGCACGGTACTTCAGAGAGGAATGAAATGGCTTTGACAAATGTGATTCCGTAACATTACTTTAAAGAAGAGCTGCATACTAATTCCAGGTAATGAAATTTAATCAATACAGCTTTTGCCAAACATTTCTTTAAGAGCCCAAAAGAAATAATTTTTCCTGGCACGTTCATTTCTTTAAAAACAATAACATTTTTTAAAGAGCAAATATTTCATTGAAACCAATTGTAACATGTTAGAAGAATTCTAGAGCGAGTTTTACCGCAGCAAACAAAATTTCGTGTAAAATTTCAACAATGATGGTCCTTTAATTTTGATATTCTGCTTTAAAATAAGGAAATCATTCGATATTACTCGAAGTATGGTTTTCGTTAAGATTTAAAATAATTCTTAGAGAGTTATAAAAATATTTTAAAAATACTTGTTATTCTTTACGCCCGTTCTATTTTTCACACATTTTTGTCATGTTTAAATTTATCTCTTAGGTGATTTTAACCAAAGGTAAATTTAGCTTTATTAAAAAAAATGTATTCAAATTTAGGTAGATATTAAACACACCGAATTTCATTAAAAAGACAAAACCAAATAACTATTACAAGATTCTGAGATTGTATTACCCAAGGGATAATGAACGATTTCTTAGAAAAACAAATATAATCTCAAAAAGCCCGTAAAATATACTATTATAACTCCCTTGATATTACGACTGTTCTGCATCTGAAATAATCTTCTTCAAAAGAAAGGAAAAATCTTTTTAAATTTTTTAAGAATTGTACGTAATGGAAATTTGTGTACGTAAATTATTCTTCTTTGCAATACGTAATTTTGATACTGTTATTTTTTAACAATAATGTGATGGTTAATTCATTTAGATAAAATTCATTACAAAATGTTATAAACAAAAGACAAAGTATTTTGCCTGCTAACACAATACTTTATTAAAAATATCAAATGAGAAGAGTATAATTAAAGTCTTTAACCTTTAGCGAACGGGGCACATTTTCCCGATTCCCTCTTTAGAACGAGAAATTCCATACACCCCCCCCCGTTTGTAAGAGCGGGCATTAAAGAGGTTATATATATATATATATATATATATATATATATAAACATTAGCCGTTGTCTTTGTTTAAAACTTCCGGGCTGTACTCATTATTCAATTGAAGCCCTCAGTAAACAAACGGCCGGTTAGGCTTAATTTCAATTTCAGATGTGGATCAGAATTTTTCTTACCTAAAAACTAATATCTTCTGCATCAAATGACGTTTTTTCCGCCTATTTTTCTATAAAACATTCAGAGCTAAAAAAAATGGACGCTTTTAGCTGTATATTTAACAGTTTTTAAAAATCTGTTTACTTTTGCGATGAATTCTGAAAGTAAACAAACTTGAATGTGAATGAATCAAGTAGCTCAAGTATTCATATCTCGTAGTGAGCTGTAAAAAACTGGATGGCAGTCTACTGCTCCAATCGCATGAAAAACTAAATAAAAAACAATGAAAGGGTTTGCTTTTACAAGGTGTGGATTAAATGCAATATTGTTAGATAATACGGGATATTTTTTAACTTTCATATACTTTTTCCATTATGACGTCATTATTAGTATTATGACGTCAAAATGACGGGTTGGATGGCAGTCTACTACTCCAATCGCATGAAAAACTAAATAAATAAAAAATAATGAAAGGGATTGCTTTTACAAGGTGTGGATTAAATGCAATATTGTTAGATAATTCGGGATATTTTTTAACTTTCATGTATTTTTTCCATTATGACGGCATTATTAGTATTATGACGTCAAAATGACGGGTTACCTTCTAGTATATATATATATATATATATATATATATATATATATATATATATATATATATATATATATATATATATATATATATATATATATATATATATATATATATATATATATATATATGTATATATATTCATTCTTGGGCCCGTATTCTTGGGATACATGATATCCCAACCCGTAAGGGAAAGGTTTACAATCATGTGTTTTCTGGTATATCTTTTCATCGCAAATATTAAAGCTACAAATGTCAGCAATATAAGTTTGTGATAATAAACAACAGAAAATATTTATAACATATTGACAATTGAGTTTTTTTTTTTTTATTCTCATGAATTTTATCTGCACCACTATATTTAAGATGCGTAAAATGTGAAATATGTTTCTCTTAATATGCACATAATACTTCCTCCTAAAATAAATCAAGAATATTTTTTAAACATTAATCTCACTTACGTTTTATTGAAGATTATGTTGAATTGTTCATAACAGCAGTTTCCACGTTCTATACACGTCTTACATGGGAGGTTCGAAGTATCATAAATCTAATTTAAAAAGGGTGCAGGGAACTAAAACTCTTCCCCTTTAAAACAAATTTTAAGAAAAATAAATGGAGTCGATAATTGCGCACTACGAAACTAATTGAAATCAATAAATGAGCGAGAGAATAGAGGGATTTGCAAATTTTAGCTATTATTTCCAGAGGAAACATATTTTATCGTTCAATGGGATCGAGTTTTGATTGATCACTTCATTTAATACAGCATGTGTAAGGAAAAGTAAATCACGGTCGATTTTTTTTCCATTTCTACTACGAGAACAAGAGATTTCAGTAATATGTAATTTTTGTTATCATGAGATATTTCTTCAAACTAAGAATCAGCAAATTTATATTTACAGTGATATCTGGTTTTTTTTTTTTCTAACTTCATATAATGTAGATGGACTGTCACTTTCAGTAGAACTTGTATAAAGCCAAATTGAAAGGAAAGACAGAAATATCGAAATAAAGAGAAAGTAGCAGAAAATGTGTTTGTCAGAATGGAAGATATACATGTATATACAGGGAAACTTGTTTTGCCAGCTAACACTATTCGACAGCCACCTCTCTAAACGGCCATATTTTTTCAGAAACATTAAAAGACTCTGTGCAGCCAATATTATAGAAGAAACCTCTTCTCTACAGCAACCCCTCAGAACAGCTACTATTTTTTAGGAACCATTACTGGCCGTCATAATATATATATACATATATATATATATATATATATATATATATATATATATATATATATATACTAGCTGAAAACCCACGCTTCGCTACGTAGCACATTCAAATTAAATACAACGGTCAGTGTATGCAATTGATGCCAAAAAAAGAATATATATATATATATATATATATATATATATTTATAGTAAATAAGACGATCAATGTATACGATTGATGTAGAAAAAAATATATATTTATAAATAAATCGTAAGGGATATTTTTAAAGACAAAATAATGTCCAATCGTCTGCCGCATTAGCAAGAAAAAGTTTTTTTTGTCTATTTAGTTGTTACGCACGTGACGATAATTTTATTTAAAGTACCAGAAAAAGAAATCACGTGATCGGCATTTAATAAATTAAATTCTAAAAATGAATCTTTAAAAATTCACCAAAAATCAGAAAATGGAGGTAAAGATTCGAAAAGATGTCATTTTAAAGGAATTTTTATGATCTTTCTCGTGGTATAAATTTTGATGACCCTCAATGTATTATTTTAAATGCAAACGTAAAAAAAGTTTAAAAAACAGATTAAAAATTTAATTTTAAAAAATCTAAGAAGAATTTTTGAAAAATCTTTCTTAGTGCACCCCTACATTATTAGAAGAATCGCCATGCAAAATTTCAGCCCTTTAGGCCCAGCGGTTTGGTCTGTGCGTTGTATGTCAGTTAGTCAGTCAGTGAATGAATGAGTCAGTTACGGAACTGTTTTATATATATAGATTGTATTATTGTCTGTTAAGATATGCGCTGGTAGATCGATTGATAGATATTTATGTTTTGAAGGAAAAATAATTAGTTAAAAACTGAAGGTGGTTTATAAATTTATAGAAATATATAAATTAGTTTTTATTTCGTTTTAACCCCGAAAAATCTATAAAAAAGACCAACATTTCAATTCTTCAATAACTCCTAAAAAATATCCGTCCATAAGGAAAACAATATGAATATTTTTTACTCTTGCACTGACCATCATTTGAAAAACTCACTGCTTTTGTTTTTCTTTATGTGTTTTATGAGATGAGATTGACAACAGATAAAAACACTGTGGTTAGCGAATTTAAATTGATGACTGCTTTAAATTCGCTATTCTTCAATAAAATTTAGACCAAAATTATTGATTAAGTTTAGGTTGCTACATGTGTGAGGTGCATTCCAGTTCTAGGGTGTCATAATTTTTTTCCTCTGTAAAGCACTAGGGGGGAAAAATATGAAACTACTTTCACATCTCTAATAATCTCTCGCTAACCGTACCCTTTTTCACAACCACGACGCCACAACTGCTTGGCCGCTGTACACGCTTCTTTGGGGGCTTTTTGAGACCACTGGAAAATCGCTGATGGATAGGATGATGGACTCTGATGTAACACAAGACATTTGTGAAATGGTTGTTCAGCTGTATTTACCTTAGTTGGCCAACAGCTGGGTTTGGCCTTTGTGGTTTTGTTGAAACAACAGTTAGCATTGCAGCTCACCCAAAAGTTGGCTGTTAGTTGGCCCAACTTTTGGGAGAGAAGTCCAATTCTCATTCGTAGTTGGGACGACATCATTTTATAATTGTTTACCCAACAGCACGAATTTACAATTGGCACAACAATATTTCATAATTATTGGTCCAGCATAAGTAGTTTGCAGTTGGCTCATATTTGCCTTTGGAAGTTCTGCCACCGTTAAACATTCCCCGACGATGTAACGAAAATTTGCTTTTGGGCAAATAATAGTGTGTTACTTGGGCTGAGGGATGATCGTGGCAAATTCGGTTCATTATGAGTGTCTAAAACGGATCAACTGGCAGGTGGCTCCATGAGCATTCTATGAAACGGATGGTGCTGTCATTTATGTTTCATAGCGTAGATAATGTCCGCATCGTTTTAAAAATATCGATCAGCTGTCAAACTCAAGAAAAATATAGACCTTAGACCTTTGGTGCACCTTCTAAAAGTGAAAAGACCTTTAAAGAGCGTTAAGCAATCTTTACCTTTAGGAAATCATGACATTCATATTTGATTTCTTTTATGTTTTATTGATTTTTAGCATTATAGGAATGTCATAAGCTGAAATAAAGGTTAATTATTTATAATTTTATGCAATCGTTTTTCATTCTTCCTAATATATAAATATTAAAAGCCATCTGTTATAACGGATCAAATAACTTCTCAAAGACAAAAAAAATTATTCTGTTGTATGTTCTGATTAAAATTTCTTCAGGAAAAAGTGCTTCTGGGTATCCTAATAATATCCATCATTTCTAAGAAAGAGATCTTAATAAATTCATGAAGAATTCCTAGAAACATTTATTCTTACTTCAAAAGAATAAGAAAAGAAACTTCAAATGTTTTTATTTTTAGAAAGATGTAATGTTCTTTTTCCTAAGCAGTAAAAATTTAACAATAATATGTAAATTATATTTTTAGTGAGACTTAGCAATTTAATAAACAATATTGAATATGACTGAAGGATAGTTTTAGAACATTTTCGGACTTAAAAGACTAAATTTACAATACTTTTGCAGGAATGGTTTACGTATCGAATTCCTTCTGTAAGAGTTATTAATGTAAGTGTGTGTTATTGAATTTATAGGGGTCTAAAGCATGATAGGAAAGCTCCAGTTAAAATGTTTAGTTTAAATTGTAAAATAATTTCATGAGGCAAAATCAACATCTGAGAATTCTATAGCCAAAATTATGCCCCCACCCCTTTTCCAACTACTTCGGAGAGTGGTGAGGATTGCTTACTAAATGAATTATATGTGGAGTAAATTCCAGACATTTTGCGGAGTCCATTTCATTGATGCAACAGCAAAACTCAGCGTCTGATCGAAAGATAAAAATGTTTCGAAATGGGGTTTATATTTCAGGAAACGTTGTAGCTAAAAAGTAAGAAAATTAATCCCTTGTCTCAAAATGAAATGTAGAATGCAACATAAGAATCAAGATTCGAGATGGTTCTTAACTGTGGGTGGTAATAAGGAGGATGATCGGGTTACTGTAACAGATTTTTACCCAAAGATGGAAGATTCTCAGTTTGGTCTCTGAGCTGCCACGAAATTAAACTTAATATTAAAATAAGTAGTGGTTAAAAGCTTCAAGCTGCCACATCACAGGTCCAGGGTTCGACCTTCCGACTGAGCAAGGTCGACTCATGCCTTCCGTCCTTTGAGTGGGTCGATAAAACGAGGACCAAGCATACTTGGAAACTAACTATGGGGTCCCGATTCAGGTTTACCACCTGACCGAGACATATACTGCATGGCACCCCAAGCCCTTGATCAAGAAAGCGGATAGAACAGCACTGGCCTTGGTCCACAATGGACTGTTGCGCCATTGGTTAGTTATTATTAAAATAAGACCTAGATACCAACTAAAAGAAGACAGGCTGAGTACAATATATGAAAATTCGGGGAATAATTAGAAAAAAATCCTTTAATTTGAATATTACTTCAAAATTTAAGAGAGATAATCAAATATTTTACATTGCCATTGGTAGTTTAGAAAGTTTTTAAAATGAAGAGGTGACCATAAATTATGAATAATAATACAAAAAAGATAAAATAGCAATAAAAATAAAGTAATAAACGAAAATGATAAAGAAACAATAATTATAACTGTCAAAGAAATGCGAAGAGAAAATTACATTTCTAAGTGATTGACCTTAATTTAAGTCTTGAATTACAAGCCTATACTCACATTGATCCAAAGAGGAAAAATATATACCCGAGAAATACTATTACACTGCAAATATTTATTGGAAATAGACTTGTCTTCCCCATTAAACATTAACAAACTATAGTGTTTGTTAAACGATTTTCTAAGGAAGGGTACACACATTTCAGTTTATTGTTCTCCTTTAACAAGAATTTTGTATTAACTTTCTCTAACATTTGGCTTCTTTTATCCCAATAGTTTATGAATGGTAAAATAAAAGTAATTGTTGCCATCTGATATCTGACAAGGACCTATTTCTACTAATGATATTTTTAGTTATCATTACTAAACACACTAAGCTATTTTATTTAACGAATTTAATACAGAAAATCATTTCAATGCAGTATTTTCAAATTGGATGAAATTTAGGGTGAAACTGGCGATTATAAAAACCAGAGTAGAGCAATATTATATTACAAGAACGTCATAATTATTTCCCTTATTTTGTAAATAACTAGTGGGATAAATATGTATGTAATGTAAGAATTGAAGAAATATTTTAATTTCAGTTTTAATAATTTTATAAAAGAAGACAGTTTTCTTTAGGTACAGTGATTATAAAAGACCCAAAAATGTTTTTAAAATACATTCTCGAAACCGTTGATTTCCATAACGCATTAGTGGAAACATCAAATTACACTTTTGAAGATTAACTTATAAAAGTGGAACATAAAGAAATATAGTTAAGAAACTATTTAAAATTATATGATGTTATATGTCTTAAAATGATAAATCATAAAATTATCAAAAAACGTATAGTCGTTTCTTAAGCTTATAAACTAAACGGATCTTAATCCTATTGCCTTTGGAAATTAAAAAGTATCTCAAAAAATAAATATTAATATGATTAAGGGCCCCGAAATAAATTTAAATGTTTTAAATGTGAGGGTAAATGAGGTAAGAGGATTTAGCAGGGATAATCGCATCCTGATTTTTCTACTCAGCTTTGGTAGAAATCTTTTATATTTTGTTTCTATGAAATTGGCTTAAAATGTTTAGCAAGTAGTAACAAGCTAGTATAAGGAATCATTATACTTCTTTAGTCTGGAGATATTTGTTATTTTTTTTTTTCGCTCAGCGATATATATTATCGCTTTGCGATTCTGAACACAACATATCGTTGTTTATAAGTTTCACGTGGATAAAACTTTCTGAGTTGTAGGTGTATTTACAATATCCCAAAATTCTGCAATTGAAAATGTTTTAATTAAAAAATTAAATTCAGTTTTGTTGTTTAGAGCTTAGTTTAAATTTGATGTATTTCAATTTTTGTAGCTTGAAAATAAAATTCAGGGTCATTGATAACACTAGTCAACAGTGAAAATGTAACAAGAACAAGCTGAGTTGTTCTGTACTAAATGGACCACGCTGATCATGAACACGACCATGAAAATCCTCGATTAGCTCTAGTTTTCGATATATGAGGGTGGGGGGCATATCAGTTATTGATAAGCATTTCCTTTGTGCCTTCCCAATATTGCCTTCGAAATTCCGCGGATGGTAAAAAACATGACGTTATCAACTTTCAAAAACATGCTGGGTGTATTGTTGAGTGTAGTCTAGTATAGCCTAAGTGGGGAGGGGAATGGAGTGGCGAAGCGTGTGGTGGCAGATGACCTTCATGCCTTGAGGCGCAGTTTCAGGCCAGTTTCCGTTCGTACCGGTTGCGTTCTTTGCATGTAAAAACATGATACAACAGTGCCATAATAGTGATTCATTTCAGTTTAAATTCGTGTGTGTGATTCAAAATGTCTCGCAAATGTGTAAACTCTGCTGATAATTTTTGCTATATTTGTGGAAATTGACTACAAATGAAATGAAAATTGACTACAAAATTGATGAATGGAGACTTTTTATCGATTAATCAAAGTTAAGTCTAAAAGCTGTCCTTCTGCATAATGCAAATTTGTTTCCATCTGTTCCGATTGGTTACGCAGCTTACATGAAAGAAAAGTACGAGAACATGAAGCAACTGTTATGCACAGTAAACTATGACAAGTTTAAGTGGCAAATTTTTGGTGATCTGAAAGTCATTGCCATATTACTTGGTCTGCAACAGGGTTATACCAAATTCTGTTGCTTTTTGTGTTTATGGGACAGCCGTGCAAGTGCACATCACTACAGACAGAAGGATTGGCCTGTGCGTCAATCAGTTAAACCTGGAACACACAATGTTTTATATGAACCACTCGTCGAATCAAGCAAAATTATACTCCCTGCTCTTCATGTAAAACTGGGCCTCTTGAAAAACTTCGTAAAAGCGATGGATAAGACTGGGGAAGCATTTTTGTATTTGTCTACAAAATTTCCACGTCTCAGTGAAGCCAAAATTAAAGAGGGGGTTTTTGTTGGTCCGCAAACTGTTTAAGGATGAACATTTCAATAATATTCTCAAAGGTGATGAGAAGTTTGCCTGGGATTCCTTTGTTCAAGTGTGCAAAAACTTCCTTGGAGAGCATAAGGCAGAAAACTATAAGGATCTTGTAGAAAATCTTCTGCAGTGCTACCATGACTGGGGTGTAACATGTCATTAAAGTTACACTTCTTACATTCACACTTGGACTTCTTCCCCGAAATCTGTGGTGCTGTTAGCGACGAACATGGCGAACGCTTCCACCAAGAAATTTCGGGCATGGAAGAAAGTGGAGTCAATCAATGTTAGCAGATTACTGCTGGACGCTCATCAGCGAATCACCAGCAACAGAATTCAAAAGGCAGGCAAAGCGATTGCACCATCAGTGACCTTCCTCCGAGGGAGAATTACAAGGTAAATACATGCATAGGCTTTTAAGGGCAATTCTGAAAAGCTTCAATAACTAAAAAATGAGAGCTAAACTTGCATTTTCATTATCATTTCCGTGTTCAGCACCCTTGAAAATATAAAGATGAACTGTTTTCATCAATGTTACAGAAAAAAAGTTAAATTTTGTTGACTAGTGTAATGGTCTCTTCTAACGAAACTACCTCGGGTTATTAACGTAGGATTACTTATTATTGCTATCCTCTTTTTTTAACAAAAAAATTCCTACAAAGGAAGAGAAGGATGATAATAAAAGAAAACGATTTTTAAATTTAAAAGTACAGTGTGACTGATAATGGTAAAATAAAAAATAAAAAACTAGCGAGCGCCATCTAGGGGAAGAAAAATTGTGTAATTCGAAATTAACAATTCGCACGAAGCGGAGAACTTAATCTTTAAAATTGTATCTCATTTATCGATTTTGGTTAAGTATGGAGGGAGAAAAAGGGATAAAAAAAACACCTTTTAGAAATAATATTTTGGCAGTCTTGATTTATAACTCGAGACGACAGTTTTAACGTCTGACATTCTACTATACCGCGGATCGTTATGGAGGAACGAAATCCTACGTTAAAAGGGAAACTGAAATATTTCTCGAATTAGAAAGATATTGAGCTAAGGACAAACTGAATGCCTTGTCGAATGCATCAGCAACAAGAAGAGTAATAATGCAAGATTGTGTTACTTCACTACGAACTAAAAATTAAAATCACTACGCTTCACAAATTACAGTTCCATGGCTGACAACATTAGAGAAAATGGTACATAGGAGAAAATAAATAATTGCAAATCCGAATAGCATGACAGGAAGAAAGCGTTTAACAGAGAGAGCAAAAGAAACAAAGTTTTGCGATGCAACACCAAATTTAAAACTATAGAATCATTTGAAAGTAAGAATAGTATACGTTAGCTAAAAGGCTTACGTTAGCTTAGGCTATTTTAAGCCTGATCATTTAGGTTCGGCATAGGGATGAAAGCTAATTTCTGTAACATAGTGAATTAAATTTAGAAATGAGGAAATTAAATGAATAAAAATGGTAAATAATTTATGATTTGCAAGTAGATTCTCTTCTTCATTTCCGTATGTTTTTTTAATTGTAATCATACTACATTTCGATTTCCGCGTGTTCATTATAAATTTCATTTAAACGCTATTAACGGTTGTATTTTGTTTCAGTCGGCTAGGGAAAATCGTTCCTCTACATGAAAGGATTACATTTATAGAAAGAAATCAGGAAAAAACATCGGGAATTCGCTAACTATTTAAAACCGTGATCTGTCTCGCACGAATTCGACAGGAAGCTTATTACTAAATATAACGCGCAACAGTCATGCAATAAAATACAATTAATTTAAGAAGGGTGGAAATAAATGAATACAAATAAAATGCACTTTACTAGTAATAATGTTTCATAATAAGGTTGTCAGAAATATATTGCAGAACACGATATTTAAGGTGACTGCCTACGTTCGGAGCCAATTTTTTTAAAAATTGTTTTTTTAAGGATTTTTTGGTCTGATATGGTAAAACAGCATTTAAAAATAAAAAATAAAAAAAACTTTCCTGTAAACACCATACTTTTTTTATAAATTGGTCAATTTGAAGTAATTTTTAATGAAATTTAGCTAAAACGCTTATCACTGTGAACAAAATTCTAATGCTACTATTTTAATTTCCTTCTCACGCATGATACATATAACAGTTATCTTCAAAATGACCTACAATCTAAGAGAAATTTTGAAATGCAAAAATAATACAGACAATTTTATGTTCCAATATGGAAATTTTCCCCAATTCGTCATTCCTTTCCTTATAAAAACAGTCCCAAACAAAAAACTATTTATTATACATCAATTATTGTACGTCATTTCATTAACAATAGCATCTAAAACATTTCCTGAAAATTTTATCAAATTATATGCATTATTATCTGAAATATCATGATAACGGTAGAGATTTTTGCTAAAAAACATAATTCTGAGAAAAACGACTTTAAAGTTGTTTGTCACTTCAATTTTGTATTTGACGATGTTTTTTAAAATAGCTATAACTCTGCTTCTAATTGATGTAGAATGAAAATCTAAGCGGTTTTGAAAAGAGAAAAGATTGAATTACAAGATTCTTGCAAAAAATAAAATTGACCAAAATGGTCAAAAAATGGTCGCATTTAAAGTTGTTTGTCACTTAAATTTTGTATTAGACGATGTTTTTTTAAAATAGCTATAACTCTGCTTCTAATTGACGTAGAATGAAAATCAAAACTGTATTGAAAAGAGAAAAGATTGATTTACAAGACTCTTGCAAAAAATTAAATTGATCAAAATAGTCAAAAATGGCATTTTCAACGTAGGCAGTCACGTTAAATTACTTGATCACGGACCAGAAAATACTCGAAATCCAAAACGCAGTTTATAATTAAAAATATAATTTTTTTTTTTCATCTCATTCCTTAAAACAGTTATTGCTAGAATTTCTAATTAGCATAGACATGAGTAAGCATAGACATGAGTAACGCTATTGCCTAATCTGGAGATTAGCATCCTAATGGAGTACCGCAAAAGATTAAAAGATAACGTCGCTAAAATCCTCTCTCCCTCCCCCGAAAAAAAACGATAATTGGCAGTTGTACCAAGACAAATTCGTAATTGATTGATACCTACTACCCTGACGTTATTTGTTCAATATAACAAGGAACACATAGTGCCCAACATAGCAATTTGTGTACGAATTATAGTTCTAGCAAGTTACCCTTTATCTCAGCATACATTTAAAAACAGCTCTACAAGATGTGCCACATAGTAATCCCGGAAAACGGATCAGCCCATTTTTATTTACATTCTTATGCTGATAAAGCAGCAACATAATTGTGACATTTTTAAGGGCCACAGTAGAGACAGTACAGTTCAGATTTAATATACAACACAAGCACATCAGTAATATTTATCCTGTAAAAATATTCTTGTGTGTGTGAATTGCTCTGTCAAGCACATTGTTTGAGTTTATTTAACCTTTAGCTTATGGGGCCCATTTTTCCGATTCCCTCTTTAGAACGGGAAATTTCATACCCCCTTTGTAAGAACGGCCATTAAGAGGATTATATATATATATATATATATATATACCGGGTGTCCCAAAAATCACCAACGATTTGAAAAATCCATTAAAGGAAAATGGATAGTGATAGAAATGTACAGTTTGCTGCAATCTACTTAGGAGAATTTATTCTCATCAATTTTCAAAATTAGTTACTAAGTTCGTCAACAGATGGCACTGCTGACTGGGGAAAAACTGTAAAACAATGTTTTCAAAGCAAGAAACATACGCAAAGTGGCATGGATTGGCCTCCCTATTCGCCAGCTTTAATGCCAATGTAATTTTTTCTTTGGGGGTACTTGAAAACCAGGTGTATCGTCACAATCCACAAACTGTAGATGAACTGGAACAATACATCTCTGCTGCTTGTCAGAACAATCAAACTGAAATGTTTGCACGTGCGTCTGCGAATTTTGACCTCAGACTGTGCCACGTTGTTGCTGCAAACAATAGTTATTTTGAAAAACATTGTTTTATAGTTTTCCCAGTCAGCAGCGCCATCTGTTGACGAACTAATTTTGAAAATTGGTGAGAATAAATTCCCTCGTTACTTAAGCAGAATGTAGCAAACCGTACATTTCTATCGTCTTCCGTTTTTCTTTAAATGATTTTTCAAATCGTCGGTTATTTTTGGGACACCGGGTGTATATATATATATATATATATATATATATATATATATATATATATATATATATATATATATATATATATATATATAGATAGATAGATAGATAGACAGATAGATAGATAGATAGATATATTCATTCTTGGGCCCATATTCTTGGGGAGCATGCTATCCCAACCCGGAAGGAAAAGGTTAAGGCATATTGAGAAAATAAATTTCTTTAATGTTCATTAGAAAAATATTTATATTTCCGTAAAAATTCTACTTTATTAATTACTTTTTATATGAAATATGATAAAGGAAAAATTAGATTTAAGCATACAGTTTTTCAAAAAAATGTTTAACATTTCTTTCAGTTAATTTTTCAGTAAAGATACTGCTAATTAATTGCGTAAATAAAAAGTAAACCCGTTTAAAATAAACACGTTTTTATATCCTACGTGGGTGTGCCTTTTAATTTTTATCTACACTTCACAAAGCTAACACATATTTTTTTGTAGAACTATGAACACGCAATATGTTTCATAATAAAATATATATTATCAAATAAATATAAAAACGGATAGATTTTCTAAGAGTGACTTATATAGGATTTATTTTATAATGAATCCGTTGAACTGTTATATTTATTGCGGCCACCAACTCAAGTATAAAAAATTGATGAACATTATTGTGAAGACTCACATGTGTTGTTGCTAATGCCCCCTGGTTGGAGGTTCCACTCACCAGGTCCTAATAGGCAATTGGGCTGAAAGGGGCGGCTTCTGTTTTGAATTAGCAACACAAGGGCCCGAGTCCGACTTGGCTAAATGACCGGTCCCGTAATTTTGAACTGAGCCAAGTGACGATACCGAAACACTTGGACCAGCAATTCCAGAGGTAAATTTGAGAACTTGGAGGACATCGCAGCCAAGGCCTATTTTAAGTGACCCGGTCATCATTAGTGAACACGACGGTTGATTTGCAGCGACGAGCATCGAATCAGAGACATTCAGATCACTGGTCCGCTGGTCTTGTCAACTGGGCCACCGCGTACCTCATTTACTGTAAAACAAATATACTTTTAATGGAAAATAAGGACTTGAAAATGAAAGGATGTCAAAACTTTTTGCATGTTTGACCTATCACTGATCTTTTAAGACATGGATTTAACCCTTATATGCTCTATTAATTCATACCCGCTAATGTTGTAGTTTAGCTATTCTATAAGAATTTAATTCAGAAATTCAGAAAAATAAACAATTCTTCAATTATTAGATACCTCCATAAATGGCAAGTTATACGATTACTTTTATAGCCGATATTTATTAATATCTATTCAGATATCAACCAGTGTATTTTGTGTGATTCAATTTCTCTAAGATATAAGAAAAAGTACGTAGATACTCTTATATGAAATGCTATTTTTGGTACTGTGTACAGAAATATACTTCAATAATGAACCTGGTAGAACTTTAACAAATTCCTAAATAAGCTACGCTCAATTTAGAGCACATTGTTTATTTGTTATTAAGAAGAAACAAAAAAAAAATTCGTTCATTTCAACATATTTTATGCAAAGTCCAAAATATTTCTTTTCGAAAAACGTTCTTTTTTTTGTAATCAAATTTTAGATTTTTTAAATCATAATATATTCACGACATGCAAATAAAGTTTTAAATGCATTTATTATCAATTTTTGTTTGCTACCGGAAACTTTATAGCTTTAGTCCAAAACATTTATTTTATCTTTTTTTCCAAAACATTTAGCTAATGAAAAACTATCATTTATCTTTGCGTTCGGGTATTGCTTCTTAATGTCCTATGATAAAAAGAAAAATATCGTATTAGCTAAAAGTTATGATTCGCTGTAATTGGATTTCTTTGTAATATCATAAATATTCAAGGTAGCAAATACGGAACCAAAATATTCCATTTTCATAGAAGTGAAAGAAACATGTTATTTAAAGGTAGAATAAATAATAAGTTTCTGCTGAATCACCTCTCTCATTGAAAATAAAGGAGATAGTTTTATGTTTGATTGAGTGACTTTTTACGTTTTTTTTTCATTATTAAATCATCTTTCCGCACAATGGGTTTGACACTAGAGAAATTACTCGAATAAGTTATTCATCGTATTTTATAATTTACTCGACAATAGTTTGAATATTTATTATATTTAGAAAAATGCAATTTATTCAAGATATAAACTATTTTTAGAAATTACCTCTGTTTTTTTTTTTCCATCTGCCTTAATGCTCTATAGATTTTCAGCATTTTCTAATGTTTTGCAGGGCCATCTATTGTTTTAACTTTAAGTAGAGTACTAATATACATTTTCTCTGTTATAACGTGTTATAGTGTAATAATTTTAAGCAGAACACGTAGATGGTTATATAGTTATTTCTTTTATTAAAATGTAAGATTTATTTTACTTTAATATGTTATTTTTTTATTCCTTCCTTTGATTTATTTTATTGTAGAAATTTCATATACAATTATATTAAAATATTTTGGATAGGTTTTCACTTACATGCATTATGTATTTAACTTGATATTTTAATAAACAATTACTTTTACAAATAGTATAACTAAAACCTATATAAAATAGTATGGCGTCTATCAGACACCAAGTGACCATGTCTGCGATTTTTAAATACGCTACAAGTGCAGGGCTGAAAACATTTTGAATTGAAATATTAAAAATATGTGAGGCTTCACAATATATTTCATTATTGTAAAAAGTGCATATACAATTACATTAAAAAATTGGACTGGTTTTCATTTACATGCATCATGTCTTAACTTGATGTTTTAATAAACATTTACTATTACAGATATAATAACTAAAACCTATATAAAATAGTGAAGCGTCTATCAGACGCCACTTGACCATGCCTGCAATTTTTAAATACGCGAAAAGTACAAGGCTGAAAACAGCTTGAATTGAAATATATATGTGAGGCTTTCACAATAATGTCCATAGACATGGAGATCTAAAAATTTACAACTAATTAAAATAAGAACTTAACGCCTGTTATTAAACATGAAAATATATTAAAAAAGGACAAGGAATTCTACACTATCATTGACATTTCCGTATTTGACAGTTAACCAGAAAGATGCTCATGTGTGCAAGGGTGGGTGGGGGTGTGGGCATATGTCAAGAAATAAATCCTTAGAATTGCAATTGATTTTTTAACCTTTTTTCTTAGTACACACCACATATTTTGAAAATCCGTGAGAAATAATTTCTTCTAAATATTTAATCAGTTTTTCTTATTCCATTAATATACAGCTCTTCAGTTAATATACTGACTATCCCAAACACCCAAACAAATGAAACGATAAATCACAAGTGTAAACAATAATCTACACATTATTCCTCGCCTAAAGATTGCAGGCGTGTGGACTAAAGCACTCTGTTGACTAAATCACTGAAATACAGTCCTTTCTTCTATTCCTTTTCAAAACATGATATGACAGTACAAAAAAGTTCCTTTCACTTAAAGTACAACTGATAATTTCTGATTTTTTTGTCTTCCGAAGAGACTGGCTGACTAATATATTATTAAGCAAACCCATATTTAGTGAAAAATTAACACAACTTTTTTCTTCTATTTTTCGGCTAGTATATTATATACTTTATCTCAAATATCAGAACAAATAAAATTTTGTATGTTTACTGTTTCTCAAAGACTAATGTACTTTGTTAAATGGACATAATTTTCCTTTATGTAAAATTTATATTTTTTCTTCTGACATTTATACAGTCTAATATATTTAGTTCTTTTGTTTTATAATGAAAAAAACATCGTAACTTGTTTTTAACATCTTTGCAACTGCTTTGTTACTTCACTTTTCCTTTTCCCAATAATCAAGAGTGCCAATAAACTGTACAACCTTTTTTTTATCTTCCTGTTTCATTAATACCATCTGGTATCACGAGAAATTTTTGTTACGATACAGATACTCTTTGGGTAAAGTAGTTTTGTTATTTCTTGAAATAAACCATAAAAAACGGAAACGTTTAGGATATTATCTAGAAACATTAGTGAGGGATTGCCCGTTTGATTTATCGAATTCTTTCTCGGAACTGGAGGAAACATTACCAAAAAAAGACGTACCATTGTATTTCAAAAAATTTCTCTTGGGAAGGTTCTTATCATTTAAGTATAAATAGCTTTTTAAATTAAGTTGTACCGCTTTAAATAAATATATCTTATCAAAACTGATCACAAATATCATGTGATAGGACAAATTCAGAGTCCAGAACATTCAAGATATGTATCTTCGTGATATCCATAAATGTTACTATTAACTGCAAGAAACGTGCTCTGTTTAACAAAACTGATTTAAAAAAATATATACCCCATTTTAAACAACAACATGGTAAATGTAAAATCTTTCTTTTTCCCGAAAAAATATCAAAAGTATATATGCCATGATAGCAATTGGATTTACCATACGTAGAATATAAATTAATATTTTCATTATTTATCTGATATCAAACAATAAACATACTAAAGTTTTCAAACTAATTATAAATAAAAATTTCACATTGCATTATACGTGAAATCTTGAAAAGAAAAGTCTTGCATTTTTTTTCCCTGAAAAATATCATCCAAATATTTCCCGATAGAAGATGGAGTTGCAATAAAAATGTACATTAATTAGCATTTTTATTATTTAATTATCTAAAACTGTAAACATATTAAAGCTTTCAGGTTAATTTTAAATAAAAAATTTAAAATGCATAATACGTTAAACCTTGAAAGAATTTATCTGACGAACTTATTAAAAGAGGAGTGAATAGTCTGTATTTAACGCTGTCAGGGAATGAATAATACTTTTTTCAAAAGTTGTATTTTAACATCATGAGCAAATCTATGCTGCATATTTCGACGTTGTCTCCCGGCAACTGATCATTTCCCCCGTCCCATTTAGCTCTGGGCTTTAATGAATGAATAATTTCCCCTCTACAACAGCAAATAGACCTTTCAGCTGATGAGACACGATCTCATTATTCCCCAATCTGCTTATAATAAAAAACTTGGTTTCCCTGGCGGAGACATCTCGAGACTTGAGATGGGAATTACCATCTTTGCGTTAGGTCTCAAAGCGGCATCCAGAAACACAAGAAAACACGTTGAAACACTGACTCCAAACGAGGCCTTTTTTTCATCTATATACTATATATAAAACAGTTCCGTAACTGACTGACTGAATGACAGATAACGCACAAACCAAACCGCTGGACCCAAAAGGGCTGAAATTTTGCATGGCGATTCTTCTTATAGTGCAGGGATGCACTAAGAAAGACTTTTGAAAAATTCTTCTCAGCTATTTTTAAAATTAAATTTTTAAGCTGTTTTTGTAACATTCTTTAAAGTTTGCATTTAAAGTGATAATCTGAGGGTTGTAAAATTTATATCACGAGAAAGATGATAAAAATTCCGTTAAAATGAAAACTTTTTCGAATCTTTGCCTAGATTTTCTGATCTTTGGTGAACTTTCAAATATTAATTTTTAGAATTTCATTTATTAAATTCTGTTCACGTGGTTTCTTTCCTTTTTGTGATAATTTAAATTAATTTTGCGTCAGGTGCATAACAACGAAATAAACTGAGCAATTTTTTTCTTATTAATACGGCAGACGATTGGACATTATCCAAAAAATATTAAAATACAGTAAAAGAAATGTTCCTCAAACTGTACTATATTGTTTAGCATGTTCTATTAGATTTCATTTCAATATTTCCTTCTACATTATGTTGTCTACAAAAATATCCGTTACGATTTATATATATATATATATATATATATATATATATATATATATATATTCCAATGCGGAGGCACTTGTCGGACATTCGCCTATACTACGCTGCAATTTTTATTGCCCATTTAAATATATATATATATATATATATATATATATATATATATATATATATATATATATATATATATATATGTAACATGGGAGACTGACACTGGCCCAATAGATATCGAAATCTCCCATGTCACGGTGAGAAGAAGATATTAATACTACAGTTCACTTCATAGCAAAACGACGTACTCGGCTTCTTACGGAAAAGACTTTATTACGTCTATTCAAGTCAGTTACAAAATGAAAAAAGCGTACATGTACGTGATCCCAAACCTTATATAACCTCATCTCGTCATGTGATCGTAGTAGGGTTTAATTGGTTAAAAGTTAAGAAAAGGCGTGACAAATGCGCTACAGCGTTTAATTTTCTGCCCACGCCACGTCAGTTTCGTTTTCATTTAAACAGGCAGCCATTTAATTTTTTCCACTAGAGGCCTTTTAGGACTTAGATTTGAAAACGAAAGTTAGCTCGTACGCCCAAGGGAATTTAGAATAATGTTAGATTTTAAAATGGAATTTAACGTGAATGCCCAAAGGGAATTACCTGTTTCAAGGAATTAAAAAAGGGTTTGTAATGTGGAATAGTAAAGTGAGGAATTAATAGTTTTTAAATGTTAAGATTGTTGAATTTAGAAATTACTAGTTTTTAATATTATAGAATATCCCCCCCGTCCGAGAAGAGGCTGACCAACAATGCCTGCATTGGAGGACAGACTCACCCGGCCATGTGAGGAAAATGGGCGTCGACCACAAATTTGGAAAAGTTTTAACAGGAACATATGTTTTAAGTTAATTTAGTATGATGATCACATGGCAAGACATTGCACATTTCAATATCGAATACACAAAAATACACTAATGATTTACTAATTTATGAACACAATAAAAACAAAAAAATTTATAGTAATTAATGATCAACTATAGAAAATTGTAAATTATATAAATTTCTTATATTGTTGCTGTGAAAAACAATTAAATTTAAATATGCACTTATCATCAAATGAAGACAATGCTGAGCAGGGCGGCCGTCCCCACACAACAAGTTCTCAAAAAAAAAATCAATTAACATAACCAAAAATTTGTAAACTACCAAAAATTTTCACTGGAAACATACATTTAATACAATATCTACCATCATCTCGATTTGAATAATACAGAATAACGAAACATAGTAATAAAAATATCAAAAACAAACAAAAATTAAGTAAATGAAGTTGACTTTGATAACAGGATGAAAAATTCAAAACTTCTTCCTCAACGTTCACTACTATGGAGTGAGTCCAAAAAAGTGTATTAACTTATCTTGTAATGATTTATCTGTGCAACATTTTTAGTCCTGTCACAGTCATTAGTATGTTGAGGAAAATACACCAATTAAAAAAAATCACAGTTTTTTTAGTGCTGTGTCATTCCTGCTTCACAAACGTAGAATACATAAACATCACATTATCTTGACTTGTTTACATATAAAGAAAATTAGTCCTTTAGTTACATAATAAAAATCACAGTTTATAATAAAAATCACACTTTCAATAAAAATCACAAGATTTAATAAAATCACATTTCAAATATATCAATTGTACATAAAAATTACAAAACATATCACTCATTATCTAGTTTTCGTATCTTTATTTATCTCATTATTTTTTTTTAATATCCATTATCTCCTTTATATCAATATTACTTATTATCAACAAAAATCTCTTTTTAATATCTTTTATATTTCTTATTATTCTCATTTCATCATTTCTTATTTTCATTTTATTTCGACAATATTTATTCATTCCAAAATTCTATTCAATATTCTTTAATTATACCTATTCATATTTATTCTAACTTTATTTATTCTCAATACTTTTCACTTTATTTTCAAATTATTTATCTACTATTCATTTTTGTACATTTATTATAAGTTTATGTGGATCCATTTCCTTGTTTTGAAGGTACCTTGTTGTATGTGTGTTCCCCAACTCTTAGTCTCAAATTCTTTAATTCTACCTCTAAGCAGTGAGGGTTGTGTTTATGTTTGTGTAACAAGTGGATTTTCTTTCTCCATATTGTTCTCTGACTAATAAGGAGGAAGAGTCTTTTAGCCGTACAGTGGACTAACCGTTAATCTCCGACAGAATATGACTGCGTTGGAAAACAGCATCTTGTATAGTACACAGATGGAGAAAAAGGAAAAGGTGCAGTTGTCATACCTGTGGGAGTATAATATATAGAAATGGGAGGACAAAAGGAGTGGCCATCCCAGGCCTGTTTTAGTCATTACTCAAGCAAATAGTCTTCAGCACTTTAAGTGACTGAGTTGTTGAATTAAAAACAAATAGTAAAAAAAATTAAAAACGATCTTAAACAGTTGGGACGACATCCAACGCGCTTGTAGAGTTGGGTGATAGGAAAGTGTTTTTCAAGAAATAGGAAATTTACTGAAAGGTTAAAGAAGTAGAGTTGTCATAGCCGGTGTTTAAATTGAGATCCAAAAAAAAAATTCACACATAATAGTATTCTTAAGAAGAAAGTTTAAGTTAGACAGTTTTTTTTTTCTTTTTTTTTTATATATCTTTAGTAGGACAACACATAATTAATTATATCGATTTAAAAAAGAATATAATGATGTTAAGCATCACATAGAAAAGAAAGAAAAATGGATCTAATGTTTGTCATTATTCGTGGTGTAGTTTTAAGCTCTCTGGTGCATTATAATATCTCAATCTGCAAGCATGGACAATTTCAGAATCTCGTTTAGTGTGAAAGTTTGGTCTATCAATTTCATAATTAACTTTTGACATTTGTTTTAGAATAGTGTAAGGTCCAGAATAGGGTGAGCTTAATTTTCTAGTATTAGGATAGTGAAATTCTTCGAATAACACTAAATCTCCAACATTAAATTTAGATTCTACAAAACGTGCATCATATTTTACTTTATTCCTATTATGGTAATTAATTGTCCTTTCTTTAGCTAATTTTCTCGCCTCATCCACCTGAGGATAAAAATCTTGTTTTTTAACATGAGGTTCATAAGGTAATATTCCAAAAAGTAGGTAAGCTGGGGTCATTTGGGTGACTGAATGAGGCGTATGATTGTATTCATTAATTACTTCATTTAATAGGGTTGTCCAAGGAGTTTTGCTTGTTGAGTTATGTACTTTGCACCTTAATCTAGTAATTATTGTTTGATTTACCCTCTCTACCTTTCCGTTCGTTTGTGGATGATGACTCGAGGTAAGTAATTGTTGCACATTGTTATGCTCTAAAAATCTTCTAAACTTTGAACAGGTAAAAGCTGCATTTCTGTCGGTTAGCAATTTTTTTGGTGTTTGAATTTGGAATATTTGTTTTAAGCAATTCGTATAAGTTTCAGTAGTTACGCTTTTTGATGGAAAAGCCCAAATATAACGCGTTGCATGGTCAATTATCAAATGTAAATATTTCTTTGTGGAATTATAGTAATTAAATCCGCCTACTGTGTCTAAACTTAAGCACTCAAAGGGTTGGTCTGTCGGAGGTACTTCTTGCAGCAATCCAAACCTTTTCTGTCTTTTCTTTTTGTTTAATTGACAAGTATGGCAATGTTTAACATAATTACTAATGTCCTCATTGATTTTGGGCCAATAATATTGGGGTGTGAGTAATTGCATTGTTTTATTTATTCCAGGGTGTCCATAATCCTCGTGGGCTTTTTTTTTAAAACTTCTAACCTCAATGAAAATGGTACTACAATTTTTAAAAATCCTTTCTTTCTCATGTAGATTACATCATTTAGTTTTTTATATTTAAGTCCCTGTACATTGTCTTTATTTTGAAATTCTACAATTTTTCTTAGTTCAATTAAATGGTTTATTTGGATTTTAGGTTCTAGAATAGGGTTCCTTGAAAGCATGTCAGCTTCAATATTTGCAGTTCCCTTCTGGTATTTAATTTCATAGTCGAACATACTTAGTTTTAATGACCAGCGAAAAAGTCGACCTCGAAGATTTTTCACATTTTTAAGCCAAACTAAGGCAGCATGGTCTGTGTGAATTGTGAACTTTTTCCCGTGGAGATAATGATAATACCTGTCTAAACTGTCCACAATTGCCAAACACTCAAGTTCAGTAATAGAATAATTTGCCTCATAGTCCTTTAATACACGAGAGTGATATGCTATGGGATGCAACACCCCATCTTCACCTGGCTGTTTTAAAACAGCTCCAACCTGTTGTTTACTAGCATCCACAAATAAATGACAGTCTTTGTTTACATCATACAATTGCAATATTGGTTTACAAATCAATAAATTCTTAAGATCCTCAAAAGCTTCTTGGCACTTGTCTGACCATCCCCATTTTACTCCCTTTTTCAATAATGTATTTAATGGCTGTCTTACTTTTGCATATTTTGGAATAAACTTATTATACACATTTATTGTGCCCAAGAATCTTTGGAGTTCTTTTACATTAGTTGGTGGTTTCAAACACTTTATCTTTTCAATGTTAATGTTGTCTGGGGCAATTTTCCCATTTGTTACATTATATCCAAGAAAATTAATTTGTTGTTGCAGAAAAGTACATTTAGTTAATTTTAACTTGATATTCTCTTTTTTGAAAATGTTAAATAGTATCTCTAAATGTTCAAGGTGTTGTTCTTTGGAGTCTGAAAAAATTATAATATCATCGAAATAGTGGCATGCAAAGTTAACTTTATATTTATCCAAAATTCTCCTGATAGTCCTATTGAATATTGCAGGGGCGTTCTTTAAACCAAATGGGAGTCTTAGCCATTCGTATAAGCCAAAAGTAGTGGCAAATGCCAATTTCTCAGTATCTTTTGGGTGGACGGGCACACGCCAATACCCTGAGGTAAGGTCTAAGGTTGAAAAGTAATTAGCTCTGCTTAATTTATCTAGAATATCATCAATTCTGGGTAAGGGTTCTGCATCTGTCTTAGTAATTAAATTTAATTTTCTGAAATCAATACAAAGTCTAGTTTTTCCCTCATTTCGCTTTCTTGCCAAAGTCACAGGACTTGAGTATGAACTATGTGATTCTTTTATGATTCCTGCTTCTAACAAATTTTTAATTTGGGTCCTGATCTCTTTTTCCTCAGTTGGCGAAGTCCTGTATGCTCTTAGACTCACTGGTAAATCAGAATTTAGGATTATTCTTTGGGGTTCCATCCTTATTTTGCCTATGTCATATTTGTTAGTTGAAAACAGTCTATTATTTTTGTGCAATAAATTCTTTAATTCCCTATCAACATCTAAATTTTTGATTTGATCATTAATGTCAACATTTTCATAATTTGGATTACTTTCTGCTTTGATTTCACCAGAGCTTTCATTAAAATTGTCATTTACATCATAATCAATACAGAAAATATCATTTTCTTTCTGCGAATTTTCTTCATAAGGGTTAAACATATCAGAAACTTCAATTTCATGACCATTACTATTATTATCCACATGCTTATTATCACATTTACTTTGTAGGTGTAATGAAATTTTACTTATATCACAAATATTAACCATTTTCAAAGCAATTCTATTTTGATACACACACAATTGGTTACAATCAATTACTAATTTAAACTCTTTACACTCAGGAAGTCCCAGAATAAGATAAGGCAAGTCATTGTCCAAAACATATGCAGAAATGTTTCTAATTATTTTCCCAATTCTCAAAGTTAATACACATATAGTTGTAATTAAGATTTCACCCTCAGCTTGCCTGACCTTAATTGGAGAGCTTGAATAGCATTTCAGTTGACATTGCTTGACCAGTTTTTGTGACATCAGACTAATAGTCGAAGCAGTGTCAATCACACAATTTAAAAAATCCTGTTTCTCATTTTCATATAGTCTTTTTGTTTTGTCAACCCTATTATTTCTGATAATGTTTCCCCTCAATGACAGTAATTGTCATTCTGGCGCCTGATCTCTTTCAAATTCAGGTTCCTCATAATGATGTTTATTGTCTGACACCGACATCCTATCAAATCTCTCATTAATAGAGCAAGTTTGTTCCCAATGATAAGCATTACTTATGCCAAAGTTAGAACATTTTCGACAGGGTCTAGATGTTAAGTCTGCATATTGTTGGTGGTGATTAATTTGGTTATTGGGGTTGGGTGCAAAATTTCTATTCAACCTTTGATCTCTGGGTTGCCATTGTCTGAATTGTTGCTGCTGACTATAATTAGGTCTAAACTGAGTTTGTTGATTATTATTAGGTCTAAATTGAGGCTGGGAAGAGTAATTTTGTCTAAATTGGTGAGGTGGGCTATAATTCATCCTAACTTGAGGTTGGTTGTAATAATTCTGTCGTAATTGGTTCCTATTTTCAAATCTAGTGTTAAAAAAGTTATCCCGATCCCCTTGATTAGTTTTGTTTTCTTCATTATTTATTTTGTTTAGCTTATTAGCCAACTCTATCCATTCTGTTGTGGTTTGAGGAGGATTTGCAGCTATGGTCATTCTCATTTGAGCATTTAGGCCTTGTGTTAGGCCTTCTAGTATTAATTTCTGTGATAACCCCAATCTCTTTCCTACATCAATTTTTTTATGAAAATATTTAGTTAAGTCATCATTATATTCAAATTTCAAATTGGAAAATTCAGAGAATTCCACGCTATCTGCCTCAAAGAATAATTCTTGCAAAGTGTCTTTTAATTCTGTCCAATCTTGGATGTCTAGGCAATTATTTACAAAAATTGTTAGAGCCTTTCCCCTGAGAAATTTTGAAATCCTTTTTATTTTTTGTTCATTTGGAACATTTGCTTGGGAAAATTTCTGCTCAATATAGGCAAGCCATTTTTGTAATTTCATTCCCCCCTCTGGGTCAAAAGGAATAAAATCCCTGAATTCCCTCTCTACATATTCAAGTTGAAAATCGTCCTTGCATTCTGTCTCAATTTTATCTTCCCCCTGAAATTCTGTCTTTATAGATTTATCTTCCATCTTATAAGTTTAACACAATATCACAATTATATTTCAATTTAAAACAAGAATATAATATCATATAATCATAGTTTACTACACAATTTAAAAAAGTTTATGATGGGAGACATACAACCTGGTCATGTGATGCTTGTCTTGTTACTGTAAAATTCTCGGTTGCACAAATTTTATTTTTATTTATTCACGGTACAGCGCTAGGGCTTGCATACCGGCTTAATTAAATTCACACACAAGAACATATCCCTGATTTTTGAATGGTGGGGATTACGCACTTTTTAGAAGACACAGAAAACTTGTAGAGTGGTCGTGTAGTAGCAGAAATATCCAGTTCCAGTCACAGTCCGTAATGAATGCACTCCTGTGTGCATTGGAGAGAGAAGAGAAGAAGGAAAAAAAAAACCGACTAAAATTCACAGGAATGTTGTCCCAACTCTGCATACGGTTGCACGAAGACAGTTTAATTATATTTCATGAAAATTTGGGAAAATGAGCTTGAAAAACATCGTGCTGCAGCAAAATCCTTACGATGACGTTTTGGCAGAAGAATCCATGCACAAATTTTACGAGTCCGTAGAACCAAGGTTGTTTCAGTCGCCATTGAAAAATTCCATCATAGTAATCTTATATGAAACAAAAAAAAAAAAAAAAAATTTTTATCGTGCTAGAGTCACCAGAATATTGAATCAGGTACAGAATGTAGTGTGCCAAGGGATTGTATTTATGAAAACTGAGAGGGATTCCCTTTTACTATCATTACTCTCGTTGAGAGAAAAAAAAAAGGAGAGAAACACTTTCGCCCCAGCACCGCACGCCTCGACGCCGGTAGTTGAAGAATCCTCGCCGTTAGAAGAAAGAAAAAAAAACAAGCGAACCTCCTCCGTCAGTTGAAGAATCCTCGTCGTTAGAAGAAAGAAACAAAACTTGGAAAATCCTTGGATGTTTCCCGACAGAGATTCGAGTCCTCGCCGACTTTTGTAACATGGGAGACTGACACTGGCCCAATAGATATCGAAATCTCCCATGTCACGGTGAGAAGAAGATATTAATACTACAGTTCACTTCATAGCAAAACGACGTACTCGGCTTCTTACGGAAAAGACTTATTACGTCTTTACTTCATATTTACGTACGACTTATTACGTCTTACGATTTTATTACGTCTATTCAAGTCAGTTACAAAATGAAAAAAGCGTACATGTACGTGATCCCAAACCTTATATAACCTCATCTCGTCATGTGATCGTAGTAGGGTTTAATTGGTTAAAAGTTAAGAAAAGGCGTGACAAATGCGCTACAGCGTTTAATTTTCTGCCCACGCCACGTCAGTTTCGTTTTCATTTAAACAGGCAGCCATTTAATTTTTTCCACTAGAGACTTTTAGGACTTAGATTTGAAAACGAAAGTTAGCTCGTACGCCCAAGGGAATTTAGAATAATGTTAGATTTTAAAATGGAATTTAACGTGAATGCCCAAAGGGAATTACCTGTTTCAAGGAATTAAAAAAGGGTTTGTAATGTGGAATAGTAAAGTGAGGAATTAATAGTTTTTAAATGTTAAGATTGTTGAATTTAGAAATTACTAGTTTTTAATATTATATATATATATATATATATATATATATATATATATATATATATATATATATATATATATATATAACATTGGTTGCATACATTGACCGTTGTATTTAATTTGAATGTACTCCGTAGCGAAGTACGGACATTCAGCTAGTGCGTATATAAAGGACCCGAAATAAACAAAGAAAATGTAAGGAGTGATACAGATTCCCTTAGCAGGTAACAAAGGGGGGGGGGGAGGATAAACATCTGAAAAATCGGCTGTGGTCAGCCATTAGTGAACCTGGGTCTACTAAAAAATGTCTCTCACAGGGAAATGTGTAGTGGGACACCTTATACCTCTAGCAATTAAAACACAGCAATTGGAAGCGCTTATCTTGCGAATATGGAAAAATGTCCTCCAAAAGATCTACCAGCAAATGTGTCTATTGACTAAAAAATTATACCCTGCTATTCTGTGGATGAAAAAAAGTAAAAATATTTAGCATAATCGCATGGGTTACCTTGAGTACTTTAAATTAGTCCCAGGAATTAGGAATTTAGGAAAAGAGAAGCCAAGGCAATATTTACTTAAACCATGATCCTTGGTTAAAAATGCGCGATCAGGGGAGAATAGCACAAAATTTGAAATACTGTGGGACTGTAATCAGCAGGAGGTGAATGTGCAGTGATCTAAATTGATAGGAGAACCACCCAGTCTAAGGTGACAACTGATTTATGACTACGACGCTTTACGGAGTCAATGAGCGAGGCTTGGATCCGCATTGAACAACACGGGCCATAAAAACATAAAAATAAGAAGACAGCAGCAATAAATGGGAGGTCAAAGATTAAGAAGCAGGTTCATGTTGCTTGTGAAGTATCCCAGACGCGAACAGGCGTCAGGATTAATTAGTACGCACAGATATTTTTCAGTGGCAGTCAATGCGATGAAAATAAGCCGTGAACGAACCTATGGACAAGGTTGCTCGTCCGTCATCCCAATAAAGGGGTGGAGCGAGCGAATGAGAAGCCAAGAAGGCAACAACCAATGTAAAAACAAGAAAAGAAATATATATATACGAGTATGAAGCGTTTTATAGGGAGCCCGTTTACTAAAAAAAAAGATGAAAGAAATAATCTAAGCTACGACCGGGCTGACGAGCATCCTAAAAAATATAAATACTACGAAAAGATTGAATGCCCAGCGAATGCTCGCAGATTAAGAAGAAGTCGACTTGATGCCAAAGAAATGGAAAACATTGAATGAAGTTACCTCCGCATAGCCTTCCCATGAATAAGCGCAAAGTGAGTCTACGAAGTGCCCATAGAGTCTACAAAGTGCCCATGAAAGAATTTACAAGTGTGGGGCCAATTGACCTAGTGACGGAACGAACTTCCTTCGAGGTGCCTAGCTGTTTTCCTGAATGATCATCGACCTAGAAGACCTTAGACTCGTTCAATTACGAGTCCGCTGCTGACAGACCCGCAGATCGACATAGAGCATCCGAGCTGTTTCCCTGAGTTATCATCGACCTCTGAGACCGTAGACTCTTTTAATTTCGAGATCCAGAACTCTTTAATAGAACTGTGGTGCCCAGTAACCTACGAACATTACTCTGACTATTTGTGTAGACAGTAGCGAAACGAGATAGTAAGTGACAGTACCGGCAGCCATGGGTGAGCATATTTGCTAATATAATTTCTTTCACATCCCTGCTTATTACAAACTTGCCTCTTGACCAAGGGTCGGCAGTGCTTACTGTATGCCATTAATATGCACTATGATTGCAATTGAATATAGAAATCAATACGGTGTTTGACTATGCCTATGAATTTGGCCAGATGCTAATTTATGTACCTGTAAATATTTATATATGTAAATAAAATGTATATATGTATAACTAGCGAGTATTCTTTGAGAGTTGTACCCATTTTTCTTAGTTGTGTGTTGAACAGATTTGGTCGCTACGAGACGTGAATTGTACGTATACGATCACAGTCTAATAACCCCAGACTGGGTTATTACAGGGACGCACTCAGTTAAAAAATTAATTAAACCTGTTCCTTAGTAAAACTACACAAAAGAGAATGAATATATCTTATTGTGCACACCCTAAACCGCGTGAGAGATCAAAAAGTTTTCTCCGTTTTCTCTCGGTCACCACACAATGAAACAAAGACTCCTATATGTAACAATCGGACTAAAGGAAGCTTTTTCAATAGGTTGGAAACGAAGAGATGTACCGGTCAATGTATATATATATATATATATATATATATATATATATATATATATATTATGTATACACATATATACATATATATATATATATATATATTATGTATACACATATATACATATATATATATATATATATATATATATATATATATATATATATATATATATATATATATCAGCCGAAAATTGTCCCATCACTGTTGCTTTTAAGTGTGTATGAATTTTCAATAAATTCCTCATATTGTAGAGCTTGAATTTCAATTTTTCGGCTTTACTGATGGACTGTTCAAAATAAAAACGAATTTACATCAACAACAAAAACTTCAGTTTTCTTTATCATTCAAAATGGTCGTTCGCCCCTAGCGTTATTTATAATCAATATAAAAAGATTTAAACAGGGTTTTGCATTTAGAAAAGCTATTTGTTATTCTAAATTTCATATAAATCTTTTGATTTCCTCAAATTATTTAAGTCGTGTAAGAGCATAATATTTAGACAGTATAGTAAATTAGTAGCAGTTAATACATTTTGAAAAACACCCTATTTTTTGTAAGTCCAAAACTGCGTTCTTACAGCAACAAAGCAATATTTTGCCTCTTTCGAATTATATAATCTCAGCATAAAAATATTTAACTCCTTTCGCGAAAGGAATTGTATGACAATTGAAACCAAATGAAGTTGACATATTTTTACTACTTGTCAAAAGATCTCAGCGTTTCTACTGAATAAACATCTTCATAAAGAAAGAAATAATGCAAGTAATTGCATTATTCATTTTAAATCTAAGTGAAATTATCTGTACGACGATGGATACTAATGACTGTCGACTAAGGCACATGATCAATATCTCAGAATTTTGAGATAGGGAATTTCGTCGCCTATTTTAAAAATCCTGGTGACGTGAGGATAATTCGTTAAAAACACCTTAAATCTTAATTCCGATTTCATAAAGTCCAGTGATTATTTGACTATTATGTTTTATCATTTTATGAGAATGAGGCATACTACTTAAGAAGGATGTTGATAAATTGTTTCCTTATCTATTGATTATCGTGTTTTCCAATGGTCAGGTGTAACGGGATCGACCATCAACACTGTGGTATTCGTCCCCCTTAGGTTGGATTGTTCAGGAATAAACGGAAATGTTTAGGAATGGCAGAAAAAAAGTCTTGTAATAAAAATATTATAAAAAATTTCTGATTTTTTCTTCTAGAATTGTTACAAAACTCTGTCCGGACCAGAAGTAGCAGAAGCTTCAAAATTTTGAACATCTGCACAGAGCGTTTGTATATATACACTCATGTCCATAAATTAAGGATAAATCAGAATGACACGGAAATCTAAATCTAAAGTAAAAATTTCACCTGTAGAATTATCACACACAACTTCAAGAATAATATGCAAATTACAGGATGGAACCATATGACGCCCATAGTCCGTCACAATGACGATAGTGTAAGACAGGGTTATATAAGGAATTGTGGCAAAGAAGTAAAATTGTTCACAAGCGTTCTGTAAGCCGCTCAGTGCCATAACCGAATAGTTATGTCAGAGAGGACGCATGTGGAGGATTTTTTACGTGGTAGAATTATCAGCCGCCTGGATTGTGGGCGTACTCAGATGGAAGTATCCGAGGGACATGGAATTGCCAAAAGTGTCATCTCTAAGCTTTGGGAACGATTCCAAGATGATGGAAATGTCAGTAGACGTTACAGTGCAGGTCGTCCCCGAGTTACAACGACGAATGAAAACCAGTATTTGGCAGTAACTGTCAAAAGAAGCAGACGGAGCACAGCATCCGACCTGTCTCGTCACCTATCTGATGCCACGGGTACCACAGTTTCAAGGCAAACTGTGTACAGACTTTTGGAAAGTATTGGTCCATATGCTCGCAGGCCTGTCACATATATTCCGCTACCGAAAATTGACTGTCGGCAGCGATTAGTCTGGAGTAGAGAACATGCAATGTGGACATCGTCACAGTGGGCTTGTGTGATGTTTTCCGACGAGTCCAGGTTTAGGTTGCGTCTGATTCACGTCGGACTTTCATATGGAGAACCCCAGGTACCCGTTACCACAAAGACAACATCATTGAACGACACCGTTACGGTGTGCAGGATTACTCATTTGGGGTGGAATTATACAGAACAGATCTGCATGTTCAAATTGGAACCATGAACGACTATATTTATCGGGACATCATTCTGGAGCAACGTGTACGTTTGTTTAGGGGTGCCATGGTCGTAGAATTTGTGTTTATGGATGACAACACCCGTCCTCACCGAGCAAACATCGTAAAGGAATGTCGTCAATTTGAGGATATCACCCGTATGGAATGGCCGGTATTATCATCAGACTTGAATCCGATAGAGCATGTGTGGGACATGCTTGGCCGACGAGTTGCAGCCCGTCAACCACCTCCTACATGTGTACTGGAACTTGGGAGAGCATTGTTTGCTAAGTGGAGTAATCTTCCCCAAGATCAGTTCGATAATTTGATACTCACCATGCCTAGGCGTTGTACGGACTGTATTTTATCGCATGGGAGACATACAATGCATTAACCATCATACTAACCATGTAATATTAAGTTTTTGTAAAGGAGATTTTTTTACGATTGCTTCAAGGAGCAAAAATCGTAGTTTTTATGAATGGTATCATACATACATTAACTTTTTCGTTCTTTATCTTTGTTCAATCAATGGGATATGAATAAGTCACGTTTGTTTTGTTTCTGAAACTTTATTTGCCTGGCATTATCCTTAATTTATGGACAAATGTTGGTAAAATAAAATTATTGAATGTGTCATACGAACTTTTGTATTTAAATGATAGAAAATGGCTGCATTTCAAATGCACTCTTCAAGCCGTAGTTATGGAAAAAAATTAAAATAAATGTAATTCCTTAGATTAAGAAATGTTTAAATAATAAATATTTAATATTATTAAAAAGGAAATCTCTCACGTAATGAGATGTTAACATTTGAAATATAGTTGCGTGTTTCCTTCGAAAAGCGCATTACAGTTGTGCAGTTCGAAGGTATAAAAAATTTTAAACTTTTCACTTTTTTTCTAGACGTCTGATCTATGGAAATAAATGGTTAATGAATTTTTAATGGTTTATTCTAAATTTTTTAAACTACGTTTTTAGATCTTTTAATAAATTGGAAAAGTTTTTACATATTTTACTTATTTTATAAATATTAAATCGAGATTTTTTTAATTATTATTTCCAATGGCTGGGGCCATGAATTCACGAATATGAAAAAGAAAAAAAAAATTGAACAAAGACAAAAACATCTAAAAGTTTTTGAGATAACCGAAGGTTATCGCCCCAAAAGTCCTGTCTCCCAATATCTCGATGCTTCCGTATCTCCATAAAGGACTCCACAGGTACGCAGGTGATACCTGTCCATAGCCTCGTTCTCTTTGTCGCACAGGGGGCAGGCATCCTCGGTAAGAATGCCTATTCGATGTAGATGGGCTGCAAGGCAATCGTGCCCGGTAAATAAATCGAGATGTTAAATGTTGGTAATCTAAAATGTGGCTTATTTTTACTTAGACGCATTTACACTGTTTACAATTAGGCATATCCTACAATCTATTTGAAAAAAATGGTTCATTTAATTTAATACACTTTAAACAGTATTAATTTGTTTTGAATGTTTATTAGTACAAACATTCAAAAAGTAATTATACAATTAAAATAAATAAATCACACGCAGATACATTTTTATGTCTGTAGTAAATTAAAGTTTATCCTGTACTGCGCGAATATTCCCTAGTTAAATTTCTGCTTTATTTAACTTTTTTCGTCCTAAGAATAAAGAAGAATTGATGAATATAGGAGTAAGAAACAGTAATCTAATTAAATTTATTATATTATTTTTTGAAATTTATCTTTATTTTAAGTGTAGCTTAACAACTGAATACGTGACTTCTTGCCGAATTTAAGCAATTAAACGTTAAAACTATTCCCAAGAGCAGCACAGTGGTTGAAACTAGTATTAAACATTTCAATATTTTCTCTCTAAATTTCTTATTAACATCTTAAAACGTTAATGTTTGAAAATAAAGGACTTAGTTGTTAAGTGCTCAGGATAAATATGGGAAAGAATTTTCATTGTTAGATACTGAATTAAAACAAACTATTCACTTATAGTAGACCTTTGGGATATAGAGAATTATCTATAGGCATTTGGATAATTAAATTATTCTCATTCGCGAATGAGTTGAAACTATTTTAATGGATATAAAAAATTATATTTAAAGCACTTCATTTATATAATGTAATTTTTTTTAAGTTTATAACTTTTCTTATTAGAAAAGAGGATATAATTTAAATGAGCAATGTGATTTTTTAAGTGGAGGGAAAATATAATTTTTATTAACATTAAGCAAACCTCCGTATTTGTTATAATAAATACCTCATTAAATAATTCAAACAATGGTTAGACATTGAGATGTTGGGGGAAAATTATAAGAAAATAAAAATATAAGAATTCCTAATCATATAAAAAAAAAACAGTACGCATTTTTCATATTACCATATCAGTGTGTATTTTGATATGTGTTTAAGAAAGCATTTAAAAGGTGTAATCTTGAGAGCTAGCTATATTCAGGTAAACTGCTTTAATTTATTTTGCAAGGGCTTAGTGGCCGGGTTGGCAAAGGCAGCGAGCCAGGGATCTCTGGTTCGATGCCAGTCGCTGACGAACCCACTGCCATGTACACTAACGGCTGCTGGGGGCATGACAAATCTGTCGTGGCTGCAATGTTGTCCAAGTTCTCAAAATTATCTCTGGAGATGTGGGGTTCAGTGTCCCGGTCTCGCCACGTGACTCGGTTCAAAATTACGGGACCGGTCCTTTAGCCAAATCGGACTTCGAACCTTGTAGGGCTATTAAAAACTGGAGACTCACTCCTTTGCCCAGCAGCCCTTATGAACTTTAACTGACAATATACTGTCAGTCAAGGGGCATCAGTCACAACAACACAATTTATTTTGTTATTCTTAAAATACTAGAAGGTAACCCGTCATTTTGACGTCATAATACTAATAATGACGTCATAATGGAAAAAGTATATGAAAGTTAAAAAATATCCCGAATTATCTAACAATATTGCATTTAATCCACACCTTGTAAAAGCAAACCCTTTCATTATTTTTTATTTATTTAGTTTTTCATGCGATTGGAGTAGTAGACTGCCATCCAGTTTTTTACAGCTCACTACGCGATATGAATACTTGAGCTACTTGATTCATTCACATTCAAGTTTGTTTCCTTTCAGAATTCATCGCATAATTAAACAGATTTTTAAAAATTGTTAAATATACAGCTAAAAGCATCCAATTTTTTGGGGTTCTGAATGTTTTATAGAAAAATAGGCTGAACAAACGTGATTTGATGGAGAAGATATTAGTTTTTAGGTAAGAAAAAATTCTGATCCACATCTGAAATCGAAATTAAGCCTAACCGGCTGTTTGTTTACTAAGGGCTTCAATTGAAAGACGAGTACAGCCCGGAAGTGTTATACAGAGACAACGGCTATTATATATATAATTGATTTTTTTTTCTAAGTTACAACTGTTCCCTATAAAAATAACTTTCTTTTAATGATTTTCTGACAAGATGTTGATTTTCGTACGAATATGTACTATTTTATTTTCAGAGCATTCATGTTTTAAACTTATTCAGTAATTAAACTTCAGTCATGAAATAATATAGTTTGAAAAACCGAATGTTCAAACCATACCTGTTTTTTGTAATTTAATAAATTACTTTAAATATTAATTCTGACCTTGCGAGGTTTGTAGTCTTTAATTTTATTTAAAAATACTTTTCTGGACTCTCCTTCTTTGAAAGTTGTAGGGAATGTTTTTAAATATTCAGAATCTACTTTTCATAAATGTATGCTTTCTCAAGACCAAACGCATGTAGTCTGTAATATCATAAAAGAATAGTTAGTGTATCGTAATAAACGTTTCCGAATAAATAATACCTGAAAACGTGAACATTGATTATGAAGTAATTACAATTACTGATAGGTTACAAAGAAATCTTGGGGTTACAGTTAAAAACGAAATCAGCATGTCCGAGACTAAAATTGGGAAAACTATGTATATATTTAAGTTGTTAAGTTGATTTTTTGGGCAGTGCGTGAGAGAAAACTACTGCGTCAACTTACTTCAATTTGGTTTTAAACGAAAGATTTTAATCTGTAGATTTGTCAAATTTGCTTTTTGTAACAGGGAATTTTATAAATTATCGATAATTTTCATTTAGAATTTGCTTTCTGCGCATGCTCAGTCTCAGGTTTAAATCCTGCTTTATATATTCACTAAGCACGAGGCCGCATAAACACATAAATTTGTTTCTGCGCATGCTCAGTGACATGTTTAAATCTGGCTTTAGAGACTTACTAAGCACGAGGCCACCTAAACACGTTAATTTGTTTAAACCGATGAATTTCTTTAGCTCTCTCTCGGCCATTTTTATTTTTAATTATGTTTGGGAGATATAGTATTAAACCTGACAGAAATTGTTTAATTTGCGTTGTTCAGTAACCATATTTAATTTTCCTGAGTTCGATAGTAATTATTTAAAGTGTATTTCTCTCTTCTTAACATTATTATTTTCGACATTTGGAAATGATGTGATGAGTACAGTTTGTGTATTAGTACATTTATTTACTATCCAGCTATCATGTTTTGACGGGTACCAACCAGAATTTTATTTAAAACGGTTGGTCTGATTATTTGTTTCCACATTTCACTGTGTTCGATTTCTTATTTTATGTAGCTTTTAAATCTGATTTTTAGAGGTCTCTACAAGATTTCGGCTTTTAATAATTACTTGCTTTGTCTAGTCATAGAATACAAGCATGTGCAAACATATATGCATATTAAATATTAAGAAAATTAAGACGTTTACTTCCAAATATTTTTTTAGTAAAATTTTCGAAAAGTAATTTTTAATCCATATTTTAAATTACTGAGCAAACTTTATTGGCAATAAAACGATAAACTTATTTCTTCTAGAAGATGCTGGACCACCTTTTTCGAGTGGTTAAATTTCCAGTAAGGTAATCCATGGTATTTTATATCTTCTATTTTCAATACGCAGCAAGTATTGTAAAAAATAAAAACTCTAAAGTATACTTAAATTTTTCCTTTTTCTAAACACAGGACCCATAAGAATTTTCTGTTTCTTATTATAATTCTTCATAACTAGCCTTTCAAAGTTAATTCGACGATATATAAAGCTGTACGTAAATTTCAAGTTAAAAAACTATCCCAAACTTTCTTTGAGGTAACAAGCATAGATTTTTCATATAATTATTCAAGCATTATGACAAAGCACGACCATTAAAACAAACATCGATACGTTCAACTTTTACCAGTTTGCTTTTCCCACTTTGACATACTTTTTTAAGAATGAATTTGAAATTCATTTTATTCAGCACAAAACACTTTAGTTCTTAATCTTACTATAACAGAGAATCATCAAGTGCTCATTTATCAAAGAGCTAACGTCTTTAGCAGAGGGAAAAAAATGTAATAACTCCATTTTAGCGTGACAAATGCTTATTTTACACAATTTTACTTTCCTCTGCCACAGCGAATTTTTCATATGTGACAAAAGAGTCTCATTTATCATGTTTAATTATCTGAATTATGTTTCAGCTTTCACGATATATGTTCATTTAAGAAATAAAACTTGCCCGAAATTTTAATGTATGACTCAAAATGTCTTAGACAGTTTACACAGCATTTTGTGCGCCATTCAGAGAGGAATTACACCGACTGAAATTTAAGGAGTATTAATATATCCTTGTTTTCTTTGCGATTAGGAGCTGGATTAGGCAGGACAAAAAAACCATAAGGTTTTATTTTTAATTTTTCTTGTATGTTAATAAACAAATAAAGCAATGGAATATATGAATGAAAGCATATCATTAATTGTAAAATTAAGGTCCTGGAAGAATCTCAAATATACTCCAATGGCAGAGCTTATGAACCCCTTAAAATTTGCGGGAATGAAACTTTGAGATCAAGACATTCTCAGCTTAAAATGACAGGTAGTTACGAACTTACGTGAGACCATTCTTTGATATCGTTCTTATGTGCCTTGAAGTTTACAATGGGCAATAAAATGTTTGAAAATTAGGCCTTCTGCACACGGAGCAACTCAAAAAAAACTGATAACTGACTCAAATCACAAACCAGACCGTGATGAGTCGTAACCTATGTAATTGAATGGAGCCACGCACAGGGCGCAACTGGTTACAAACACGTCGGTTTGTAACCAGTCATTGTAACCGTCGCATGGGCAAACAAGAACAATATCTGGATAATTTTTTAAAAAGTAAAAGTTCTGTCAAAAGTTCCACTAAATAGATAATCAATTTTGTGGATATTCGTTGTTTTTAAAACTATTAAATATCTTTTCATATTAAATATCTACTCCTCTCCATCATTTATTAGGTATGTATTAATTTTTATATGGTCTTTAAATCCATTTAGTAAGCGATTTTTTTTCAGAAAAATTGCATTGTAGAAGCATTTAAGTTATTTCTATTAAGAATAAAAAAATTTCAGAAAAATCAAATCATGTGATTAACTTTCTATTTTAGAAAAGGTCGAAGTATATATAATAAATCATTGGGATTTTCTTAAGTTTCAAAATCTTCAAAATAAATCTTTTGCACAGTGACTTCAGAAAAAGCCATCATCAGACCACTTTGAAGTCTCGTAGTGAACAAAAGAATTTGGTTGAACGCAATTCTACCAAGTAAAATGGAATAATATTTAAGTACCAGATGTAAATAAAAGTAAATACAAAAATAATTTGCAAAACTGCAGAAATTGTAAATTTATATTGTAAAGAATAGGAAATTCTTCAACGAACATTTTCCAACGGACAGTTTTCAAGCACAGAAGTTCGTTGCGTTAAACCCCTTCTCTGCGGCAGGTGACAAATTAGACCAGGTGCCGCTCCGGAAGACTACCTTCTGGTCCGCATGCTCTGCGGCTATAGCACGCTGGCTGGAAAGACAGAGATCAGAGTTTATCTGATCTCGGAAGGTGACAGACCACCTGTTGGTTTATGCCAGACTTCGTTTTATTTGGGAACTTTGAATCCCGGGCCTAAGCGCCGTTTCACGTAGTCGGTGTGACTCCGACTGATTCAGCGGATAATTCTTAACTCCCTTCTGGCGGAAATCTATGCTCGTTAATTCGAGATTGTAAAAAGTGAATAAATACAGTTTTGTTTTAAATCCTAAACTCCGTATTTCTGTATTAGTCTATGCTCAGCTACCTGGGATAAAACTGTCATATCGTCACAATATTTATTTGTAGGAAAAATTCTTCAACTTCCAAATAAATCGCCAAATTACAAAAAATTAACACATTACAGAATATCGCGGGAAACCATCTCCTTTAAAAACGAGATAACTTTAACATAACCACCTATAAATCTATACATATATTATGTATACCTTCAGATTATATATATATATATATATATATATATATATATATATATATATATATATATATATATATATATATATTTATATATATACGGGGCAGATATTATAACTTTTTTCATGTTTTCGAAAAATTAAAAATGTAACATTTGTTGTGAAATATAAAATTGCTCTGTTAAGTTTTTGAATTTAAATATTATTTAGTTAATACTCATATTCAACCTCAAGCATATGGCTGGCCTTCAATGAAAATTTTCAATTAGGGGATAAAATATTCATTTAGGGACCAAGTATTTCTTCTTTTATATATAACAGTTTTGTCCAAACCCAATAACTTTGTATTATTCGTAATTCCACTATCAGATTTCGACACATTAAAGAACCATTGTTAAGTGGGATATATATATATATATATATATATATATATATATATATATATATATATATATATAATTTTTTTTGCTACATATCCTTAGATATTTGTTTTGCTGATATAAGCACAGAACACATTGTAAAATTTACATTTTCGCAAAATTTTGTGCGTTTAAACTTTTATTATTCTACTAGAATAAATAAATAAATATAATATATGAAATTTTATTCTCAAAATGTATATGTTTCCCTGAAATTTGTTTACCTTATAGAAAGAAAGAGGTTTAAATTTTTCCGTGGCATACGGGTATTTACAGTTCCTGTATGTCTAAGCAATTTTAAGTATTCTCCTTGCACATTCATGAGTTATCTCACGTGTTTATATACTGATATTTGTTTAAATAATGTAAATATATTTGAAGTAGATATAAACTTTAAATTCTATTACATTTTAACTAAAACAATATACTCAAATATGTATAAATAATATTTTCTTTGCCCTTGTGATAATAACGGTTTTTGCACAACGTTTATATAAAATAATGTAAAGATCATGACATTAGAAAATGCATATTTTTATTAAAATGTTTCAAATCGGTGGAACCATTTAGAAATTGAATGTCTGTTCTTGGCAACTTGTACATAACAACAAAATCGTAAATGAAAATTTCTAAAAACATTCATTTCCGATTCTATTTGGTAAAAATTGCTGTTTATTTGGGAGTGACAAATGGAATTTATCTCTAAGCCACAGATCGTTAAATGTGATTGTCTCTATGAACGTATCAGAATTTAGACGAACATTACGTTCTTTCAGACAAACTCAAAAAATGAAACTGCTCGAGTGTCTTGACGGCATTCTGGAAGAAAAAATTAAAGTTTTATGATAACTATGACTACTATTTAATTATGTATTAATTTCCTCTGAAAGAATTTCTGCCCCAGTGTTTATAATTTAAAGGGGAACAATCTCATAACGAACCCTTATAACCATTTATTGAAACTCGAGTAGTATTGTTGAAAAATCATTCCTCACATTTTTGATGAGAAATTAATGTCTCACAAAAAATTTATATGTAAGAATTCATACTTTTAAAGAGAACAATATGATGTAGCCATGTTTTGAAATTCAAGAAAAATTGTAACAAAATATATCAACAAGAATTTTTACGAAGCAAATAATTGCGTTTTATTGGAGCACAAGGATTTATATGTCAATTTCAGTAAAATAACATCGCTGTTCAGTTACACAGATAAAGTTACAATTCTATAAATAAACGACTATTCTATAAATAAAGATTCTTTTCTAAACTAATACAATACGAACATATTTTATTAACCTAAACCCTTTACCGTAAACTACTTTCAATGTACTTTACTGACTTCGTGAATTGAAGGTGTCCAATATCATTGCAGTATGTTTATTGTAACTTAAAAACTGTTCTTTTAATAAGAAAAAAATCCTTCTTGAACATGTTATCTAAAAATTTCTAAATACAATTCTGAATTTTATCATTAATATTGGATTAATACCACTTTCAATGCATAAAACTTATTATTAGTTCCTACAGAGTATTTGAAATCCAATAAACACCGAAGGATAAGCTCTATTGTAACAGTGCAATTCTAAAAAAACTAAATTAATGTGCTGATACAAATGAAATAATGCACCAGTGCCATATTTTTATCGAAGGAATATTAACTTGCACGCATATGTTACCAGTAGAAATAAAAACGCGCATACCGCAGCATTAGAATACGCATTAAGAAATCAAAAGGAATATATTTATTACTGGTATACACCAGGATAAATCTATAGAAGAATACAAGTGAACCGGTATAAATCAGTAACGACATTTCTAAATCAATGTATTTTCACTTAATTCGTCGTTAATTTTTTAGAATCGAAATACATGAATATCAATAATTATCGTTGCAAAATTTTCAGAATAATAAAATAAATAGACATGTTCTGGAAACTGATATTTCTACAATAAATTGAAAATTATTTTGAATAGAAAAAAACCCTTCTCTGCAAACAGTAATAGCACACATAAGACGAACAGTCAGAAGATTATATACTTCAAAAAAATCAATAAATTTCTCAATTAAGGACTCTGCGAAAGGACTCTTTAATGGAGGGTGCTCGCAGTCAGCGTTCTAGTGCGTCCCTTAATTGTTCGATAGAATTCAGATAGAGACTCTGACAAGACATTCTACTATTTGTAAATTTTGCTTTTTTGCATATGTTGTTATTCTACTATTCTATATATATATAAAACATTTCCGTAACTGACTGACATACAAAGCACAGACCAAACCACTGGTCCTAAAGGTCTGAAATTTTGCATGGCGATTCTTCTTATAGTGTAGGAGTGCACTAAGAAGGAATTTTGAAAAAAAAATCTTCTTAGATTTTTTTAAATTAAATTTTTAAGCTGTATATAGTAACTTCTTTTAAGTTTGCATTTAAAATAATAATCTGAGAATTATAAAATTTATATCATGAAAAAAGATCATAAAAATTCCTTTAAAATGAAATATTTTTGGAATCTTCAGTTTCTGATTTTTCGTGAATTTTTAAAGATTCATTTTTAGAACTTAATTTATTAAATGCTGATCACGTGATTTCTTTTTCTGGTACTTTAAATAAATTTATAGTCACGTGCATAACTACGTAGTAGAAATTTTTTTTCTTGCTAATGCGGCAGACGATTGGACCTTATCCAAAAAAATATTAAAATACTGTAAAAGATATGTTCTTCAAACTGTACTATATTAACTGTACTATAGTATTTTGTATGTCCTATTAGATTTAATTTGAATATTTTCTTCTACATCGTGAGGGATATTTTTCTAAAATATCCCTCACGTTTTTTCTATAAATATGTAATTTTTTTACATCGATTGTATACATTGATCATCGTGTTTATTATAAATATAAATATAAATATATATATATATATATATATATATATATATATATATATATATATATATATATATATATATATATATATGGCATTAATTGCATATATTGACAATTGTACTTAATTGGAATGTACTAAGCAGTGAAGTGCAGGTTTTCAGCTAGGATTTGTATATTTTGCAATTGAGGTCTCAATAGAGAGATTATTGTGATATGGAGCCAACACCAGTTAAAAGAAGCAAAAGTCTGTTAAGAAGAATTAGAACATTGTAGAGAGGTCACAATGATCTAAAATGTTAATAACCTTTCCGGATTTATAGTAGTTGAAAGCAAAACAATCAAAGGTCCATCAAGGCAGAAAAGGCTGAGAATATTACAAATCCCTTTGAAATTTAACTTTTGGAGCACTGCAGTCGTAAGATAACGTCCTAAACATAACAAAACTAAACATAACCACGCGTCCCTTTAGAAATCATAACTTTTGTCCCACTCGTCTTTTGTCCATGAACGACAGGCTAAACACCAATGCAGTTTGTTTCCAGCGATAGGCTGGGTGATGTGGGGCTTGTGTTTAGCCGATCTTCCATAATATCATATATTAGGGAGTTCTTTAAGAATTTCACAGGTACCGACTGCATAATCTGTTGTTTGACACGTGCCTAGTACCGACGTTGATGTAATGGACGGGTCATTCTTCTTTGGAGTCTACAATAAGCATCCTTTTCCTCGATTGTCAGGCCTCGCATGCCGGGGTTTCTCTTCAACAGTGCGGTCAGTCGTTCAGTGGTGGGTGACATTTGCAGCAGTTCCTTCTGGGATGCACAAACGACGAGAAGTTGCTCATAAATACTGTACTTATAAAAAAAAAACCTAAGATTGCACGTCCCTGAAATCCGTAAGTTCAGCGATGCACACCATTGCAGATCGAGTAGAAACTTAAAAATTTGTTTGACGATCACATTTGTGTATATAAAATCTCAGTGCGCATCTTAAGTTGCCGAATCTTGAAGTACACACAGCGCCTTTTTATCGCATGGGTAAATCGGGACTTTGCCCAGGGCCCCCTGATGCTAGGGAGCCCCAAAACTGTCCTCTTTAACGTGCAAAATCTCTTTAACGATGTTTCTCAACACTAAAATAGATAGGGTGCCAGATAAGTGAAAGGTTTTAATTTCTCTTTCTGCTTTAGGAAAAATGTTAAACTATCAGGTTGTATCAGAAAAAGATGAAGGTTTTTTTTCCAATGGCAAAGGAAAATGACAAACTCTTACAAGTTAACAAGATTAACAAGGAACATGAAATATAAAAAAAAGGAACAGTAAGAGAAAAAAGTCAATGTCCCATCAGCACATGTCGTGCGCTCCAATATCGTTTTACCTCGAAGTCTCCACGCAGAGCCGAGCATCTCAACAAATGGTTCCTGCCCATGATTTCATCTTTCCCACAAAGTGGGCAATTAGAACTCCCAAAAATGCCAATTCGGTGAAGGTGGTTCGCCAGACAGTCATGGCCTACCGTAAGTCTGAATTCCGCAACAGCCTTTTCACGGGGCTTATCTGAAATGTTTTGACCCAAGCTATTCCTCTAACTTCTTGAAGAAATGCGAGAAGTGAGCAATGCTTTCCAGTTTTGTCTCATTATATTTTTGATATAAAGTTTTATGGAATGGAAAGAGTTAAAAGTATTTGGCTGTTGTAATATTTGAGTGCCCTTCTTAGCCAATATATATGCCTGTTCGTTGTCATAAATATCACAGTGTCCTGGAATCCATTGGAGTGTTATTTGTCGTCCCTCTGCCTTCAACTTATCCAGAAGAACGCGACAATCTAGGATATTTTTAGAGATGGGCATTTCCCTAGCTCCGATAGCCTGAATGGATGGCAGCCTTGGAGTCAGATAGGATAACCAACTTATTATAAAGGTGTCTGGGGACAAGTTGCTCCAGTGCCACATAGATAGCCAAAACTTCCCCGTCAAAGGCGGTTTTTTTGTTTTCCAACCGACACATAAAAGGAAAAGATAGAATAATATATTCCTGCTCCGACAAATGGTGAGAGTTCAGTCAAAGAACCATCGGTGTAAATATGCAACCATTCAGGCTCAGGGTAGAGGCTATGGATGGTCTCGAGTGCAAGGATCTTTAAGCTGCTTTGAGGCAATTGGCTCTTAAGGAATGGTTGGGCAAGGTCCAGCCTGGTAGTTATTTCAACAGATGAAGGTGAAAGGCGTTTTCAATTTGATGTGAAATATGTTTATGAATGCTTCCTCTTATCAGCCTTGCACTGTAATAGCAAATATACGACTCGCATGCAGGGTTGTTTGGTTTAAGGCCAGGTGCCCACTGGCAACTTTTAATTTGGGCAACTAAACAGTTTAGTCACTTGAAAGTTGTCGGATACATTCGACAAGCGCCCACTGGCAACTAAATAGTTGATTTGCACTTAGTTTGAAAATGGATTTCGTGGGAGTTGCATTTGTTTGTGCCCTCGCTCTGCGGCGAAAACGTAAATAAAGCCACAGGAGATTTTGGGTCCATCCAATAATAAGTAGGAGATTATTTGACGGTCAGTGTTATAAATTATTTGAAGATTTAAGAGTACACCCAACAAAATTTTTCAACTACTTTTGGATGAGCATTGGAAGTTTCGAGAACCTGTTGTTATTAGTGGGGCCCAGTATTTCTTACAAAAATACAAGATTGCGTTTGGCTATACCACCGCAGGAAAGATTAGGTGTAACTTTAAGGTAAGAAAAACGATTTTCTTAAAAATTTGAAAGTTTACTGAAATAAAATACATATTATAAATTTTTTTGTAAAAAATTTTTTCGACTGTGCTTCTAGCAATAGTGGATTGCGATTACAAGTTCATTTATGTAGAAGTTGGAGCATACGGTTCATCAAGCGATTCTAATGTTTTTAAACAGTCAGCATTTTCAAGGTTGCATGAAATAAACCAATTAAAAATTCCAGAACAAAGTGGTCTCCCTAATGACGACAATGGAACGGCAATGCCATTTACTCTAGTGGGGTTGAGGCATTTGCTCTTTCACAGTTTGTATTACGACCATATCCCAGCAGAAATCTGTCCGTAAAACAACGTATCTTTAATTACAGATTAACAAGAGTCCGCAGACTGGTAGAATGTACATTTTGGAATTTTAGAAAGCAAATGGAGAATATTCACAGACCTCCCGATACCAGTATTGAATTCAGTGAATCTTTTATTAAAGCATGCTGCATTCTACACAATTTTGTTAGAAAACATGATGGAATACGTTTTGAAGACACTCTCTTTGACTGAAGAATCTCTACAGTTGGAGTAAGAAGCAACAATCAAGGTTTTGCGATAAGAGATTATTTTACATATTATTTCATTTCTCCTCAAAGAAGTATTCCTTCGCAGTATGACAAAATTTAATATAAAAGCTGTATATGATATATGAAAAGAGTTAATATTAAAAAATTATCAACTTACTCTTTTAATTCTTTTGTTTTTCTTCCAACTTATCCCAATTTTCAATTAATTGTTGACACAATTCCTCCCATAAAGTCTTCTTTAAATTTTTCTCAGAATATTTTTTTGACTTTATGTTGTATAAAGCTGGCCGGTTTTCAATTTCACTTATAAATAGTTCAGTGTCCAGCGACATGTTTGCACAGAGTACTGAAGCAAACTGGTGATCTTCAACTTTGCCAACTCCTCGTGAATCGGACTAGCCAAACACGCCCTCGATGATTTGCCTCGATCAGATCCATAAGCGTAGCGGGGGGGGGGGTCACGTGACCCCCCCAACTTAACTTGAAATAAATTAAAGTGTTAATAGAAGTTCAGCTAAAATCGGAAAATTGTAGAAAACTTTTAAGAAAGTTGTTTTTTTTCCGCTTTTTCAAACTATGAAACTAAAGATTCTGATTATGTCTTTAGCCTTAACATAGTTTTTAACAATGATATGATCCATAACAAAATCTCGATGCCATTTTTTTATCATTTTATTTATATTATATTTATTTTTCTCATTGTATAACTTTTGAATATTACTCAAACATCAATTCTATTGTTATTCAATTTCAAAACTATCATATTTCATATTTTAAGGACCGTCTGACATTCAATGCGCGGAAGAGGACCCTAACTGAATTCATTTCGTGCAGCCCCCCCAAAAAAAGTTAGAAGCACTCTACGTCTATGATCAGATCTATTGCGAGCAACTAAATAATCACCAGTGGGTGCAGTCCTATTTAAACCAACGTGATCTATTTTTCCCGGCAACAGTTTCATCACCCAAAGAATCGAACATGTTGGAATTCTTTAGTTGCCGCAACTGAAAAATCGCCAGTGGGCTCATTACCGAAGGAAACAATGTGTTTAATTTTTGTGATTAAAAAGTTGCTTTGGAATAATCGCCAGTGGGCGCCTAGCCGAAATCGGTATTTGAATCAAAATTTAAATCAAACGATTTTTTTTATCCTGATTTTTAACAACTTTTCCTCACACGCTTGGTGTATGTACCTAGTACTTCTAATAGTATAGTCCATGGATAGTTCTTATTTTTATAAATGTTCGTAAAGGGGGGTCCCTAAAATAGCATCTGCCCATGGGCCCCCAGCGTTCATAATCGGGCCTTGAGTACAACTCTTCAAGTTTGCAGATATAAACATATTAGGAGGTGTCCGATATATTGTGGCAAAGAAGGGAGAATGTTTTATAAGAATTAAGTTACATCAACATATGATAGTACAGTAAATTATAGAGGATAATTCACTTCTACCCAGACTTGGGTGTATATAATTTGAAGTGGCACTCTAAATGAATTTGATAGAAACACAGTTTATACATGAAACAATGTTTATTGTATTCGTTGCCCATATAGAATTTGCTTTTACAGCAATAAGCATAAGTACTACTTGTACGGAATATACACTGAAGTGCCACTGAATTAGGGATACCTACCTAGTAACGAGTTGGGCCTCCTCTGACCTTGATAACGGCTGCCACACGACGAGGCATAGATTCAACAAGTTTCTGGAAACGTTCCACGGGAATGGCTTGCCAAATATTGGCTAAAGATGTCCATAATTAAGTAAGGTTCTTTGGTGCTATGTGATGACCTTTCACGCCTTGTTCCAAACCATCCCGAAGATGCTCAATAGGATTTAAGTCTGGGCTTCTAGGTGGCCAATTCATGACAGAGAAGTCAGAGGAATGCTCATCCAACCAGCCAGTAGGCAACCGGGACTTGTGAGAGGTACAGTTGTCTTGCTGGAAAACTCCATTACCGTGCGGATAACAGAACAGCATAAACGGATGGAGGTGATCACCCAGCAACTCTACGTACCGAATTGCATTAAGGTACACGCACCAAAGATCCCAAACTGTGCAACGAAAAAACACCCCAGACCATGATTGAGCCACCATTCCCTTGTACGGTTCCAGCCAGGCATGCAAGATCAATGGCTTCATGAGCCTGACGCCATATTCTCAGCCTCCCGTCGGCGTTAAGTAGTCGGAATCGAGACTCATCACTCCATGCTACTCGTTTCCAGTCCTCTACACTCCAGTCTCTGTGCTCTCTTGCACAGGCAAGACGTGCAGCCCGATGGTGAGTATAGAGCAATGGTACTCTCGTAGGTCGACGGCTCCCGAAACCCATACGGTGAAGCGAGCGTTTCACAGTCCGTTTACTGACTGTACGACTGGCACCGTCATTAAACTGGGTGGTAATTTGAGCTAACGTTTGGCTTCTCTGGCTACGTACAATACGCCTGAGCCGTCTCTCACCACCCACTGTCAATGCTAATTGTCATTTGCAGTTTGCCCGATCGCTAGTTTTTTTTTTCACCATCCATGTATTCTTGGTATACTCTTGACACTGTCGACCTTGAAAATCCTAGCTGTCTGACGATTTCGGAAATTGAATGGCCCATGCGTTGTGCACCTACGATTTGTCCGTGATCGAAGGCGTCTAAATCAGGCAGTATACCCATACTGGCAATTCCGACAACTAATTCAGAACAACCACAGTATGCGCTATATATGCAGTTACCACAACGCCTTCACTTGCGCATACATGATGCGCAGCGCTACACAATTTGCATAGGCTTTGCTATCCCTAATTCAGTGGCACTTCAGTGTATATTAGCATTCAAATACACATTGCAATACTCACAAACTAGAGAGTCAAACCAGGAGTTCTGCTACGTAACCTTTGGGCCTGCTAAGCACAAACGTGGGTTAACACCTGGAGCTGCTTACCTCGTAGCTCCCTCTCTCTTGTCTATCAATTTTAACAAACTTGTTTATTAATCAAGCTGATTGGTATTTATTCCAAGCGCGTATGCCGAAATTAGCATATCTCAAGCAGCTTCTTTAATTCATTCACTCAAAAGTTCGATTCTTGTGAATCGAATCTTATGTATACCTTACAAAATCCTCGTTTATAAGGATCTCCGGATAGTCCATATCAGATTTGCAGACATTGATTTTATTTAATATTCACATTAGATAATAATTTTTAACTATGGTAGGAAGAACGTCACTACAAGTACGCCAAATATTCGCTTTTTAGTTTGATTCAATGTACAACTCCAGCATAGATTGTACAATAAATTATGGTAGTAAAATGCTTTTTGTTGAGTTTAAGAAAGATTTACTAGAGTTACCTATTCTTTGTTAAGAAATGATGTGAAAATGTATTTTTATATATTTTAATGTCTTGTAAAAAATTCTATGTAATTTTGATACGAAACATAGTTTATTTATCGTAATAAACGGTAAGTCTGCTTAGTTAAGGATTTAGTTTTACTTATTATCTATATTACCCATATTATCCGGATTTTCGATTATCCGAATTACCTATGGTCCCAGTTAGACCGGCTAAACGATGTTTTACTGTATAATGCAAATAAACCACTCCGGATATTTTCTGAAAAGTAATATAAATAATGTTATGATATTAGAGCCCAAATGGACGATTATAAATTATCATCTGATAACATATTGCCATATGCCGATATACGGTGTTAAAGTCTAGAACTTTTAAATTCATTGATAAAACATTTTGTATACTATTCTAATTATGAGGAGCGTATGTCATTAGTTTTTACCCAAATGCCATGGAAAAACGTCAGTGATCAAAAAAACATTTATTTCACTAAGTATTTTTCAATATAGAATTAAAAATGAACATAATGACTCGATAAAACTGTATTATAGGAAACAAAATGTGCAGCAGAATCGGTTTTTACCGAAACAACTATAAATCTTTGGGGGTATATCTATTATGCTTTACATCGAAAAAAATGTTGGGTAGGGTTCTTTTAGACCAGTTAACAATTGTAACTTTACGGTCGAAATCACAAGTATTTTCCGTTTCTAACTGAAATCGTTAAAGAAGAATTTAATGTTCTCGGATTATTTTTAGTCTTGTGAATTTCAGGGTGTTATTCACAAGATTAATGATGTTTTTGTATATATAATGACTAGAGTTAAGTATAAAAATATTGTTAAAATGAGATACTCTGTTTTACGTATATAGAAAAGGAATTCATGCAACCACAATGCGTTTCGGATCATGAAAGAAAACACAATAACGACATTTTAAAAAAAATTTCTTTACAATATATAGACATATAAATATATATTTAAAGTATGTTTTTTTCAATTTTCCCCCCAAAAAAATCTGGATAATTTTTCCCATCGTAAATTAAAATAGAAGATAATTGAAAATTTTTGATAAAAACTATTATCATAAATTTCTCAGGTTTCTATTAAATACTTAATTTCAAACTGGAATATTAGGTTTGACAACCTTCAAATATTTAAGGGAATGTTGGGCGTTAATTTTTTTTTCTTTTCATCATAGAGATACAAAATTTTGTACATATATACATTTCACTATAAATATATAGAATACCTAAAAAGAAATTTTCAATCTCATTATAATTTTAAGATTTTTTTACAAATTAGAAATTTATAAACACAATTTTAAAATGTTTTTTGCTACTTAATTTTTTAGATAATTCCTCGATTTTGCCTTTTAAGCACTTTAAACTGTTTAACAAACAAATCTGGGCATCAATTATTTCATCCCTTCAATAGTTAATTTTTGAGAGATTTTTTTGTGAATTCCATCCCGATTTTCATCAAAATTTTGCCTTTTAATAAGTTATAAATCAAATTTAATTACCTTAATAAAGTCTAATTGTAAAATGCAAACCCAGTTTTTTTGTAAACAGCATCAGGATTTTTTCTTATCAATTTCAAGAATTTTGACCAAAAATTAAGTAGCATGGAGCATTTAAAAAATCTAAAAACCTTGAAAATTATGTTTTGAGATAAACAGATTTAAAGTTTATTACTACACTTACCCTTTATAAATTACTTCGGAGAAGCTTCATAAATGATATTTTACTTAAGAAAAACTATTTTGGTACTATTAATCTACAGAAATATATTTTTTTCACAATAAGACAATCAATATTACAACGACAAGATTTGCTCAAATAAAGTTCCACCGTTCCCTTAAGCGAGTCCAGTGTTCCTTTTAGCCTTATATATAAACCAGAAACTCACTTTTATAATGGCGTGTAATGTGGCAGCAAAATTAATTCTCACAAAAGATAATTTAAATCCTGCATGTAATTACGTAAGTTAGGTTATTCATTAGGGAAGCTCGGAACAAACAAAAATTAGTGCATATTGAGCAAACAATAAGTGCCATTTATAAGCCCTCATACACTAAATCCACTAAATTAGGTTTATTTTCGTACATATTTCATTAACGTATTTAAAAGAATATCTTCTTTGTTATCATTCATTAGCCAACTTATAGACGTTATGTCAAATCAATAAATGTTGTCAATATTTTGGCAGTGTTTGAGAATAATTAAGAATTCTCCTTACGTTTAAAAGATGGTTTTTAATAAAATTCGTTATTCTTCATTTAGTCAGTTGGTATGTCAATCATAAATTTTAAAATTAGAGATTATGTTTTATCCTACAATAAATTATTGAGGTTCACTATTTATATTAAAAATAGCAAAATATAAAACAAGTTTTTCACATTTAAACTGGCAATAAGTTCAGAATAAAACCGAGTTTCTTCCAACAGAATATGTAATAGAAAAAACTCAAATGAGATTATAATTGCTACTGACAAAGCGGAAGTTTTAGAAGACTACAGCCAAAGGGACTTTTCCCACCTTCGAATATAACCTTGCACCTTCTTATAAACGGCAGCTGATCAATTTTCCTCGGAAAGACTATTCCGATCGGCTTGTCGTAGCTGATACAAAAAAACCCTTCTTTTGTATTTGTGCTTCTTTGCTTGATTGAAAGTGGTATAACTTCCCTTGTAATACAAATATTTAACATCTGTTTATTGTTCTGAATTTAGTATTAAATTTCTTTTCATTTGATATATGAATTTTTGCACTAAGTGAAGTTTAACAGTTTTTATTAGCAATCAAAGTTGAAAAAATGATCAAATTTCAAAAGCTGCCCGCAATTTTGGCCACAAGTGTATATACACTCTTTCACAAAAAATATATGCACCCAGAAGAAATCGAGCTACTATCACGAACCTGGGCAGGAATGTAGTCTGGTAAGAGATATGCAAATGATTAAAATTTCGACGCCAACGAGACAAGGGTAAGCGCGCTATGCGCATATAAGATGCGCAGATGGGAGAATTTAAAAGCATGATTACTCGTGCCATAGAGTTATTCACTCAAATCTGTCGATTTGGATGAACGATATTGTGACTAGACCTGAGACGTAACCGGCGACAGTACGAACAATTGTCGGACTTGAGAGGGGGGCATAGTAGGCCTCATAGAAACAGATTGGTCGAACAGGCGTATCGGCCACAACATCTGTCGGAGCGATATGGTAGTTGCTCGGTGTTGGCAACAATGGATCACGGAAGGGATAAACTGCCATCGTAAAGGGTCAGAGTGTCCTAGGAACACAAATGCGCCAGAGGATCGCGCAATCATAAGAGTGGCCACGCCCGCACCAACAACGTCGCTAGAATCGGTTCGACGCCATTTACCACCTTCCAGACATCCGGTGGTATCAACCACTCGTTGGTATCAACCATTCCGGTGGGAAAGCATTCGGAGACGACTGGCCGACGCAAGTATAAGAAGCCGACGACCATTAAGTCGCCTTCCACTGACCCCACATCATAGGCAGTGTCGATTGGATTTTTGCCGACCTCTGGCAAACTGGAGTGTGACTGAATGGAGGTGTGTGATATTCCGCGATTAATCCCGATTCAGTCTCAATGCTGGTGACCAGTGCATACGCATGCGGATGCGGCCAATCTCTGTTTCATAAACAGATAAAGATTTCCCTCGAAAAGAAACTAAGCAACGGTGAAACAGCGTATGACGTAGATAAGCATAGTTGGTATTGTGATTTCTAAGATGGCAGTATAGTTGCAAGGGCATTGATATTTAAGAATCCTTGCAAAGGGATGTGGAGGTTAACGGGGTAGGGGAAAAATTCGGCAGGATGTAGTGAGCGAGAGAGTTTCTTGGGCTTCCATTTATGTTCTGATATTATGTGAATCCTGTGGCAATATCTTCTATGTGGTACATGCTGTTTGCCGTCTTCGCGAAGTGCAAAAGCTGAAATTGACTTCCACAACATAGATTTCAATTTCAATACCGTCATTAGCTATAAATACTAATAAACAATTGGGCAATATGTGGCTTTCTTGTTGGTCTTTGCAACAAAAGAATGATATCTGTGAAAAAAAAAGTTTGGTTATGTACAGATAACAAAGAGCTTGTCTGTTGTGCTTGTCATAAAGTTTAAATTGGAATTAAGGCAAAAATGGGATGGAGATATTAAAGTAGTTGGCCAATAAGGAAGTTGGTCATTTTGACCCAAATCGAGAATAATAGTTAACATCTCTACGGACCAAATATTCAAATACAAAATACTGCTGCGCATAAAATTGCCATGAATATATTGGAAGAGACAAAGAATGAAACGCTAGAGAATTTCTTCTTGAATTTCCTTTCATGTCAAAAAGAGGTAACTGCCAAAATATTTCGCACGGCCTACAAAACTGCAAAATGTAATCAATTTTGAAAGGGGAATTAGCTTGCAAGAACTTAATGGTGTAGAGAACTTAATGGTGTAGATATGGGATGAATACTTCACTCTACAAATGCTTGCATCAATATTATCAATCACATTAGCAAGGAAATTAGAACAAACTTGGTCCGCAAAATCATAACTTCCCAATAAAAAATATCTTTAATCATCGATGAAGCAACTTCCGTTAATCAAAAGTCTACTTTGATCTTGTGTTTACGTGAAATGATTTCTGTTTGAGAAATGACTGTTCCAGTGAATTTATTTATTAACTTGATTGAGTTTGATGATGTAACGGTGAAATGGCTTTTCTCCGCTTTGATTTATCATCTAAAATCTATTGGATTGACAAAAGAATACCTGAATGAATATTTAGTTTCTTTTGATTGTGATGGAGCAGCAGTAATGCTTGGATCTCATGGAGGAATTAAGAAATTATAGAAAGAAAAATGTCCATCTATAATTATATAGTTCGGAATAAGTCGCCAATGGGGTTGTCAAGAGAATTTCTAGAATTGACATGTTCAAGACATTTATTGACAAGTTATATATTCTCTACCATGCATCATGAAAAAAATAGTCGAGATCTGCAAGCTCGTGCTAATTCACTGGAAATCCAACATTTGAATACTAAGCACTCGTTGGGTAACATCCAGTTTTCGTTCAGTTTCTGCTGTTTGGTAGGATTACAAAGCATCGGTACATCATTTTACAATTTTTAAGGATAATTCTTCCAAAGACAAAAACTAACAAACGGAAACAGATGCATGTGTGAAGGTTTGTTGAAGAAAATTACATTAGAGGAGTCCATTTCAGATATAGGGTTGATGTGTAATGCTCTTTAAGAGCTATCTGAGCTAGGTTTGAAATTACATGTACGAAACATAAATTTGTATTGTGCGAATAAACTGATTAAACGTCTTGTTAAAATAGTTGAAGAGAGACAAATATATCTTATGAAAAAGTCACCACTGCCGCCAAATGTCTCATTTTCCAAGTGTTTCAGATATACACTCATGGACAAAAAAATTAGCGCACCAAGAAGGAGTCGCAAAATGAAACGAAATTTTACATACGAAATGACTACTTTGATATAAGTAAATGATAAGAAAATCAAAGAAAAAGGATAATTTATTTCAGAGAAAAAGGCAAAAGAACGGAGGAGTTAATACTCCGTTGGACCCCTCTAGCGCGAATGCACGATGCGATACGATCGGGCATTGAGTCATACAAGTTCTGTATGATGTCTTGAGACATTTCGTTCCATATTTGCTGTAACCTTGCCTCTAGTTCGTTCAAACTCGTGGGATGCCCAACTCGTCGTCCCAAATTATCCCAGATATGCTAGATTGGAGACAAATCGGGGGATCAGGCAGGCCAAGGAAGGGTAGTAACAGTGCGGAGACAGTTTTGTGACACCCTTGCCGTATGAGGCCGAGCATTGTCTTGTTGAAAAATGGCTCCTGGGAGCCGTTGCATGAGTGGCAACACATGTGGTTGCAGGATTTCATGAACATACCGCTGGGCTGTCATGGTGCCACCGATCAATACTAGGGGTGACCGTGTATTGTAGGCAATGACACCCCATACCATCACACCAGCTGTGGGAGCGATGTGTCGCTGTACAGCAAAGGCAAGATTGAAGCGTTCACCACGGGCTCTCCACACACGAACACGATTGTCATCACTGCCGAGATTGAATCTGGATTCGTCGCTAAAGACGACCTGGTTCCATTCCGCTGCAGTCCAGTTTCCTCGTGCGGGGCAAAACTCCAAACGGAGGCGTCGATGGGTGGGCGTCAAGGGCAGTACACGAAATGGGCGCCGCGATACCAACTGTCCTTCATCCTGGCACCTTCGTATGGTTCGAGAAGACACAGAGGCCCCTAGTGAAGGTGATACCTGTGCCTGGATGGCGGCCGATGAAGCAGTTGGCTGTAAGCGTGCATTTCTTACGATGTGGCGGTCTTCTCGACGACTGGTCTGTCGAGGGCGTCCTGAGCCTGGTCTTCGTGTACATGACATCTCTCGGTTCCACTGGTCCCAACACCTCCTCATAACACAATCAGAGCGGCCTAATTGACGAGCTACTCGCCTAGCTGACCACCCAGCTTCCATCATCCCGACGATTCTCCCCCTCTCAAACTGCGACAACTGCTTATATTGTCTTCGAACACGGCGTAATGGCATGTCTATCTCAGCTCTTCCTTTGTAAATGATTCAGCACACTCAAACAAGCTTTGGTTACCTGTTTTATACTCCACAGAGTACGATGTTCAACGCCCTCTACCGGCTATACGTAATGCGCAATCACGCTGCATTTCTAATCATTTGCATATCTCCCCGACATGTACCTTCATTGCAAGTTTCGTTACGATCCCGCAATTATTTCTTGGTGCGCTAAATTTTTTTGTCCATGAGTGTACAAGAAAGATAGAAAGGATGACCCACCAAAAGGTCCTATTTCATTTTATGAAAATCTGAAAATATCTATAGAAAAGATTATATTATAAGATGAATAAGCTGATTTATTTATATGGTCCAGAGTACTGGATCCAAAACAGTGGCTAGAAGAAGTTCAAAATCATTTGACGTTTGGGGAAGCAAAAATAAGGAATTTATCAAGAAAACTCCGATTGAATGAAAGGAAGATTATATAGGGTTTCCGAGAATACATAGAGGAAGAAAAGATTCCAGAAGGATTATTTCACTTAATACACCATATCGATATGATTCCGATATATTCAAGTGACTGTGAAAGGGGTTTTTCACAAATGAACCTTACTGTGATCCCTTTAAGAACTTTATTGTTGACTAAAACATTAGTGATGGTCATCAAAATTGTTGGGCCTCCTCTAGGTCTCTTCACTCCAAAAAAATGTGTAGAATCTTGGTTGCTTTTTGGACAGTATTCAGTAATAGACGCAAATAAGAAAGAAAGAAATCGAGACATCGAACCTATTGAAGGCATGAGTCAGATTTGGAGTTTATTATACAATTTTTACAATTTTGTTTTTACTATTCACTTAATTACTTTCAAATTTTGTTTAGTTTTCCGAATCTATAAACAGAATTAGAATCAAGAGATTTATTATTTTATTTTTATCAAATTTCTCCAATATGTTGCAAAATAAACTTATTTTTTAAACTTTGCAGGTCTTCTGTTATAAATGGTGGAATTTCTGCATTTTTTCACAAAAATAACATCAGCTTCAACGTTTATTCTTTTAAAACACTTTAAAATTACACTTGTTTAGAAATTCCAGAGAATAGATTCAGAGGGGGAAAAAAATAGAATCTGAGGATTTTTTCTTTAACACAATCAAATATTTGTGTAGCACATTTTTGCCCTTCGTCACTGGTTGACAGCTATTTTAAAGTCCAATTTCGTTTCTGTCAGTTTTATTCTAAAAACAGTTTTTGGAGTGCTGACAGGTAGTATTTTCTTATTTCCTTTGTCCGAGCCAGAAAGTAAAATATATTATCATTGAAAAAGTAATCAAATACTCCGCAAAAAATGTAGTTATTTGTTCTTGCACCAAAAAATTGATAAAATACTTATAACCTTTATTTTAATGACATACTTGCGAAAATAACTTTACACATTAATTGTATCTGTCAAATCAGAAAAAATTATTCATTAACACAAATGTTTTATATTCATCATCTACATCATCTTAAAAGTTGTCAAATTGTTCATCACAACAGAGAAATCATTACCAGTATCGATAATTTCGGCAAAATAACTAATACAGTAAATGTTAACTAAATATATTTAAATGTAAAAGTTTTCTTATAGATATATAACTACAAATGTTTTCTCGGTAAGAAATGTCCCTCGGTAAGAAAACTTGTACAAAAAAAAAAAAAAAAACAAATTCAGGTATAATTTTATCTATGTACTCAAAAACTGATTCAGCAAAACTCCTTACAATATCCCTTATTCTATGAAAAAATAAAAACAACAAAAATAATCGAAAGTAAGATTGTGACGAAATTATTGATTTAAAAGATCCTGCGACCTTATGAAACAGTTTCAGTAGAGTAGTAAAACTACCCCCCCCCCTCCAAACCTGTTAAAACTATCAAAGTAACAAAAGTGGGGGTTTTTTGTTAGAGTTTCCTGCGGAATGTTATGTTAAGTTATTGTTTATTGTGTTTGTTAAATAGTGTGCTATTTCGTCCAACCCCGGGAGTGAATGCACCGGAAAGCAGTAAACCACACTCTCCCCTCACCCCCCCCCATCACCCCCCCACCTCCATACCTACTGGACAAAAGAACGGAGGATTCCAAACTTCACCTGGAAGTGACAAATTTTATATTTCCTGTTCCCCAGTAGAGCATACACTAAAGTTCAAGCCTTCTGATATGTGTGTGTGTGTGTGTGTATTTCAGATGGTTTTTTTGGGGGGGAGGTGTATTCTTCAAGATGGTTTTGCTCTTGGTGTTGGAAGTGTTTTCTTGAATTTTTTTGCAGTAGATGCAGAGAACAGAGTTGAATTTTCCACTCACTTAAACATACTTCTTCTGGAAAGGCTACATTGTCCCTTACTATAAATACTGGAAAATATCAGGGAAAATCCATAAAGATTCAAAAATTTTTGTTGAAAAGAACCATCTCCATAAAAGTTTTCGGTTTTCAAAGTAACTTTATTATTATTTTTATGTTATCGTTACGAAACATTAATCAACTAGCTCCTAACGTAATATTTGAAGTAGGCAAATTTTCCAATGACCGTATGTTGACAATCAATATTTCAAAAATGCCTAAAAAAGTCGAAAGCGGTATTTTTTGTTTGATATTGGTAACTACTAATAGAATGCCCATGCAACGCAATTCAGTATAAAGCGAGTATACTGTATACGCATTAAGCAGAGAGTTAAACCCACTTTCTCAGTAGAACTGCTTCCAAATTAATTAAACTCGCCAAACTATATAATTTCTCCTAACGTGCTGGCAATATGATAAGGAGAACACATATGATGAAGAAGCCGTGGAAATATACACTCATGTCCATAAATTAAGGATTTCAGCTTTTAAAAATGTGAATACCCAGTAAGGGGAAGATAAAAAGGAAGCCGCCAATTAAGTTAAAAGAAAATTCCTTAAAGTACAATGCTGAAATTATTTATTTGGGAGTAAAAATTGATAGTAAATTGAGTTTTCTAAAACACTTAGACATGGTTAGAGAAAAAGCAGTCAAATTTATTTGCATGCTAGCAAGAATTAGTAAAAAGATTTGGGGAATTACTCCAAATATTATTAAAGAAATTTATAAAACGGTAATAGAGAAAATAATACTCTACACTTCAGAAGTATTGTATAGAGATGTCAAATTTTTACATTGCAAGTTTAAAACAAATTTAGAGACCATTATTGTTAAATATAACTAAAAGTTATCGAACAGTGGCGACTGATTCCCTAAATGTATTGGCGGGCTGCGTTCCGTAAAATATAAGAGCTAACATTAGCAGTATAAATATGGAATTTATGATGAAGGAAAAGAATATAATACAATCGGAGAAGTGTTCAATAGGGATAATTGTGAGACCAGAGTGACTAGAAAAGTTAGCATAAAAAATTTAAAGAGCCTGAACTGGTCGATGGATCGTCACCCTCAAACGAAGATCATTATTTATACAGATGGATCCCAAAAAGATGGTAGAGTAGGAGCAGGTGTGGTGATTCACGATGAAGAAGGAGATACAGAAATATTAAAGGAGAGAATTGCAGGTGGGAACTCTTATGTAGAGGAACTACGAGCGTTACAACTGGCAGTTCAGAGAATGAAAGAGAAAAAATTCACTGAGTTTGATATATTTACATACTCAAAGAGTGGTTTGGAAGCTCTAAGAGCAATAAGCTACAGAGGCGATATAGTACAAGAGATAAATAATATTATTATATAAGAAAATATGACGGTATATCTGCATTGGGTCAAGGCCCATGTGGGTATAGCAGAGAATGAGGAGGTAGACCAAGTAGCCAAAAATGCTACAGAAATGGAGGAAATAGGTGTCCAGTATAAACAAACTAGTAAATCAGTCAAAATTTAAATGAAAAAGTATGAAAAGAAACTATGGCAAGAAGAATGGAGCGAAAGTCTAAAAGGAAGGAGAGTCTATGAAATATTCAAGGAAGTAACAGAAGAAAGGCTAATGGGTGACTTTAAGATTAATCAATTTATAACGGGTCATGGATGTATTGGGGAATATCAACACAGATTTCACCAAAAATCAGATATGTGTACCTGTGGAGATATCCAAATGCCAGACCACTGTTTATTTGACTGCCAGCAGTTCAGGGACCTAAGAAATCAATTGCCAGCGGATGTTAGAACATGGACGAAACATAAGTTTTATTGCGACCTTTACTGTAGAGGCTTTATTAGGAAGGTGGTTGGTATTCTTATGGATACTTGTATCCCCTTCTCTCATGCCACATAGCAGTATTCTTCTGTTGCAGGCTTGCAGATAACGTGCAAGTTTTTGGTGCAGGTTACACAGTATTGCAATTAAGTAAATGTAAGTAAGAAGTAGAATGGTTAATTATATAAGTAAAAAAAATCAATATATTGTATTGATAAAGTATTATTTAATCACTGTAGATGCAAAAATGTTTATACATTCGGTAATGTTTTAGAAATTACACAAAAGTTAGTGCACAGGCAATAGTGTAAACAAATGTATAATTGTGTAAATAATTAGGATAAATTGTATTGTTATGTTTTAATGGAAAGTCAAAATTAAATATTTAAGTTTGTATCAATAGAAATTTTTATTATTGTACGTATGTGAATGTATTAGAGTAAATTGTTTTTATGTGGGTGTATTTACGTAATTGTCAGGTTAAATTATACTGTCATGTTGATATGTATCTATATAAATTTGATGTAATTATGAAAAAATAATAATGTGAAATAGTAATAATTGTGAAATAGTAATAATGTGAAATAGTAATAATTGTGTAATAAGTATTATAATGCAATCTGTAAAAATAAGCAAAAAAAATAATAGAAGAAGAAGGAAAAGAAAGAAAAAAAATAGGGAAAAGTGAACATAGGAATGATGGTTGCCACTAAACTGCTAAATTTTAAAAAACAATTTTGTTAATGAATTATTAGTCGGTCTTCGGCTTAGGGGGTGGGGTGGGAGGCCCCGGTGTCCTTCAGCCAGTGTGTCCCATTTGAGCAGGATTGCGCTCGGAACGATTAGTTAACAGTTTGCCCGTATAGTTTAACGGTTGGACGAGCATTCAATTGATTATTCTTGAAGATGTGTGTGATAATTTTACATGTGAAATTTTTACTTTTGAGTTCGATTTCCGTGTGATTCTGAATTATCCTTAATTTATGGACATGAGCGTAATACCGATGTTTAAAGTGCAATGAATGATAAGTAAGGAAACTTAAAATATAACTTATACTTCATTTTTTTCTTATTATTCTTTTAAAAAATGGATTACTAAAGGATAAAAATCTAACAGTTAGGGAAAACACTTTTGTGCATAACCCATTTAAGACTGGCATTGCGAAAACGCAACATCAATTTCTGTATTTTTTAAAGGCATGTTCTAAGTTTTGTACGTCTGAAGTAACATTTTTATTTTATTCTCTAAACTGTAATTGATCATGATAATTTTTTTGTTTCCACATTTGCCCACTTTTAGCACTTGCAAAAAATCGTTTTTTTTTCTGGTGTTTTGAAAGGGAAAAAAATGACTAATTTCAAATAATAACCTTAGATAGCAGCACATATTAAATTTCCGATTTCATGCTTGTTCCGAGTTTTCTAGAGACTAAAGAACAAAATGGCTTCAACAGGTAAGGCATAATTTTTTTTTTTTATGTTTCTCAATTCATATTTTTTAAAATGTTACGAAAACGAAACATCAGTCCAATGTGTATTACTTAATTCCAGTGTGTATTATTAGTGCTGTCTAGTTTTTATGCAGTAGATTAGTATTTTTTTTTTTTTTTGTTTCAGACAAGTTTGTCCCTAGAAAAAGGCGATTTTTGACATTGGAAGAGACATTGGAGTAATTTTATGGGCTAGATAATGATGATATTTCAGAATCGTTCTCAACAGAAGCTAATGATGAACCATAATTCGTCATTATCCCTCCAGATCCGGATGATTTGATGGATGAAGAAGCTATTGATGATAATATTTTATGTGAAAATGTTGAAGCATTGCAAGTGAAATCGACATTTTTTTCTAATAAATGTAAAACTAAGCAATATAGTAAGAAAAAGAAGCATATTGTACGGGAAAAATGGATAATCTACATAAGGGGTGTCAAACTTGAACATTTTTGGGCCCGGATAATATATTGGCACACAATAATATATAATAAAATAACCTACGCAGAATTATAATAAGATAGGAAGATAGATGTCAAGTATCAGGACGTAAACATTAAATTTTCCTGTTCTTTTATATATGTTTATTATAATGTATTATTTAAAATAAACCTACGTTTCTATTAATATTCATTTTTTTTGCGGCCCACCTATAGTTAAACCTTGTTTGTTTGGCCCAAGTTTTGTTTCTTTGTTCTGAAGCCTTTGAGTTTGACAACCCTGATCTACATGGATGTAATGAATTCTAAATAAAGTTTATTAGAGTTTCAGAGATCTATATCTTTGAGAGAGCCATATCTTTGATAAAAAGGCTTGCAGAAATGCAGATGAATTCTGTTTTACCTGAAACTTCACTTATTGGAAGACCATCTTCAATTCAAAAACTAATTCTCAACGAAACTCGGAAAGACCGTATGGGCCATATTATTACTAAAAATAGTGAAAATAAAAAAATGTAAACACTGCAAAAGTCAAACAATTACGGTATGTAATAAGTGTAATGTACCTCTTCATGTGAAATGTTTCAAAGATTTAAAATTTTTTTTTAAGTTTTTATAATTTAAAATTTTTATACCGCTTTGGACTGATGTTGCGAAAACGCAACATTTTGTAACTCCCGTAAAAATAAATTTAATTTTATGGAAACAACTTATTTGTGCAATTAATGTCTTAAGAAGTGTTAAAAAACTGGTGCATTTCCAATAAAGGAAACATGGAGCGGTCCTAAATGGGTTAAAATAAATGAAAGGTTAGAAAAAGGATAGACGTTGTTTAAAGTTGCTATCAGAAGACTGCCCAATGTTTGGTGCACCTGAAACCATAATACAGTAAAAGTTAAACCATAATAGAGTAAATTAAAGATAATATGCTACTAACATAAGCGGACTTTATAAGATGTTATTTATATATACAAGAACTGTTAAAAGAAAACAAACAGGAACCTGATTTGGCTGATGTGTGTTAGCCATTAATAAAATGTCTCTAACGGTTATGAGGAAGAAGTCCGATTCCTATTATAATTATACAAACAAATATTACATAAGATAAGAGACTACCATTATAAATATCGTAATATTAAGAATCCTTTGAAAAGAGAAAGTAAACTAAATTCTACGAAAAAAGTTGTATTATTTAGATAATCAGCAGAGAAAAATATGTTCGATATTTCATTATGTAGAAGCAAAGACTTTTCAATCTGTACTTGCAAAATTCAGTACCTGGTACTGAAAGAGTATTTTAAAGGATCAGTCCGAAGAAATGGTAATTGAAATATTGACATTAAAGCAAGTAAAATGTCCGATAAAAGATTGCAATGCAAAGAAAAGGCAACAGAAAGAGGTCAAAACGTTCAACTGAAAGACAATAAAAGAAAACAGCCAATAGATTTTCTCCTTCTGTTATGATACACATATTGAATTTTTCAAGTTCTTCTGATGAATTTGATTATACTGAACATAAATAATGTGAAACGAAAAACAGAATTATAAGTCAAGATTTTCCTTCAACTTCGCGACTGAGAACTACACTTCCAATTGCAGATTGCGGAAGAACTGATTTTTCTTATAGATCAGCAGCATTTTTTATAAATGCAGCTTTAAAAAATATGGGAATAATAACCAAAGCCGATTCTTCTAAAGTAGTCGGTGGTAGCAAAATCAGAAGGGGAAGTATAAAAGCTCCCACTAGAAAAATGAGGAAAAACACTCTTCATCGGAATATGTGATATACTTTGACGGCCGAAAAGGACCAGACCTTTAAATCTGGTTAAAAATGTAGAAAGGGTAGCTGAAAAGGCCATAAAAGAAGAACCTTTTGTTCAAATTTCAGAACCAGTATCTATATATCTTACTCATGTCCCTTCTATATCTCGTAGTTCTGATAATATTAAAACGAGTATATTTCTTTTTTAGAGTAAAATGTTGATTTTTCTTATTTGCAAGGTGTTGGTTGTGATGGAACAGTGGTTAATACAGGTTCTAAAGTTCGTTTCATAAGACAACTTGAGCTTTCTATGGGTCGTCCTTTACAAGGATTTCTTTATTTGTTACATACCAATGAATTACCATTACGTCATCCATTGCAACATTTGGACGGAAAAACTACTGGACCAAAAGGGTACTGTGGTGATATTGGTAAAAAGTTAGAATCTTGCGTGTAATATTTCTTGCGGTTTGGGAGTCAACACTTTTACAACAGAATAAGAAAAATCTCGATTTTTGCCCGATGAGTTAAACCTTCGAAAAGATAAAAATTACTTTGTCTTATGTTGCCTTTTTTGAGCTTGCTACATATCAACGATATCTCTCCGAAATGTACTGGTATTTCAGACGAAAATATTTCACTTAGCTTATCACGATAGGATCCCAGAAAAATAAGTTATTCCAGGTGATTAACTACAGCAAATAGAATTTTAAGATTATATGTGTTTCAACAAAAGACCCATCTGGGAACATGAATGTTTTAACAAAGTATGATATTAGAATAAAAGCATGCGCATGGTTTGATATTAAAACTCAGTCATCTTGTCGGTTTGGGAGTCAACACTTTTACAACAGAATAAGAAAAATCTCGATTTTTGCCCGATGAGTTAAAAAGCATAATAGATCGAACATTGCAATGAAATCCATATTTTGGTCATCTAGAAAATATTCTGTTGGCAATGTTGGACGACAGGCGAAAACATGTGAGAGAATTGGACCTTCGAAGAATATTAAAATACAGACAACTAGCTAAATTAGAACAAAATGTTCGTGAATTTAAGATGCTTAAGTTAAATTTCAAAGCAGATGACTGTATAGATCTAACTGACTAGCAGTCAGGTACACTTACTGAATCACCACTTACAGTATCTATTTCTAATAATGAACTTACCGCGATGATTTTGGACGTACCTGCTGAAATTGATACACAATTCACAGGCAGTAGAGCGCTGCATACCATTAGTTACTGAAGCATCAGAAGTTGTACGTGACAACCACGTATGAGATGGGTTTAAAAGTTGAAGAAAAACATCTAGAATTGTATTACCCAAATTTGAAACAACAAGTCGATATCTCCAAGTTCTATGAGGCAATTAACCTAAATGTGTAAAGACAAAGGGTGAGAGGGCGGTGGAACACGATATACAGCCCTCTCCACGTGGTGAGTTCTAGGTTGTTTCCCCCACAGAAAGCAGGCGAAGAGCTGCATGAAAAATTTATAAATCTTAAAATGTTATGGATATTTCTGGAGCAAATCGACAGCCAGAGATTACGTTGTAGTAAGTTCAAACTTCCACCGATGATTCCTTATAAGTAGCAACATTTCCGCATATAAACTAATAAATGGAGCTGAACTTTTTTTGGCAAGCTTTTTCCCTCTACCCTAGTAACAAACACTAAAGTTGCAAAGGTCACCGTTGCCCTCTCAGCCAATCGATCAACAACAATTTTCTGTCTCCTGGCTGTACTAGATGAAAATAGCCAAGTAAAACCATAAATGGAAAGTTTTGAGAATATGGTCAAACGCACCAGTAGCCACATATCTAAATCTATTCTTGCATAACAGCTAAAATATTTATTTGAACGAGTATTGTTTTACAAAGTCTATTTATATTAGGAAACAACTAAGAATTACCTTTATGTATAAAATGGAAACTAAAGAAACAATGTTCTATCAAAGCTTCTTAGCGGACAGAATGGTCGATTCGGATTTTCTAGAGCTAAGATAAATGTATGTTAAATATGTCTTATAAATTGGATAATTTTGTTTGATCTAAAAAAATTACGTTTTAAAGCGATATTTCACAATGTCATTTCATATTCTTAAAAAAATTAATACAGAGACGACTAAATTAACTACACAAAAAAAAAAAACTATATCTTCATTTCCCAGGAAATATGTAACTAAAGAAAACTGCTTTTGAAAGCTTACTGAGATATAATACAGTAAATGTCGTCATGAATGACTAATTACTAACTTTATATAATTAACTTCTTTTGTGGACGACTGAAATTAAAAGAGCTAGTAAGATTTTTTAAAAAAATGGGAGCCTATATATTCCCATTTAGCGAGAACACATTTGCAATTTTTTAAGTAAAGAGATACCTAATATCTAAGATTTGTAAAAGCAGGATATATTAATTTGTAGACTTTAAATTCTGTAATAGCATAAACAGAGGTAAAAAAGGGATTTTAAGAGCATTATCAACATTGTATATTTATAAATGTCTTAAAAACCCTATATCATAATTTTCTGAATATTTTTACACTATTATGGAGCACAGAACATCCACTAAAGAGTTCCCTTTTTAAGTAACTTAAAAGCCTACTAATTTTTATGCATTTGATGCAGAATAAATGTATTAACGGTAAGTAAAATATTAAAGAACATTTATAAATTACGAGCATTTGGGTACTTTCTATAAATTTATTTTTAAATATTTCAGATTTTTTTAGTCTAAATGTCTTTCAGAACTTTAAACTAAATTGTAAGTTTTATCGATTTTTTGAGATTATGTGCCAAAGATTAAAAATTGCTGAAATCGATAAGAGAAAAATCCAAACAGGAGATTCCTTACATTTAAGTGATATTCTGTATATTTTCTCTTATCAAGAAATTTAAAATCTGTTTTCAAACAAAGACTTTAAGGATATCCCAAAGTTAGAGGTACATTTATCCCTTTATGGGACTTGACAGGCAAAAATGTCTGTATTCTGTTGATTCAACCCCTGTTCAGAAGAGAATCTGATTTATTGAGAATACGGACCATAAAAAAAGGGTATAGAAAGAAAAGTTCGAAATATTCTCGAACATTTTACAATGTCAAACAATGTAAATGGAAATGGTCAGTGCCATATATTACCTTGGTTCAAGACAGTTTCCTTTATATGTTATGTATAGAAAAGTTGGAAAGATCCTTTTGAATTTATCATATGTAATTTAACATTAAAGTTTCACGACAGGTAACATCAGGGAAAAAAAATTCCACTTTTTTTTTTTTTTTTGCGATAAGTGACTAAGTATTTATACTGCTCCTTATATGATACTTTTAAGTATGTTTAAAGGCTCTATTTGCTGAAGTACTCATAAATAATAATAATTATTATTATTAATACGTCTATCAAAAGTTTTAAAGAAATTGTTCTATATGTATGTCGTAGTGGAAACAAAATTTGTTAAATGCAAAATTTCAATTTTAAACTCATAATGTAAAGTTCAAAGGATACATTTAATTTTATTTACTTTAAAAAATAGCGTTATATGTAAACCCTAGTGTGTGTTGTGAGATCGTCGTTAAATCATGTTTTGTTGAATGATATATATCTCCAACCGAAGAATCTCCCTTTATTATCACGATAAAGCAAAATGCTTTTAGTAGGTAAAAGAGTCTAAAGAGCGTTAACTCTTAAAGCTATTTATATATATATATATATATATATATATATATATATATATATATATATATATATATAGTATATATCCCCTTCATCCATACCTAGTTTACAAGAGAAATTAAGAGTGCAAACATTTCCTGGAAGTGAATGAAATTTTAAATTTTTGCTGTTTTGTGCAGCAACTTCAAGGCAGCTTCGAGCAGAAAGTTATCTTCTGGTGCAAGCTGCGTGTTCTATAATGTTATTTCAGTAGTAGAAGAGAACAGCGGTTTCCTATTTCCTCTCAGTTAAAAATATGTATTCGAAAAATATTCCCTTGTTTCTTGCGATAAATGACTTTAAAACATAACTTTATCTTAAAAACTGATAAAATGATGCATCCTCCAAAAAAATTCAACTTTTATAGTTGCTTTGTTTATTTTCAAACTATCTCATCACTATTGTTTTCGTAAAATATTTCATACTGTAATAATTTATAAATATTCCCTTAAACGATGACCAAGTTTTTCAATGAAACTGCGAAATTCATAGGAAAATTACACCGATTCAATTATTGTGTCCTTTCTGAAACGTAAGTAGGAGGCTATCATTTAATGAACAATTTCTTTAACATATCCATTTTAGCATAATTCAGTGATGTATATCTAAGATATTTTATCCCCGTTTAACTGTATCGTAACGTTCAGCAAGAGAAAAGCACTCTCTTTGCAAGATGTCGAGGGTAATGTGGAATTGCTATAAATTCAGTTTTAAAATCGCCAATTTCTTTTCTGGTTATCATATCACGACGTTGTGGGACAGCATCATATTTCACAGCTAAATTCTTTCGATATTAACGTGATGTTTTAGAACTGCAGTCCTGTTCCGATGAGGGATTTTCACCATATCATCTACTGACCCTTATCGTAGGTTATCGATTAGTTATGGTATCTCCTGAATCTTTTATAGACGACATTCCACAATGTGTTTTCCATTGTCTTGAATGGGACATCTACTCTCCCCCAGAGCATATCAGACATGCTCTATAGGGTTTAGGACTGGAAATCTGACTAGCCAATCCATACGGAGAATATCCTCCCTTTCCAGAAATTCGTCGACCAGACGAGTTCTATGTGAGAGCGCATTGCGTTCCATTAAAAGGAAATAAGGGCCAACTGCATCCCTGAAAAGGCGAACATAGGGTTCCAAGATCTCATCCCTATACATCACTTCACAGAGCCTCTGTCAAACACATGGAGGGGTGGGCGCCCATCCAACATGATGCCTGCTCAGACCATCAAACCTCCGCTGCCATAGTGGTCTCTTTCTCGGACGCTGAAGGGCGGGTAGTGGGTTCCTGGTTCTGTTCAGCGCAGAGTACGTCGACAATCAGCGGTTAAGCTGAACCGGAACTCATCAATGAATATAACGATCCCCCATGGATCCCTGGACCAAATTCAATTATCTCTGCACCATGCTCAACGGGCTCTCTTGAGTGTCATAGTGAACGGGACGCAAACGGCTGGTCTTCTTGGAAACAGCCTTCTGTCATGTAGCCTTCTGGAAACAGCAACCCTTGAAACCCTGCTTCCTGTGGCCCCATAAAAGTCACGAGAGAGGTAAGAAGCTGGTGCACTTCTGTTACGCCTCTCTGTAATGGACAAATAACGATATACCTTGGTCATCGTGGCTCTTGGACGACCATACCAGGATTTATATGGATCCAGAATCCTTAAACTATTTCCCTAAGTTGGACACGATGCTAGGCGTTATATTGAAGTTTGTAGAAATCTGCACTTGAGACTGCCCTTCTTCCATTCTCCACACAATTCGTCTCCTCATTTCATCATCCAAACGTTGGTGGTTGCTAATTTTTACTGATTGCTTTTGAATTTCACCGAATGTTTTTCTTTAAACACACCAAGAAATTCGGCGAGATGTGCGAGCGAACGGAACACGGAAATTGCCATGCGAGCTTATAAAGCCTGTTCTTTTACTCCCCCTACCCATATACACGTGTAAGCTTACGTATTCGACACCAACGATTTGTATGTTTGTTTCGAAGATTTAGTTTTACCTTTCGTTCAGTACATTCATGAAATTCGACAAAATATGCAAATTCTCTTAATTTTGAACATTTGTGTATTTCTAAGATATCTCTTTTACGTCCACAATTGTTTATCATAAGCATTTTTGTAATAAATACATTTGCTTACATACTTAGGTTGACGATTTCCATACTTTTTTTTCTGCCATTTTTTCACATTACTCAAGCTTCTACAATAGTTTTCCTCGTTCAAATAACGATGTCCATAGTAATTTCGTTGCTGTAATATCTGTATGTTAAAACTCTATTGAAGATACTTCATCACTCTAGAAACGTCGTCCACGGGCTGTCAGATGCTGTCAAAGGAACATATATTCCCCTTCGTGGAGTTAACTACACAGCTTATATATTCATCCATATATGATTACATGATAAGTCACTCGCGTTTTCCTGTTTATATTGCTAAAAGTTTAAACTTTTTGGATGAAAGCTTTAATTTTTCACAAAAAAGTCCAAAAACTAATGCAAGTACATTTAACGATTCCCCGGGAGTCAGTTGACTGTTTATTAACGCAAGAATGTAAATCAATAATATGCCTCATTTTCTTTTTACAACGAATGAAAAAAAATAACTACTATTTGCTAAAACAACAGTACTCATATTTTACCATGATCACAATCACAGCGTGCTTTTAGAGAACAATGAAATTAAATTTCCTTGCTACAGTCTGAAGCGTATCTGAAAAGACATTAATCCTCTGCATTGAAAGCTTTGTAATTCCTTCTACAACACGTTAACTGCTAAAGATTTAGTCAAAGAAATGTTTTAAAGTACTTATTTCAAAAGGTTGCGAAGAGGTTTTTTTTTATTTACTTATCAATGAAATATTTCATTCAAAGCCTACATACAGTGAATTCGATTCTAGAATATAACAACCGTTAGTCTGGTACGTTAGCATAATCTGGAAGATTTCCTCAAATAAGCTATTCTGGTGCAGTAACGAAGATATATAGGGGCTTAATTCCTTCACATTACTCTATTTTCTTCTTTTCAGGTGTACGATGTAAGATGTTTTCTGGTCTCACTTTATTTTTATATATATTTTATTCTTAGCAATTCTCTTTTTTCATATCATGAACATATCATATTTCGTAGAAAGATCCATAAAAGTGATATACTGATGGTTAGACGATACTTTTAATATAGGATATATGCAGTGCTAGATTTCTAGAAATAGAGGTGCCGGGACAGTAACCTTCCGGGATCTGTGTGGGGTATTACAAATTATTGGCCTGAAAAAAAGAAATCGTTGGTTATACAAAAACTTGAACATTTTATTTAATTCCAAATTTTATTTTGCAAGACAAGTACGAAAAAAGTTGATGAATTTAAATACCCTGGCACTATAATTAATGACAAAAATAAACTAAGAACAGAAATTGATAAGAGAATCAAAATGGCTAATAAATGCTTCTATGGGCTGAGAAGACAATTGAGATCTAATCTCGAAAAACTAAATTAAGAATTTATAAGACACTAATACTACCTGTCTTATTTTACGCAAGTGAATCATGGACCTTGAGCATAGACACGCAGCGCTCACTGAGCATGTTTGAGAGAAGAATCCTCAGGGCTATCTTTGTCCCAGTGCAGGAAGAAAGACGTTTCAGAACCAGATATAATTTTGAACTGTATAGGCTTTCTGGGCAATCACATATAACACAAGTCATCCGTAGTATTAGATTCAGATGACTTGGCTATGTTTGGAGAAACTCGGAAGATAATCCCACTAAGATCTTGACAATTAAAAAAACCGAGGGATCCCGAGCTACAGGTTGACCACCGACTAGATGGTTAAATGACATTGAAAAAGACTTAAAATCTTTGAAAATTAAAAATTGGAGAGGAGTCGTCGCAGATAGAAGACGCTGGAAGGAGTGCGTGGTTGAGGCAGCCAGGGTCTGTAAGGGGCTGTTGTGCTTGTGCTTGTGAAGATGAAGAAGACAAGTACAAAAATGTGTTGTAGAAAAGTAATAAAAGCAATAAAAAGTACAGTTTCATAATTTTTTCAGTTTTGTGCCCATCCTAAAAGATTGTCGTAATCTTCAACATGTTTTCATCATACTTCTTGTTTCTCGACCTCTCCTTACTCTTGACGGCTAATGCTGAATGGTGTCCAGACACAAGCCAAGAGTCAACATACTTAGTTGGGTTAAAGAGCCGAAGAGGAGGTCCATTGATCTTTACAAACAGCAGGCCACAAACAGTGGCAATATTCAGTGATGATCTCAATGGTGTGATAATGAGGTTCATCTGTGCGGAGCCTCTTTCACATTCACTCGACAATATGGCTATCAACTTGATTGACTGTTTCAACGGGCTGAGACTTTCCGGGAACACTCTGAAGTGGAGATACTCTCGGAATCCTGTAATTAGTTGCCTTTCATTAAGTTTGAACTTGGAGGCAAGTTTCCGCATTTCATTTTCTCCAAACGTTATTGGGACATTTTGTGGCCAGTTTTTTCATCCATTACTTTGATGGTATCAGCAAGCTCAAAGTCTTTTTCACTGAGGAGTCTTGTTTCAATAGACTTTTTAAGTGTCTCGTAAAACTTTTTGGATTTCAAAGGTTGGTTGTTTTTCCTATCTTCTTTTTCTTCCGAAAAAAGACAAGCTGTTTACTGCTTCTTGAGCCATCGATGTGTAAATTCCTGGAACTGATATTCTTTCCTCAAACAAAGAAGCTGTAATTTTTAACTTTTTGTTAGCATAGCTTAGATCAACGTTGCGATGTTTCAAAGCTTCACTTAACTCTGAGAGCTCTTGCAATGCATCAACCATCAAGCACAAGTCTAAAATGAAATTAGTTTCAGTAATCTTTTTGAGGAGGCCTTCTAACGTACCTTTTTCTTTGCTGTCTCTGGTTGGATCATTTGAAGCTTCTTTAAAGTGATGGACTAGTGCTTCATAAGGCCTCCAAGCAGCTGGCACAGATCTGAAACTATACGCAACCCAACGTGTGCTCAAAAGTCTTCCGATTTTTAAAAGTTCTGTCTTTAGTAAACTTGCACAGGTTCGCAGTTCCCTGCAGTTCTTTGGTGAAGCATGATACACAAAACACAATTTGTCGATGGAGGATTTAAATCTATCAACTCCTGAAACTGACTGAACTACATCAGACACTGAAAGCTAAAACCTGTGGTTAGCACAGTGCCAAACAATAACAGAAGGGAATTTTACACAAAATAATGCTACAACACCTTTGCTTTTACCAATTATAGTAGCAGAGCCGTCACATGTTAAGCTTGTTAAGTTTTTACTTAAAAACCTGTCAGTTATTCCATTAGAGTGAAGACAGTTAATCAAAGAGTCAAATACCGCCTTAGCAGTAAAACCATCAAGTTCTACTAAATCTAAATAGACGTTGGTAGAAACACATACCAGTTTTAGGCAAAGAACAACTAACGTAAACAATCAAACTTGACTTGTTACTAAGTGAAGGTCACTCATCAATTATCAGGCCAATTTTCGTGTCATTCTTTATTATTTTATTAACAAATGTTTTCTACATTTCTTTACTTATGTGGAAAGCGATGTTAGTACAGGCTTTGAATGAATGTAAAATGCCACCCATGTCAACCCCATTAAGTTCTTGCAAATCAATTTCTGTTTCAAAAATTGTGAAAGGACTGATTTTTATTAACAATACCATATGTAGTACGAAATATATTTTCAGTTGCTTGTTTTTCGTGAGCACGCTGCTTCAAAACAATTTTCTTCTATACTTCAATTTTAACTTCACATACAATTTTGACAGCTGCTCTATGATCAGCACTTTCTTTGTGTTTATACATTTTTTTCCTTAACGAAGTTTTTTTTTTCTTTAGTGTTGCCGTAGCTGCTTATCTCACCACTTGCCCACGCTTTTGAAATTTTCATACCTGTTTTCTTATGGACAGATAAAACCCGAACCTTTTCACAAGAACTGCATCCTAACGTTTATTTTTAACAAAAAACCAGTCATATTTTTGGTAAATCTCGTTTTTTGCGAGTTAATCCAGCAATCTGGCAAGACATTGTCGCACTCAACAGGTGTATCTTTTTCTTTAGGATATTCTACATTGCAGTCAAGCTTTTCAGAAGCCACTATTTCGCTTGCAGTGTTAGAGGATGGTTGCGAACATAGACTTTTAATTTCGCCGTCATCGTCATTAACCACTTTGTCATCACTGGTATCGTCACAAACTAATGCTGTTCTTGAGTGTTTTACTGACACCCGAAAGTGAGAAAAATTCGGTTAGTTTTTTTGCTCATTTCACTTCACAATCTATCGTACTCATACAGAGTTGGCACTGCTCAAACGCAACTAACCTCAACAACACAACAAGGGTAGCAACAAGGGTCGGTTCTCGAAATGAGGTGTCGGGGCTAATCAATTTCTCATTTGCAAACCCGCGAAAAGTCACTGCAGTCCGCAAAAATGAGTCAGACTACCGTCCCGTCAGCCGGCCAAGGTCAAGCCACAATACCACCCGCTTCAGTTAAATAGTCGCAGATTGCTGTACTCAATAGTAACGCTCAACAAACTACCCTAGCCTCACATCATAATCGATCTTTACGACCTGCGAATGGTTCTTTTACGTGAAGCGTAAAGAGTAGTAGGTCAGGCTCACTCACTAAAAACAGAGTAATTTGTGATTAAATAAATGTTTTTAACTACCGTAATTTTTTCCTAAAGAGATGTATCGGAAAGCCGTTGCGGCACGTTCCGCCTCAAATCTAGCCCTGGATATATGTATAACATCAGTTGGTGTAAACGTGATAGAAAGTTTTTAATTATAGTGAATGGAGTTCTAAAGTGCAGCTTTTCAAACCATTTCGTTACAGCATGTCTTCTTTTTTCCGTTGTAGTTTAATATCATGAAATTTATCACTACTTAATTTCTAAATGTTTTTCTGTCAGTTCTTTCAAGTCTGACAGGCATACGAAAACTACCGTCAACAGAGACAGTATTTGTTGTTTAAATTTCCTTAGATGCTATTAGTAACATATGAAGAAATTTCATAGTAAAGAGAAACATATGAAGAACATTTCTATAAACGGATACGAAAAGATAATTGAATACACAATTGTTTTTCCTTACCGTGAAAAAAATCGCAACTAGAGAAAAGCCAATTTGGCTTGAATGCACATTTTTTTCTGCATTGCTTTTACCATCTATTTAATTGAACACTTTAGTGAAACTCAAACAAAATCTTATGGTTTCTACTTTTAAAGAGCAGAATTCAATAACTTTTATCATTGTATGATATTAACTGCGTGGACCATCTTTGTTTCATTTCATTTGTTGAATCTTCGGCATGGTAAATGATGCTTTCACTAATGTGGTATAGTTTCAAGTTAAAATGTTTGGAAATATTCCTAAGGAAACGAGTTGTGCCAAATTCATTCCATTAAAGAATTTTAGCCAATTTATTCTGATTAAACACAAATTTGAATGTTTAGAGGTGTAACGAATGTTGAACCAATGTTTGATGAGGATTTTTTGAGTACTAGGGGCATTTGGGAAACCACTTTCAAATTTACTCAGATTAGTGAAGGGAAAGTTGATTGGGGTAAAGACACGATGCGTCAAACCCTGTTTTAATCGATAATGTGAGTATAAAATTTGGGCAGTGAAAGGTGATATTTCTTGTTTAGTTATTCACTGAGCCTTTTCATTCTTATAAACTAATACTCAGCTCTGATTCTCAAAATCCTGTAAAGTCAATATGATATGTTATTGTGCATAACTCCTTTATACCGACTAAAATTGACTAAATAAACTGAAATAGTAAATACAGTTTGACTTTCTCACTTATATGGGAAATGGAAAAAGAAAGTTTTGGCTATATGTTACTTCTTATGTGTGTTCTTGGAGCTCATAAATGAGTAAATTTGCACTTTATTTGAGAGAAGATGATAAGATTTTATTATCATAGATTTAAATTTCTAGGAAAAATCCTTTGCCAAACTGTAATGCCAGTATCTGAATTTTTTATGCTTTTTTGACGTTAAGTGTAATGCAGTTAATAATGTAAATGCATTGTTTGTCAACTAAAAGTAAATATGTTTGAAAAAGCATGAATACAGTACATAATTAACTGTAATACTGTTTCTTTTTGGAAATAAGAATACACATTCTACGACATATATAATGCGGAGGGTAATTCACAACTGAAACAACCGAATAAACCTTAAATTCAAAGGTTGCGCGTGCTACATTCAGTGTGCATGAATGGATAAAATATCAAATTACATTTTTGTATAACTTTAAAACAAATTTATTTCTTTGGAAGTCAAGGAATGTCTTTTTTAGCATATAAGTGCTAAGTTTGCAAAAACTTATACTTAACAGACGTCTAGACAGACGACGTGTTTTACTGCTTTGATGTCCTTCCCACTGAATAAGAGATAAGGATATAAAATATAAGTATCACTCTTAGAAGAAAGTTCCGTTTTCATATAATTTTGTAAAAAGTCTATATTTTATATCTAAATCCTTTAATTCCATTTCCCATTCATTGTCACAGTGACATATATAGCCTATAACATTTTCCTCTCGTCTTGCATAAAATTTGATTCTTACCTTCAAATGGATATTTTAGTGTTTTTCGTATATTTTATTCAGTTTTATATTTGTAATTTTTATCTATTCAACATCTGAATAGTGTAGACCAAAACGACGATTTTAGCTAATTTCTTCAATAGATCAATGTTACTTATTTTAGACAATCGAAGAAATGCTATAAGTGTCAATATCTATGATAATATTAACTGACGTCTGAAGATCAAAGAAAAAATATAAAAAATAATGAATTTTTCTGATACAAGATATATAAATTCTTTCATTTTGTTTGGTTTTATAATCGCTATATAAATCTAAGCAATTTTTTCTTTTCATTGAACTGAATGTTTTAAAATTCCTTTTTCTCTGTTTATGCTCCATGGATAAACTTGCCTTTTTCCCCTTCAGTGATATAAATATGCACCATGTCTTTCTTCCACTTCAGAGGAGAAATTGCATATACGTCTTTTATTAAACTAATATATTTTAAATATCTTATTATCGAGTATTAAACATACAGTTATTATATAATTTTCATAGGGTTTCTGCGTAAATTTGTATAACTAAACATAGTTTAAGTGGTCAGTTGTGTTTTAACGACAGGCTGACATTAAAAATTGTTCATTAAAATGTTTCTGACAGTACTTCACTGATGATAATGTATTTTATAATTTTGAAGGATTTCATCGTTTATAAAATATATCATCAAACTATCAAATATCTAGTTTGATGATGTATTTATTAAATATATGATAAATTTAATATATCATCAAACTATATAATTTTCATAGGATTATTATATATATTTCATAGGGTTTTCAAATTTGTATAACTAAACACAGTTTAAGTGGTCAGTTGTGTTTTAACGACATGCTGACAGTAAAAATTGTTCACTAAAATGTTCCTGACAGTACTTCACTAATGATAATGTATTTTATAATTTTGAAGGATTTCATCGTTTATAAAATATATCATCAAATTATGAAATATATAGTTTGATGATATATCATCAAACTATATAATTTTCATGGGATTATTATATGTTTTTCATAGGGTTTCCAAATTTGTATAACTAAACATGGTTTAAGTGGCCAGTTGTTTTCTAATGATAGGGTGAGATTAAAAATTGTTTACTAAATGTTTCTGACAGTACTTCACTGAGGATAATGTATTTTAGAATTTTGAAGGATTTTTTCGTTTATAAAACATATATTTTTTTAATTGACATGCAGAATTAAAGAGTTTGATCACATACATAATTTACAGTTCAGTACAATTCAATCACATATTTGAGACACATACGAGGATGTTACGATAATTTCGCAAGAGTATTTAGGATATCGATCTGTTGCTAGGCAAGTACTATGAATCAATACTAGCGAGTTATGGCGCATTCATTCTTAACAAAAAAAATTCTTCTAGACTTTCACCATCAAACAAGTTCCTTGAATAGTTAATACAGAACATTATACAGTATAAGACAGGAGACGGTAGGACCAAAAGTCGGTCGTATGTACTAATTGACATGGCTCCTAAGTCCGAAATTATTAACACGAAAATGCAGACCCGCGTCTGCGTATTCAGCGATTGGTCTGCAGGTTAAAACACGTGGAACGCCTCATCGGCAGGGTCAGTTTATATTTAGTGAATTATACAGTATAAGAGAGAATTAAAAAGCTGTATTTTTATATAAAAAGTAATGAAACATGCATAAGGAAGTTGATAATATTTCCATGCTTTAAAAACTCTGATTATAATAAATGAGAGCATTTTTTACTTTAGTGTTAAAAGCAGAGTATTTGTTCTTAAATGTTAAAAAATATTCACTGTCCAACTGCATGTAAAGTCTACGAACCATGCGATTAAAGAACTAAACAACTTTATAAAATATTGAAACTTTCTTATAGTCCAAATTTTAAACGTTTTCATATAAGATTTATAGCACTTTATAAACTCTGATTGTAATAAATGAGACGTTTTTTATTTTCGTGTTAAAAACACAGTATTTTTTCTAAAATGTTAATAAATATTCACTGTCCAACTATATGTAAAGGCTATGAACAATGACATAAAATTATTAAACAACTTTATGCATTATTGAAAAGATTTTATAGTCCAAATTTTAAACGTTTCCATGTAAGATTTATAGCACTTTATAAACTCTTATTGTAATAAATGAGATTTTTTTCATTAAATTAAAGAATCAAACAAGTTTATACAATAATAAAAAGTTTTTATAGTCCAAATTTTAAACGTTTCCATGTAAGATTTTTAGAACTTTATAAACTCTGATTGTAATAAATGAAAGATTTCTTTCTTGTAAAAAGCACAGTATTAGTTCTTAAATGTAAATAAATATTCACTGTCAAACTGTATGCAAAGTCTATGAACCATGAGAATAAAGAATTCTTGTGTGTTGTTGTTGTGGTTTGTTCCCCAAGGTCTTGCTAAAAGCTAGACCAAGTCCAAGAGGTCGTGGACTCTCAAAAAGTCATACACGAGAAGAGACACATGTAAATAAGTCCTCATGCAGCATCCCCACACATTTCAACAGGTGAGCATGTGATGCCGGTGCTGAAGCACATTTAGTACAACTTCGAAAAGATTTCTGTCTATTGACAACAGTAAGGCTCCCGATATGTCCACTCATGTGTCTACCAATGGTGACCTGGACAGATCTGTCCCTTTTAATTGTCAAGGAGCGACCAAGAATACAAATAAAAAAAGTTGTATAAACTTGTATAAAGAATTAAACAACTTTATACAATATTGAAACTTTTTACAGTCCAAATTTTAAACGTTTTCATGTAAGATTTATAGCAGTTTATGAACTCTGATTAGAGTAAATGAGATTTTTTTTATTGTCATGTTAAAAGCACAGTATTGTTCTTAAATGGTAAAATATTCACTGTTCAACTGTATGTAAAGCCTATGAACAATGAGATCAAAGAATAAAACAATTTTATACAATATTGGAACGTTTTTATACTCCGAATTTTAAACGTTTCCATGTAAGATTTATAGTAGATAAAGGAAATTATAATACTATATGCTAAGATATCAATTCAATGCAGAAGAAGTATTTGGTTTTCAATCTAGTGCAAAGCAGCACTGGGACAGCACAAATATTGAATAAGAATGACATTTTCCTTATAGCACTGATATCCGATGGCTCATAAAGATAGTAATGGAGATTGAACGTATGAACAGACTAAAATATGTCTTAAAAGAACCATGTGTGTTAGAACCATGTCATGGAATGATATTTCTAGTATGTGTCCTTTTAATAGAAAATGGAACAAATATTCCTAAATACTTATTTAACCAAACGATTATATGTAGTGAATGGAGAATTTTGTTCGCGGCTGCTTTTATAATTTCAGATAAGTTCCTTATCAAAACGCATTTATGTACTACCCTAAACATTTCCATGTTCCAGTAACCACAACCAATCCAGTATTGACTTCTTTTGGCTGTTTTTTATTTTCGTCTCCTCTTACTCATTGCTATACTGCATTGTTTTTTCCAGAGAAATGTCTCCTATATGCGGACTTGAAAATGAATGAAATTATGCATAACTTTGTGTTGAATTTTAGGAACTGTAGATATACAGTGGTACCTCCGAAAAGCGGACAGCCACGGGACCGAAAGTTTAGTCCGTTATTAGGAGGTGTCCGCTAATGGGGAGGACAAGCGTTTTTATAAAAAAAATGGCACTTCTTTTTCACATTTGATTAAAAATTAAGGCTGCAATTTTAATTAAAAGGAAAAATTAATAGGGTAAGAAAATGACTATTTACTACATTACCTTTTAATTGTGTGCTAATCCTCATATCTTGCATTAAATAATCTCAAAATGCAATGTATAGGAGCTAAATTATTTTAATTACTACTGAAAAAAATCTGTTAAGAAAGTTTGATTTATCTTTTTTATACAGGAAACCTGTTTTTTTGAAGGTGAATCTTCATAGTATTTAGCTTTGCTAGTTCCTCCGAATCTTCATTGTTCAGGAAGAACTGTTTTCATTGTTCGCAGTATTTCAGTGCTTCCGAATAATCTTTGATTTTACAGTCTACCATTGGCGATTTCTCATCCTCATCCTCAGAAAGGGCCAGTGCTTCAAGGGTGTCCCGATGAATGAAATTGGAAACATGCAGGTTTTCTTCCTCAATGGATAAATCGTCGTCCATTATGACATACTCTTCAACATTTGAATCCAAATTGGCTACTACTCGTAGATCCACAATTTCTTTTTCGCTTTTTTCAGTAGTACTGTTAGTTGCCACTTCGCTTGCTCTAAAAAACTTAAAACTTGTCTTAAAACATTTTTGAACGCCCCCCAGTTTCCACTTTTTTAAGGGTTGACGTAGTCCAGGAAATTGCATCCAAGCATATAGTACCGATTTTGCTATCTCTTCGCTGGATTTGTAGGCGACAATCTGGGAAAGCACGACTTGAAAGCAGCTTTCTGTATCGTACTTTAAAGCTGCGAATAATTCCCTGATGAAGTAGCTGTAGCATCGAAGTCGTGTTACAGGGTGGCTAATAAATACTGTGACAAATATCGAATCATTTAATTACACACAGATGAAATAGAGAATGGAAAATACAACAATATTATGAACATCATACATGAAAGTTTACCATGAAATAATTTTACTCGAATCGACCACCATCTTTATCGATTACTAAAGATAATCTCTTACGCCACTGTCCTATTGCGGCACGAATCATTTTATGAGGTAATTTGTCCCATTCACTCCGTATGGAAGCTTTGAGGGAGTCCAAACTTCTGTGCTGCTTAGCATTTACTTTAGACTCTAAAATCCCCCAAATGCAATAGTCTAAAGGATTTAGATCTGGTGAAGAAGGTGGCCAATCTTCTTGCTTGATAAACTTCGGGCAATTGGCATGGAGCCATTCCTGTGTTGTTTTGGATCGGTGGGACGGTGCAGAATCTTGCTGAAATATCCAATTCTTTTTGGGATACAATCTGTTAGCATGTGGTAATAAACGTGTAGCCAATACTTCCTGTTTGTAATATTCAGCATTGATTTTTACCCCTTTATCGATGAATTTCAAAGGCAGTTTTCCATTGTGTGACACTGCAGCCCAAACCATAACAGAATTCTTGTTCTGAAAGCGTTTAACAGTTCGAAGATTTTCAGGTATATCCTCGAAGGTTGCTGAATATACAACATCATTTTTAGCATTATAACTTTGTTCTGTACAAAACAGCTTCTCATTAGAGAAAATTATTTTTTCAACACTTTTGCTACCGTGCCGGTTCAGCAATTTCTTACATCTTTGTAACCTTTTTACTATTTGTGCAGTAGTCAAACCTTGAACTTTTCTTTTGCGATAAGGGCGAAAACCCAGGTCTTCATTTATGATATGTTGCATAGTTCTGCGACTGATGTTCTCTTCTGCAGCCATTTTATTTGCAGAACGTTGTGGATTTCTTCGTATCTTTTCACGAATTCTTTTGATGCGTTCTTTTGTACGAACAGTGCGTGGACGACCGGACCTTGGTCGATCTTTATAGCTATTGGTATCCAATAATCGATTTATAGCCCTATATATAAACGTCCTATTAAAACCAAGGCATTTTAATTGCTTAAATATTTTACCTGCAGAAAATCCGAAATCAAAAAGCTGTTTAACCATTAACCTTTTGGCTTCCATCTTTAAAAATATTCTACATGTTTTACTTTAAACAAAAATCGTCTGCGTTTACAAAAAGTTGCCAATCACACAAATAGATAATTTTAATCGTTTGGAAAAACAATTTATCTAACTCTTATTTTTTGGAGTGTTACAGTATTTATTAGCCACCCTGTAGAAGGCAAGAAAGCTAAATTAACATTTTTGAGCTTTAAATCGTCAGGATGGGAAGTATCATTGTCCAGGAACAGAAGGATTTTTCTCTTTTGTTTTTTAATTTTGTTGTCTAACTGCACCAACCAATCACTCATTATCTCAGCGGTTTTTCGTACATCAATGTTCTTGAAAATTCTAGGCTTCATAGCTTTTCAAGAAACAACTGGTGTTTCGAAAACCGCTCTTTTGAAATTTTCCCGCCACTACATTTTTCACCCTTAAAACATAAGGACTTGACCGGAAGGACGCGGCAAAAGGTCCGTCTCACCGGCATTGAAAATGTCTCGGTCATCATATCCTTTGCCCAAAGATTTAAGCTTTCCAATCCAATCTGTTACATCATTTAAATTTACAGATTTTTCGTCGCCACAAATCTGTTTATAAGATATGTTGTGACGTGTCTGGAATTTTTCCAGCCATCCATTTGAGTCCTTAAAAGTTTCTAATCCCAAACTTTCACCGACTTCTATGGCTTTTTTCTTGCAGCAAAACACCACTTACAGGAATGTTATTTGCACGGGCAGAACGGAACCATTTCATCAAAACTACATCAATTTCGCTTGTTTCTGTCTTACGAAACTCCAAAGTTTTCAAATTTTTGTTCGAATTCAGGACACACATTTTAATAATTCATTCTTTGTCCTACAAAAGTTAACTTATCTGGGTTTTACCAACATGGAAACGTTCTGTAAGACTACGAACACTCAGCTTTTCCTTTTCAGCAACTTCAGAACGTCAATTTTTACTTTCAAATTCAATCTCTTCCTTTTCGACACCATTTTAACACGATCTGAATCAGTTTGCACTGTCGCACTAAACTGAATAGACAAGTAAAGTTTTAACCTCGCCAATGACCAACGACAACACCCAAACAGGTTTCGCGCCTCTAAAGTCCAAGAAACACGTTGAGTTTGGGAAGAATAGGAAGAAAGAAAGGGTAAGGGGGCAGAATAATGCCCCTGTGTACAATTAGTGCCCTGTGATCGAATTCCATTATGTCAAGCACGGAAGGGAGAATTCGGGAAAAGTTCGTTGTAAAGACGCAAAAGCATATATTTCTAGCTTGCTTGTTAGAATAATTTTGAAATGTTTGCCAAAATAATTGGAGGTTTTTCGAAAATACCTGTCCGCTATTCGGAGTGTCCGCTATTCAGAGGGAATAACATGGATTATCCTATTTAAAAGGACTGGGACTCGTTAAAATGTCCATTAATTAGAGGTGTCCGCTATTCGGGGGTGTCCGTTAAGGGAGGTACCACTGTATTTGAATCTGGAGGGGAAAATGATAGGAGAAATTCATCAATATCTACCATAACACAATAAATTACGTTTAAACTAGTTTTTTTTTCAAACTTTGAAACTGAACTTTCAATAGGTCAAACATGTAAGTTACAATTGTGCAAAAATATTCAAGAAGTTTTATGTTGCCTGTCATAAGATTACGATAAGATTAAGTTATACGATTGTGATAATTGTACAGCATTGTAAAAATAAAAGGGAAAAGTGAAGAATCGCCCACTGCTTGGCTCGATTTTCAAAATCGCCAACTTGGCGCGCTCTCGCGTCTGTCTCTTGGAGTTGCAACCTCTCTAGGACACACTATGCAAGAGTGCAACATTTTAGATAGCGAGGAACTAAAAATACATACAAAAAAGCAGTTGAAAGAAATTTGAAAAGTAAAAATCTTTGCAAAAACATAGTAATTTTTTTAACTTAAAATCGTTACAAACCACTGAAAAATTAAAATACTTTCACTTACAATAATGTAAAAACTATTGGAAAAAAACTATTGGAAACTATTCTTTCACTTACCTTAATTGTAAAAAACTATTTGAAATCGGCTTGTATACTACAATGGGCGCGTTTATGAATCTCATAAATCCCCCCCCCCCCTACAAAAAAACGCGCCAAATAAGTGGGTGATTCATCACCTGACCCCCTAAAAAATCAGTTTAAAAGTCTTTCTTTATGGATGCATTTTGTAATTGTTAGTAATGAATAACGTAACAAATACCGAATACATTACCAGACAGATTAGGCAGGGGAATTAGCATGACGTATTGTACTGTAATGTCATGTGTTGTTCTTGAATATTCCTGCCAAATGTAATCAGGAAATCCATTGAAAATCCTCGCTAACAAAGCAAAATTTTCCTCAAAACCAATATAAATTAATCTACAATAACGATAATGTCCTAAAAAGTCTTTGATTATTATAACTATTACTCTGTCATAAACAACGAGTTATTATGATACAGTATTCCAATTATCGATTTTATTTTCAAACTAAACTTTCAAAAGGTCAAACATGTAAGTTACAACAGCGCAAAAAAAAAAATTCAAGATGTTTTATTTTGCCTGTCAGATTACGAAAACATTAAGTTATAAGATTGTGATAACTGTTCAGCATAGTAAAAAAAATATATCAGTTTAAATGTCGTCCTTTATGGATGCATTTTGTAATTGTTAGTCATGAATAACGTAATAAATACCGAATACATTACTAGACATATTAGGCAGGGGAATTTGCATGACATATTATACTGCAATGCCATGTGTTGATCTTGAATAATTCTATCAAATATAAAGAGGAATTCCATTGAAAATACACGATATAACAAAGCAAAATTAACCTCCAAAGCAATAAAAAGTAATCTACAATAACGATAATGTCCTAAAAAGTCTTTGATTATTATAACTATTACTTCTGTCTTAAACAACGAGTTATTATGATATAGTATTCAATTATCAATTTTCTTCTTCACATTAAGCACTAAGATACAAAACCCCGACATGCATAACTAAATACAGTTAACAAGAAAGATGCTGATTTAATAACCCGTAGGGATAAATATCCTGTATTTACTCAAAAATATCCTTTTCTATATATTTTATTATGTATTTTGTAAGGAATAAATAATTATGTATTCCAGACAAAACATATCATCTGAGAGAAATTTAATTCTCAACTGTAGTGCCACAGAATAAAATATGTGTTCTCCGTCTCGACGAAAATCACCAGTGGTCCTCCACTATATGTAAGGGAGCAATAAAATATCCATAAGTATCCGACTCATAAAGAAAATATCTAACTAATGCCTTAGGCGTTGTATAAAGACTATAAAAATTGTCCCATAGGAAATAGTAAAGAAAGAATATTTAGACTATATATGGTCTTTATGACGAAAAAAAAATTGTTGCTGTATTCTCTTGGAAGTTATAATATATCTCGAAACTGCATTAAACAGGTACCTAAAGTAGTTTTTATTGTCTATGCCCAGCGTTTTTGTGAAACTTTATATTCCGCTCACTATTATTATTTTAAATTAAGAAATTCTTAAGATATTTATGATTGATTCCATTTTGCAATTTAAATAATAATCAATTCGCATTTAAATAATACAATTTGTTTTACGAGAAGAAATTCCAGAAAAACTGTCAGCATTATTAAAAAATAAGCTGCAATATATAATATGTATCAAAATGCTTTCAAATGATAAAATTATTTCAGTATATATCTCTATCTATATAAAAGCAAGTGTCCGTGTGTGTGTTTATATGTTTGGGGCCTAGAGACGAATCTATAAAACTTACAACTGTGAAATTTGGCACACGGGTAGTGAAGAGTCTGAACATGTCAACCTCGAAGCCCGAATTTTCAATTTTATTACCGTTAATTTTTAATTAATAAAAAACTAACAATTTTTGAAGAGTGAATCCGAAAATGGAAGAGCCATCCTAGCCGTTTACCAAGAAATTCGTTTGCGACCTGCTCGAATTCAGCCATATTTGAAAAATGTCGAAATCGATGTAATTTTTTTTTCATGAAAGTACATAAATGTTACATATTTGGAAAGAGCTTTAAAAATTGATAATTTTTTCTGCTTACACTTAATCTGTTACTTCAATAGTTTTAGAGTTATTTGGATTCTAATCTTGAGAGCTTCCGATGATATTATGTAAACCAAGCGTGATTCTTTCACAGTGTGAATTTCACTAAAAAATGAATCCCTTAAAAAAATGTGTCATTTATAGTTTTTTCTGCTTACAGTTTAAAACTTTATTCACACTTTTAACAATAATAAATACTTTATTGAAACTAAATAGATATATACCGATTTTTTGAGGATTTATGGAGATTTATAAAAATGTTAATTGAAGTGAACTTCAAGATTCGAGTGTGAAGTGAAGTGATTCGATTCCGAGTTTTTCGTGTCCCATTTGAAATTTGAAAGCACATGGTAAGTTTTAAGCTCTTTAGCTCTTAATTTTTATTTTCAGTTTATTTTGTACTTTATTCAAAATATATAGATACTTATTCTTAAATACTTTATTCAATATACTTTAAAAAATACTTTTTAATCATAATAAATAGATTATTTGAAGAAATCATGTGTAAAATTACTATTAATATGTAATTCATGTAAACTTATTAAAAACTTATTAAATACTTTTTTCAAAATATTATTTTTCTATTTTCAAACTTTATTTTGAAGGCGAGATTTTGTTTTAATGCGATATTTTGCTATTTTTTGAAAGTTTTCGTTTAAATGTATTACATATGCATTATTTTGTACGTCAAATATAATTGCACATTAATTTTATACAAATGTGTGCGGGGCATTTGCTGAGAGCTCAAATTAATATTGAATTCATTATTGAATAAGATTTTAATAAAATTTATTATTTTTATAATAGAAATGTTTTTTCGGTGTTTTTTAATTGCATAAAAGATTTTACATTTCTTATTCAATAGTATGTTTCATGAATTAAAATTACAACTTGATTTTTCTGAAGCAACGGTCAGTTGCTTCAAGAGTTGTTGCTGAATACCGTTGCTTCTAAGGAAAAGAATAAAAAATTAGACTTACGATGACACTATTTAATAACAAAACTATTTAATAAGAAATGTAAAATATTTTATGCAATTAAAAAACACCGAAAAACATTTCTATTATAAAAAGAAATAAATTTTATTAAAACCTTATTACTTGTGTTAAAAATATTAAGTTGGTTTAAAATCAGGGTTCGTTCTATCTCATGTCTTTCTATTAGGTTTTTTATATTTAAAATCCTATCTCCCTTAAAATAATATGCGCATATAGCTTGCAGTGTACTTCTAGAACCACTGTATATGTCGATTTCCTGTATTCCTTTACTTATAGCATCAGTGATGGCCATGTCAATGGCTTCAACTTCGGCGCTATAGGATGATGCATTATTAGGTAGACGTTTAAGTTTTGTCTGTTCTAAAACATTAAGGTTGTAACGTGTACACGCCGCACCAACCCCTTCGTTGGTTTTTGAGCCATCAGTGTAGTATTTAATGTTCGATTTTGATTCCATGTTATATGTCCATTCATATTTCCTCATTTCACGTACTTTCTTTAGAGGTCGGCTTTTTGTTTCGCAATTCTGCGCGTTCAGTACGATGTCTCCTAATTTTATTTCTGATACTTTATTGTAGATTTCATAGATATTCTTTTCAATTTTAGCTATTAAATCTAATGGTATGCATCCTGATAGAACGTGGAGTGCATCCGTCGAAACTGTTCTGTAACATTTAGAAGCGCTCGTAAACTGAAGCAGTTTTTCCCATACAAATTAACGGATGAAGAATTAATCCATTCACCCCCTAAAGCGTAGTTGTTTTTACCTTGTTTTTTTAGTTCAGTGATAAATAAATGGTGAAAATAAAAGAAAACAGACTTTATTATGAATATCTAACACATGATAATTGTTCTGTACAGCATTTTAGTTTTATTGTGTATAATGGCTGGTGCAGATGGTTGATTGCTCATAAGGAAGGGATGGCTAAAGATATTACTGCTTGGAAGGTAAGTCTGTCATCTTCCGTACTATCACTAGGCAATTCTGATTTTAATTTTTTTTTCTCTTCGTCTACTTTTAATCTCACTAGTTGATTTTGGCACAAGAAACCGATCCAAATAAATGTGTCTTTTGCTTTTCCGAAGAATTTCACAGAAGAGGGACATCACATTTTCATTTGGAATATTAACTGCTCTGTTGGTCACATATTTATTAGGATGATACTTTTCAATAAATGCCCGCACTTCACTCAAATTGCTGCAAATTTCTTTTATCGTGGCAAAGGAAACTTTATCCCTATCATTGTCTGTGTTTGATAAATACTCTTCCTGGATAGCGTTCACCTGTTGACTCTTCCAGCTCAACAAGTTTTTCTGTGGTGAGTTCTTCGCTGTGTTCTTCCACCAAATCCTCCACATCTTTACAGTCTACCTCCAAGCCCATACTTTTGCCCATGGACACTATCTCATCCATACCTTTTACTTCCTCGTCTTCATTATCAAAGCCTTTGAAGTATCTGTCTTACACACAAGTTGGCCGAATTTTCTTCCAGACAGACTGCAAAGTACGATAAGAACCCTCCCTCCAGGTATTATCAATAATCTTGATGCAGTTGATCATATGAGGATGCAGGAGGACGAAGTGCTCCTTTCAAAATTATCTCAGGGTCAAATAGGTGCCATTTGTGACGTGAAAACACCTTGGTAAGAGTGCCATGATGTACAATTTTTTAAAATTAGAAATAAACTGCTGGTCTATAAGTTGAAGCAAAGGGTGGTAGAAATTTGACGTTACTGAAGTTATATATGATGTGCAGATCTTTTCGAAATTTCGAGTATGACAAATAGCGTAATAATGAAAAGAAGATTCCTCAAGGGCAAACCATTTTCCTCGAGATATTTCTTGACACTGGTGAGAAGACCTTTACAATCCACTCCATGAAAATGACTCTTGTTACCCAGACCTTAGCATTTGCTCTCCACATAACAGGCAGTTTAGACGTCATCACATTATTTTTTTTAATGTACGAGGATTTTCCGAGTAGTCAACTAAAAGTGGTTTGATTTTAGAACCACCACTTGAATTTATACGCAATAAAATGTGTAAACCTTTCCTTCATAGGCTGTGCTCAGGTAGTGCCTTCTCCTCTTTGGTGATGTAGGTTCTTCTTGGCATTTTCCCCTAAACAATCCTGTTTCGCACAGTTAAAAACTTGGTTTGGGATGTAGCCTTCACTCTCCAGAACCTTTTTTAAATTCATCAACGTATTCATCTGGAGCCCTTTTATCTGAACTAGCATTTTATCCATGCCTAAAAACACTATGAATTCCACTGCACTTGAGGAATTTCTCAAACCAGCCTCTACTGGCTTTAAAATCTTTGCATTCAACACCATTTGCACTCGGTATTTTAGCTACCAAATCACTATGGAACTTCTTTGTCTTTTCGCATATTAAAGCCTCAATAATACATCATCAAAAATACCATGTAGAGAAAACCCTACCAAGCTTGACCTGCGGATTGTTCAAGAAACGAAGCAAGTGTGGCGAAAGCTTGCATCGCATAACAACAGACGGCAGTACATCTCCTGCGCTTGTTTGTAAACCCAATCGTTCGTAAACCGAGGTACAACTGTACAGTGATTTTCGCTTATAAGCATCACGTTTGTTATTACTGTTTTTGATTCTTATAAGCGGTTGATTCTTATAGCCGAAATTTAGGTTTTTGGACAGGCACACAAACACCTATATATACATATATTAGATAATGCACCATAAAATACTCTTTAATTTACGTTAATTATCTCTTATTAAAATTATTCTTTGTAATTTTAAAAGTACAACTTAATTTCTAGACATATAAGTAGATACAGGTGATTATAATAAGAGAAGAAAAAATCCAATATTTGTTACAACATACCAGCTTAACAGTTTAAATTTTCAACTGCAGGAAGGGTGCAAGAATAAGTTTTCTATGGTAGTTTGACGTAATGAAGTTTTCAGGAGGCTGTTTATACCTCTTTCAATACCAATACTCTCAGCCGAAGATTCACCTTCTAGCTTACGTTTCAGGGTTTGATAACGTGCTGAATCTACTAATGCCACGTTTGCCTAAATGATAGTGGACACTTCGATGATTTGTGTGTTTCAGGGTAAAGGAAGCAGCAACCAGGATGTGGGAGGTGGGAAAAAATAGTCTCTGTCTTTGTTTGTCAGTGGAGAAAAGCGAAATCGGACTCGGGCGGGTTAGCTAAAGTAGTCGGACGGGTTAGCCCTGGGTCAAGCTAAAAGGGCAGTGTTTAGGTAAAGTGTTTAAGCGGAAACCATTATGTTATGTCTAACAAAGAAAATGATGCATTTTACGACTGTATTCCATCCCATATTATCACTCTTTCTTTAAAAAAAAATAAAGAAAGAACTTCGTGCCTTTTGAGGGTTTAAGTGGCTTTTCTGTAAAAATGAAAGGAAAGCGAAGAGTGTAAGCTGATTCTTAAAACCGGTGGATTGATTCTTTAAAGCGAAAATTGTAACATAGAAATAATACATTTGTTCTTGTTTTTGCGATATTGAGTCTTATAAACGGTTGATTCTTATAACCACAGATCACTATAAGCGGTGGTTACTGTATATATATATATATATATATATATATATATATATATATATATATATATATATATATATATATATATATATATATATATATTTATTTATTTTAGCAGTATATGTTTCGGCAGTTGGTTACACAGGCTTAAACATCGTTTGATTTTATTTTAAGATAAAGGGCATGGATTTCCGATTAAAAGATAAGCTGACTTTTACAATACAGTTTATTTACTTTGTAACTTCCGCTATTCTTATACCACTGAATGATTATCAAATATATATGTCAAAAAACAAAGTAAAAATAGTAGTTCATTTACCACTGGAATTATTAAGCCTAAAATTTCATTCGCTTATATATTTTTTTTCGTAACTCAACCGTATTTGTTGTTGCCCCTAATGCACCTGGACGGAAGTTCAGGACCTGATCCATATAGGCTTCGGGCTGGGTAGTGCCGCTGCGGTTTATAAGAGCATCACAATCATCGGAGTCTGACTTGGCTAGGTGCCCCCACTATTATAACCGAGCTCCCCCAGGGGCAACATCTGGACATGAATCGTACCTCCCCCACTAACTGACCACTTTCCATTCTTCGGATTATCCCATATCCCGCCAAGATCCAAAGGTATTTAACGGTGCTTGTCGGAATCCAATATATGTATCCTCTGTGCCAAAAGCCAACGCGCTACCGATAGGCTACCTCGGGACCTTTTTATTGTTATATAAGAAGGCCGATTGTTATATTCAAAGTATCAGTTATATCAAATTAGGTTTAAGGGGGCTCACAACCTTTAAAACTTCAAAAAATCGATTTTTCGTTTTTGGTATATTCTGATTTTTGGGACATTTCTGAACAATATGCAAAAAACCGCATAAAAAAATTTGCATTATTTCTCGAGTTATGAGAGTTTATGTAAAGCTCACTCTGTTGCCATAGCCATGTTATTCCAACTTTAACTTCAGTTTTCTCAAATATGTGAATTTTTGGATTGCGCGCACTGTTACTCCCAAACTATGTGTGCCAGACACACAAAATTTTTATCAGATTTGTATTATAAGCTTATTTACACACTAAAACCAGAAAAGCTAAAAAAAAAATTGTAAAAAAAATTTTTTTTCACTTGAAAATGTTTTAAAAAATTGATAAATTTAAAATTTTTTTAAATTTTATGTAAATTTTTCAATTGAAACTATATTTTTTGTATATTTTTTGGCTTTACATTAAACTTGGGTGTATTATTAATTTAATTTGACCAAAAAATAGTTTCTGTATGCATATTTCTTAATTTTATGATGCGCGAAACATCCAATGATTTTTTTCCCTTTTTAGTAATGTGTACATTTAAAAATAAAATCCAAAAATTATTTATGGCTTTACAAGTTCTATTTTTGTATAAAATATAACTTGTAAAGAGACTTGTAATTTTGATATAAGACAAATAAATTTTATATATATATATATATATATATATATATATATATATATATATATATATATATATATATATATATATATATATATAAATAAGAATAAGATGAAAGAGAAAACCAGTAATAGCTCTAAAGCTACATGAAGCCAGGAACATCCAACATGTAAAGATAAGTATGAATACGGTTTTTGACAGCATTTCTTCATCAGCGGTGTCAATACTGTCTAAAAACCAATGGATTGTTTCTGATGAGTATGATCTATTAAATAAACACACTCAGACACCGTACAATCCATTATTAACAGAAGAATAATAAATGAATTTGTATAAAAGTACTTAACCAAAGAACACCAAGCCTGGCGCTAGTCAGAGTGGAAGTTAAGAACTTGTAACCGCAAGATGACTGACATCATAACTTGCAACCATTGAGGTAGTGGATACTCAGTTACAGACTTACTTAGGTTACTTATTTTAAGACTATTATTCCTTTATTTATTTAGTTTTATTATTGTTACTACTATTAGTTAATTATTTTTTATTATTCTTATGTTTTTATTTTTGTTTTTAGTAGTTATTATTTTTATTTTAACCTATTTATGTTTAACTTATTAATGCAACAGAACAAACTATTCATTAAAACAAAAACAACCAATTATGTTTTTGGAAAGACTAACTGGGTAATTATTACGAGTTAGCACATATATATATATATATAATATATATATATATATATATATATATATATATATATATATATATATATATATATATATATATATATATATATATATATATATATATAAATATTATTGGAGTTTCAGTAGCTCGAATTCGATCATGTTTAGAGTCATTTCCCAGTAGTCAAAGGTTGTGTGCCCTCTTAAAATTCTTTTAAATTCTATGTTACATTTCAGAATATCGTCATCATGAGTCCCACGACCGCGTACTCATGACGGCAATACCATGAGTAGAACATTTCGAATTTAGGTACACAAGACTGTTATTTCTGTCTGTATAAAATTAATATCGTGTTCATAAAAGTATGTTCATAAATGTAAGTTACAATATATTCTGTACCATAAAACGACACTGCTGAATATCATTTCTCAGATATTGAAGATATAAATTTTAGAGACAGCTACTAAAAAATTTTCTTATATATTGTATTGCCAGTATCCTTATAAGGTACTGAGAGTAAATCTATTTACAAAAAGCTAGACTGCTTAAGAAATATTACATTGATAATAAACGAAAGTTTTAACTGTGTTAAGCTATACGTCTTTTTAATTAATAATACTTTCTATAAAAAAAATAACTTGTCTCCAAAAACACCTACGACGAGAATTCCAGATTGTTTAAATATAGTTTAAAAGTATGTAGTTATTTTTTAAGACTTAACTTCGGGGATTATAAATCAAAAGAGGGTTTTTGTTTTATTCTTCAAATTAGCAATTATAACTATTCCGAAAACATGGTCTACTCTTAAGTTTAAAAGTGCTATTAATTTAAATTGAAATATTTCCAAAATTTGTTTTTTATGCAAAAATCTTCGAAATACATACAATGTTAATAAACAAATATGTGTACAAAGGATATATGCATAAAAGTCGTGGGATGTTGTAAAACCGTTAATTGACTCTCATGTACTCTAATCAATATATAATTAACCTTTCTAAACGGTATGTTTTCGTAAATAAAATCTAATAAAATTGTTAAGAGCATTCTTACATAATTGAAAAGTGAGAAAAGTTTCTTTAACGGTTAAATATTAATTTTATTACCAAATTTTTAAAATAGTACCAAGTTTTTTTGGATATTCAATATGGAAATACTGCATTATATAAGTGATTTATTTCCAAAAACAATTTTTTTTTAAATGGGAACGAGGGAGTTAATTGAAAACTCTTTAATGTAATAAAAATTTACTGTTTAAGAAGTAATTCCCGGCTAGATACTTAAAATTCAAATTAGTTTTTTCATATTTTTTTTCTCTTATGCAATATTTGCCATAAAAAATTTAAGAAAAAATTAGTTAAGGTATAACTATAATAAGTACTACCAGTTACATTTAAAAATAAAATGAAAGATTATTATATTAGGGAAATTTAAAAAAGTTAAAACTTTACGGAGGAAAAAGTATTTCTTGCTTTCTTTAATGAACCATTAAAGGATTTTTAGGTGAAAATCTTATACATATAGTTGACTCAGTTAGGCAACACTTATACCCATATTATTAAATTCTGAAAATTATATTGTCATTAATATCATATAATTTATAATATATCAGTACGAAATTGATAACGATGTTCAGCGATGTAGAACGACGTGGAATTTTTAGTTCATGCTTTATTGACCTTGATTATAAGTATTCTTCGATAACGTTACCACATCATAACGCCTTAAACTCACCCTTATCTTCTTTAATAATTGATGTGCAAATTGAAAAAAAAAATGATAAAAAAATGAATCCCATATCAAATTTAAACCTGAACTACATATATTATAAAATTAAATTAAGGTTAACCCAAATGTGTCGTATGTAATAATATACATATCCAGTTCGCAATATCAGGAAATTAACTAAAAGTTATGCAACTATTGCAACTTAATTTACTATTTAATAGAAAGAAACGACTGCATGACAATACAAATCCATTTAAAAAAAATTGTTTACGCCAATAAATTTTAGAAAATAACGGGCATAAATCGGTGAATTCGTTTTAAGACTGTAAACATGTTAGCGATACTTTGTATTTTATTTCAAACTCGAGTTAAAGGATACAATAAATCAGTATCAACAGTGTAAAAAATTCTTCATGCGTGTAGCGAGTATATTATATTATAAGGAATTTTATTTCATCTTTCTCTTGAGTACCAGCAGAAAATGCCTTCTTTTTATGCTTCTTTGCGCCGAAATATTCAGAATATGACAGCTTGTCATAGAAAGTTGTATCTTCGAGTCTATTCTTATGTTTATGTTTTTCTTGCGCTGATGTTGCAATGTTTCATACTTTTTTCATCGCACAAATGATCCCAAAAAGAAATTGGAAGCCATATTTCTCGGTAGTCATATCTTCATAAAGAAAGTGGTGTGTGTTATTACACCCACATGAATTAATCCATATTGGAGTGGAAAAAGTTTGATTAAAAAAAGGGGGATTAATCATCAAAATGAAATCCAGGCACGTACGTACAAGAAATCCAGGTACCAACATATGCAAGTATGAGATTTTATGCATAGTGTAGATGTATGCACTGAATAATGCGAACTACGGCTTTATAAAAACTTCCAAAATATATATAAAGTAGTTCTTCATTCATACTTAAGCAATCGTGGTGATATCCAGCTTCACACATGCGCTTCAGGAGTTTCATTGAAGCTTGCGATAATGGCAGAGGTAAAAACCTGGAATAAACGTCTATATCCAGAAAATAGCGTATTCTTGACGAAATTATATACAATAATAAACTCCTGGTCCAGGACGTTTTTTTTTGTCTGATTGGATTCCCCGTCTAAGGAAAAAGAAAATACTATTTAACGAAAGAACTCTGACCGCTGCGGGCTTGGTAGGACCTAAGGATACGATCTGCTATGACGACTCATGTTGCACGTGACTTGCTTAAGTCGGGAAATTTACTTAATCCTCGGGATTTTAATTTGTCGACTGTAGACCTGCCTCTGGTTAGCACATGCCATTCACCTGGAGCCCCAGGCTCAACATTATTTTACTATTTTTCACCCTTAGGCTACTTGCAGCACACCTCCCATTTTCTAATAGCTTTACCCCAAAAAATTCCGAGGTTGGCAGCCCGAAGGGATCTTTTGAGTATGCTACTTCATGAAGGTCCTTCGAGGTGGTCTATGCCTGGTCGCATTGATCTGTTTGAGTCGCGAAACACGAGCCCAATGTTTTAAATGTACGCTCTCAAAATTAACCAGATAACAGTTAAGGCTTTGGTTGACTCCTAAATAGTCGTTGTAAGGATATACACAATTTTGTATTCTTACTTTTTTCTATCGTCTGGCTTCACGTTACGCGAACCCCAAGCTCATTGTATGTCGCTGACCTTCTTCGATTTCACAGTCTCTGGAGCATTCCTTTTTCAGCCATTTTTCCCCAAATTTCCCTTATTATAAATTCTAGTCCTTTGTTACCATTTTATAAGGCCCTTAGTCTGATGACCGGAACGGTTTCTGTCCCTGTGAGCTATTTCTGTTCGACTAGGTTGGGAGTGCACGGTAGCTCGATTGAGCTAGTGCGTGTGGAAGGTGCAGTCTTTGGGCTGCCGGTGAATGTTCTCCCCCCCCCGGAAAGTCTTCACTACGATGACGGACCCCATCCATTGCAGGGCAATGGAGGAGAGTTTCATAAAATTTATGAACAAATTTCCATTATGTGCCATATTCAGGTAAAAATCGGACAGAACCTAAACACAAATTCGCAAGTTTCGAAATCTTATTGAAGCAGCGTGTAACAAAAGAAGCGTACCAACATAAGAATCCTCAGTTGCACATAAACCCTAAAAATTAAAAATCAGTTGTAGTTCCATTCAAGGAAATGCTATCTATAAATTTTAACGCAATAAATTACCTCACAGCGGGGAAAAAATTACTTTTATGAAATCATGTAGAAATGTTCGCAAGAAAAAACTGTTAGAGCAAGATTAGAGATGAAAATTATGTACATCGAAAAGATTAATAAAATAGACAGGGAAAATATAGAAGCTAAATTATAACTTTATTTTCAAGCACGGAAGTCGCAAACTGATATCAAAATAAAGAACAAAACAGGAATCGAATGAGGCTGTTCATGCAACATCTTGTTAGGTATGCCGATAAAGGAGAATACGTGGTCAAGAAGACTGTTACTGGAGATAAAACATGGGTTCATCAGTACCAACCGGAATCAAAGAGTGTTTCACTGTAATGGAAGCATCCTTATTCACTTTCAACCAAGAAATTCAAGGAGGACGAGGACTCATATGGTAAGGTTATGCTTACAGTATTTTGGGATCCTCAAAGAATTTTGCTTGTTCATATCCTGAAACAAGAAGAAAATATGAAAGCTATTTCATGCTGTGACGTTATTTTGAAGCGTCTAACTGCAATTAGAATAAAACGTCTAGGCCTATTAACTAGAGGAATTTTGCGCCAGGTCCATAATACCAGGACTTACATAGCTCCATTAACCCAGGAGTAAGTTGAAACTTATAAGTGGCAACTTCTTGAACAGCCGCTCAACAGCTCGGCTTAGCCAGAAGCGACTATCACCTGTTTGGTCCTCTTAAAACTCTCCTTGATGGAAACAGTTTCGATAAAGAAGCTAACCGTGAGGTATGTCTGTGGCTGAGACATCTATCTAAAGACCTTTATGCAACAGTTATTGGACCACTTATAAAGAGATGGGATAAATGTACCAATGCTGGCGGAGATTATGCTGAGATATGAAAAGGATTTTCATATAAATATCTCATGTGTGTATTTTTAGCAGCCGTTCGTGACCTATATACCAATTTGTTCTCGTATGCCTGCTTCTAAGTACTGATTTTTAAACCTGTTTATGAAACACTTTTTAAATATAATTCTTTCTTTTTTCTGATTCCCATTACTTCGTTGCAAAATTTTAATTTAAATTATAATCCCCAGAATATAATTTTTTCTAATTTTATGTACGTGGAAAACGAACCAAACGTTATGTACAAGGAAAGCTAACCAACCATGACTTAGAATTTTCTGCCTTAGTTCTTACTAAAACTCACATTGTTTGAATTCTCCAGAATATGACGCTTTCTAGTTTTAGTGTCTATAAAAATCCTATATGTGTACAGTTTGGTTTAGAGTCTGCCTAATTATGTGCTTAGAATGCCAGAAAATGCAGGATATGCACTTTTAAATTATGTTTTCCCTTGAAAATCCTTTCGTTCTACGGTTTAGGGTCATCACCACTCTGTTTTTCCTGATGTCGTAAATGCAATTTAATTTTTTTTTCGCCAGAATATAATGCTTACAAATTTCATTTTTCAATAAAATTTTTCCTAAGTATTATATATACTTGGGTGTTTATAATTGTAGATTTTGTATTCCCAAAAAATCTAGTATATTCAGCTAAATTTATTATTGGTCAGTTTTTACCAGGTAAATCCTCCTTCAAGAGTCTAACGATGTAAGATTTTCGCAATCCTCAAAATATACAACCTTCGACATTTTCTAATTTCATTTCCTATAGGAATCCGTCACGAGTGATGAAAATGAGTCTTTCCAGAGTTTTCATGTTCTTTGTTTCGAATATTGCCCTGTTCATCTTTATAAATATTCGGATACAATCATAAGTTTGAAAAGTCTGTAATGGATAATTTGTACCATTAATTCACTGTTGTAGTGACTTAATTCTCAGCTCTATTGGAGACCTTATCTTATTCAGAAGGATATTCATCCCAAGTGAATCATTGTTCAGGGCAAACGACACGCACCAGAGACTTTCTTATTTAGGTATTTTAAGAGTTAGATAACACTTTGATACAGGATATACTAACGTAACGGTTTTGTATATTTATATCTTTATTGTGTGCATTTGACTCAATGTGTACTGATTTATGACAATTATGCAATTTTTTTCATTTCGATATTTTTCAAAATGACTCAACATTCATGATGATAAAGTCTATTATGTTTTGTGGCAATTTATTTTGGAATCCATTATCATGAATTGTGGTTTTAATAAAAAATTACAAAAAAGGGCAATCTATGATAATAAATTATTTAAATAACTATTTTACAAAATCGATTAATAAATGATTTTAACTTCCTACTAGAGAACATAATAATACAAAGTGGTGGCCAAAATTGTGGCAACCTTTTCAAAAATGTGTAGTTTTGAGATTTTAGGGCTAATAACAATTATGTTTTAAGGAATATCATAAAATTATATATCAGTGGAAAGATAATGTAATCAAAAATGTAAGGCAATAGTTGTTATGAACAATTTTTTTTATTAGAATAGCAGTTATAAAGAAGAAAAGGGAAACACATAGGAAAATGAGATAGACAGAAATTCGCATCTTGCGAGTTAATACTTAGTTGGTTAACCTTTACTCTTAATTACAGCTTTACAATGCCTTCCCAGGGAGGGAACCAAGTGTTTTAATTCTTTAGTTGTTATAATGTGATAACAACATTGAATTATCGGTTCACTTCATTGGTTTTTTATTTATGGGTTGCATCTATGTAACAAGTTTTTTAGTCGGCTCCATAGATTTTTAATTGTGTTAAGATATGGAGTATTCCCAGGTTATTCCAGCGTTGGAATATGATTATTTTGAAACCATTTTTTTCTATCTTTAACAACAAGACATGGAGCTGAATCCTGTTGAAATATAAACGCTTTAATTTTTTGGAAAATATCACGAATGGAAGGCTTCAGTTTGGGCTCAAGTATTTCATTTATGTATTTTGGGGCATTCATATTCTCATTTATCACGCTAATTCTACACACATCTTTTAATTTCGTACAAGCTCATATCATATGTAAGCAATTTTCTATGTTAATAGATGGCAGCATATGACAGACCGCACAAAGAATGTGAGCGCATGCGCACTGCAATATTGTAAGAGAGAGAGAGAGAGAGAGAGCGTTGTGTAATGGATGGCGGTCGCACGTTGACGGCCAGCCGCTAAGTGTTTTCTATATGTTTAAAATAAAAATGTTGTTATAGTTTTAAGTATAATGTCATGTTGATATTCCGATCCAAAAGCTTGCCTTGTTAGCAAAAGAAGAGCTAACAATTATCAGAAGAGGGATAGAGAAACTTCCTGACAACGGCAACGAACAAGGCAATCTTGAATATTTGAATTTTTGTTTTACTCAAAAATGGCATACTTAGGTAGATATAAAAAGTGTGATCTTATTCAGTTAGCGGTTGAGTTGGGCTAGAGTGTCCCTTACGATAGTTATTTTGAAGGATATTATAACCAAAAGTAAAAACTATGATGAACCGTTTGTTAAAGAAGTGTTAGCAGGATTAGTTGTCGAAAGAGTGAAACAGGAAACACAAAAATTTGAATTTGAACGATCTTTGCAAGTAGAGAAACTAAAAATTGAAAATCAGAATAAGATAGATGAACAGGAATTACATAAAATTGAACAACAATATGCTTTTGAATTGGAAAAATTAAAAATCCAGAATCAGAATAAGATAATTTCTCAGGTGGAAAGTAATGTTATTGTACCAAAAGTAAAGAAAAACACTATAGATATGAGGAATTTAATGCAGAAATTTGACTTAAAAGACGGAGACATAGCTTCATTTTTGGTATTATTTGAAAGGCAAGCTAAACGAGTAGGACTTATGGAGAGTGACTATGTAACACACTTGTTAGGGCTGTTGCCTCTTGAAATTACTCAGCTAATTGTGAGAGAATCAGAACAGGAAACTAATGAATATATATTTGTTAAGAATTTATTGTTAAAGAGATATAAACTAAGTCCCTAAAGTTTTAGACAGAAATTTGTCAACCGTGTTAAAGATGTAAACGGCACGTGGACTGATTTTGTATTCGAATTACGTACCTATTTTAATGAGTGGTTAACAGGATTAAATATAAATGACTTTGAATCCCTAAAAGAACTTATGATTACAGATCAATTAAAAAAGCGATTCCCAAATACGATGCGTGAACATTTCATTGATTCTTGGCCAAAGTTTGTTAAAGCGAATGATGTAGCCCAAGTGCTGGACGATTATGAAAACGTTCGATCAGGAATTAAAACTAATAACGAAAGCAGAAATACGAAGCATACTAACTATCGTAATGATTTTAAATACTACCCGCATTCAAATTACAGGATAAGTAATCGTAATACGAATAGGTTCGATTCGACCAAGTTTGAGAACAACAACACGAACGTCAGCAGAAGTAACATAAATGAAAAAGAAACCGCAACTCATAAAGTATTTAGTTCTTCGATACGCGATGATAGACTATGTTTTCTTGCGGAGGGAGAAACCACATTGCTAAGTTTTGCAGAAAAACGAATGAAGCGCAGAGCGAAAATCTGAATGTTTATGGGAATCGTGAAATGACGGCGCCAGACAAATATCTACACCAGGCAAAGATAAACAATCAAAGCATTAGTATTTTACTTGACACGGGAAGTAGCTGTTGTCTGATGAAAATGGCAATTGCTAAAAAGTCAGGATTAAATATTACTCCATGTAAAAAGGATCTTTATTCGTTTGGAAACCAAATTAACCCAGTTTCGCAAAGTCTAGGCTTTACAATTACAGATATAGATATAGACGATGTTTTGGCTAAGGACGTTACTATTTTGATCTTGTCAGACAATACACAACCAGTTGATTTATTAGTTGGAAGAACATTGCTCGATTTACCGTACATAGCTTATGGTTGGAGAAAGCTTACATATCGGATATGCGAAAGATTACCCATTCATTAATTTAGAATTTATTGAGGAAAACCCAACGATTAAATTGAAAGTAACTGAAACTTTACAAATTGTGAAGAATAGTATAAATTTTGTCAAAGCGAAGACTGAAGATTTAAATGATGTTTTAATTATGATTAGGGGAGAAGGTGAAAATTTAGACTCATTGTTGGAAGTCAAGGAAAGGGAAACAATTGTACCAGTTATTAATACCAGAGATAGGAATATTATATTGAATAGAAATCAAAATGTTGTTAAAGCGGAATTAGTGGACGATGCCAATTTAAAGTCGTACAAGGACAACATAAGTTTTGTTAATGAAACACAATCATTAGAACCTCTAGACATGAGTACTAACGTAGAACGAGAACCTATAACTTTAGAACAAATTAAATTTGACGAGACGTTACTTGAAGACCAAAACCAAGATATAGTTCGTTTGTTGAATGAATATAGAGACTGTTTTGCATTTAATTTAAATGAATTAGGATGTACAGATTTAACTTTCATGGATATTAAAGAGATAGACGGTAGTAAGCCGGTATGTTCCCGACCGTACAAAACGAATGCTTCTGAGCGTAATATTATCAAACAAATTGTAAAAGAATGGAAAGATAGCAAAATTGTTTCGGAAACACGGTCACCATACGCAAGTCCAGTTTTGTTAGTGAAAAAGAAAACAGGTGAACGCAGATTAGTTATTGATTTTCGCCGTCTTAATAATCAAACGGTAAAGGATAAATTCCCCCTGCCAAAAATAGATGATTTATTGGAAAGTTTGAGCGGTGCTAAATTATTTACCACCTTGGATTTAGCTCACGGTTACTTGCAGATTCCATTGTCGGAGGAAGCGAAGAAAAAAACAGCCTTTATTACACCTGACGAAACCGGACAATTCGAGCGAATGATTTTTGGATTGGTTAATGCTCCCTCAGAGTTTCAAAGATTAATGTATCAAGTACTAGGACCGTTATTTCTTACTAAAGCTGTTTGTTACTTAGATGATATCCTCATACCTGCTTTCTCTTGGGAGGACATGCTTGAAAGATTAATATTAGTTTTGGAACGTCTACGATTAGCGAAACTTACTCTTAAACTTGCTAAGTGCGAATTTGGTAAAAAGGAAGTACAATTTTTGGGTTTTGTAATAAATGCCGATGGTTTAAAGCCAGGTTTAAGGAAAATAAAAGCTATTGAAGAATACGTTGAACCTAAGAATATTTATGAAGTAAAAAGATTTCTAGGAGTTACAAAATTTTTTAGGCGTTTTGTTTCCAAGTATGCGGAGAAGGCCGAACCATTGAGTAGATTAACTAAGACAAATAAAGATATTGAGTGGAAAGAAGATCAGAAGAATGCTTTTAAAGCTTTGAAAGAAATTCTTATTAATCAACCAGTTTTAGCTCACTATAACCCCACATTAGAGACGGAAGTACACACAGATGCGAGTTCAGATGGATTAAGCGGAATGCTATTTCAACGTGGAGACGATGGAAAATGGCATTTGGTGTATTGTGTAAGTAAGAAGACAACTGATGTAGAAAAGAATTACCACTCAAGTAAGCTAGAATTAATGGCCATTGTATGGACACTCGACAGATTAAGACAGTATCTCCTTGGAATTAAGTTTACAATTGTTACTGACTGCCCAGCATTGATTTGCATGAAATCGAAGAAAACGACGAATCCCCAGATAGCTCGATGGTATGATCTGATTCAGGAATTTGATATAGAGGTAAAGCATAGACCGGGTACAAAGATGAGTCACGTCGATGCGATGAGCAGAGCTCCAGTTTTAGAGACAGAAGGTATTATGACAAGCATAATAGAACGAAATTTAGAAGTTTGTCTTACACTTAGTGAAGAAGAACAAGTTTTAATAATTCAACATGCAGATCCAGAATTAAGGAAATTAATAGACATTTTTCGAAAAGATGAGTATGAAAGGACAACTGACGACAAACAGAAAATATGCAATTATGTTTTTAAAGGAAATAAGCTGTATAGAAAAGTTAAAGAGAAGGGAAAAGAAAAGCTACTTTACGTAATCCCCAAAAGCATGAGGAAAAGTACCACAGTGAAGTTCCATGATCTGATGGGACACTTTTCAGTCAACAGAACTGCCAACAAAATTAAAGAATTATATTGGTTCCCTTATATGAAGCGTTACTTACGAAGACATATATCTATGTGCTTTGAATGCCTGATGAACAAAGTACCAGTATAAAAACAACAAGGCTACTTGCCCAGATTCAATGATGGTATCCTCAGGAAAGTAGCAGACGCAGACGCAGAAAAATGGGAAGACCCGAAAGAAATTCAAGAGAAAACACGTAAAGAGATTGAAAAGAAACAGTTAAAAATGAAGGAAGATTATGACAAGAAAAGGTGTCGAACTATAACATACGAACCAGGAGAAATAGTAGTTGTCAGACGACCACCAAAACCAACAGGAGAACCTACGAAGACGCAAGCGAAATATAGAGGACCACTGATAATTACAGAAACACTGCCGAATGACACATACAGAGTTACTCAGCTGGATGAAAAGCAGAGAGGACGATTTTACACCACCACAGCTCACGTCAGTCAACTCAAGCCATGCCCTAAACCTCGATATGAAGACGATGACGATTCAGACAACGAGGCTCCCAGTGCAGAACCTCCTGAACCACCTTAACTTAGTCCAAATCATCACCAGGTAACAACCTCCAAAGATCAGGTAATATAGTTTTTTTTAATTCTTTTTTAAGTTTTACCCAAGAACTCTTGAACTCTAAGAAGGACTCAATTAGGGCATTATCCAAAAGACTTTGAATGCCATATATTATTTTTGTTTTTTAGCACATTGTTTTATTTCTTAAATGTTTAAGTTGTATTTTTAGTAGAGTTATAAGTACGAATTGAGGGCAATTCTCTGTCAGGATGCCCGAATGTAAGCAATTTTCTATGTTAATATATGGCAGCATGTGACAGACCGCACAAATAATGTGAGCGCATGCGCACTGCAATATTGTAAGAGAGAGAGAGAGAGAGAGAGAGAGCGTTGTGTAATGGATGGCGGTCGCATGTTGACGGCCAGCCGCTAAGTGTTTTCTATATGTTTCAAATAAAGCTGTTGTTATCGTTTTAAGTATAATGTCATGTTGATATTCCGATCCAAAAGCTTGCCTTGTTAGCAAAAGAAGAGCTAACACATAACACTAACCGGCTGTTTCATGGTGCGTGTAATGCAATCAGGATGCAACTCTTCTTCGATTCTTCTGACGTATTTTAAGCCATCACTACCTAACAGGGAGATTTTGGTCTCGTCAGACCAAATAACACTGATACTCTGCCATTGTTACTCTGCCCAGTTAACATGTTTTTTTGCCCTGCTTTACCTTTCAACCTTTGTCTGTGGATAAATATGGTTTTTTTTCGTTGAATTCTAGAATTTGGACCAAACCCCTGCAGTCTGCGCCGAATAGTCCTTTCACTCAACTTCACATTGACTTGCACCATCTAACCTTGTATGCACCCAGAACAATTTCTTCTGTCAGATATGCATAGTTTCTTAATTATTCTATCATAACTTTCGGTTGTACATATTTTCCTGCCTTTACAAGTCTGGTTTTGTAGTGCCTGAGTTCCGTTATACGCCTTCAAAAATTTGGAAATACTACCTTTACTTACATTTCCACCAATTTGTCTTCTAATTTCTTTATAACTGTAGCTTTGTTCACGAAATAGTACAATTTTAAATCGATTTTTGAGTGACCAGTCAACTCTTCACACCATTTGTTTACTTTTATGAGGTTTTATGACGATCAAAATAGCAATTACGTAAAGCCCTGTCCAACTCCAATAGCAATTACATACCGCCATTACAAAATGTCCTCCTCTCAGCTCCAACACATGCAAACATCACCTGAATCCTACTGTGACCCGATTGTCTCATTGCAAAAACGTTCGTAACCATGTCAACTGATTGGTTCTCTAAACACCCACGCTCATTTTCTGCCTTTAAATGAAGAAGAAAAACCTCATACCCATCTAGGCCAGTTGTATTTCCTTTTTTTTGGTTATTTGACTGTAATTTTTGATGGACGTTATTGCGTAATATTCATCATTAACATTTCTTTGCATCGGTATATAATTTTATGGTATTACTTAAGAGAAAGGGATGTTGTGAGCCCTCAAACCTCAAAAATACACATTTTATGAAAGGTTTCAACAATTTTTGTCACCACTGTGTAAGGTATACACAAGATTCGATTCACAAGAATCGAACTTTTGAATTAATGAATTAAAGAAGTTGCTTCAGATATGCTAATTTCGGCATACGCTCTTAGTATAAATACCACGCAGCGTCATTAAGAAAAAAAGAGAGAGGTTGTTAAGGTTGAAAAGGTGTTATCCTGCGCTAGTGCTTAGCGGGCCAGAAGTTTACATGGCAGTACTGCTGGTTTGACTTACTGTTCGTGAGTATAGAAAATATATTGTTCTTGAAAGCTGTATTTATATTCCGTACAAGTGTACTTATGCTTATTGCTGTAAAAGCCAATTATATGTGCAATGAATTCAATAAACATTCTTTCATGTATAAACTGTGTTTGCATCAAAATCAAATAGAGTGCCACTTCAAATTATATACACCCAAGTCTGGGTAGAAGTGAGTATAGATTCTCTATAACTGTTAGTAACAGTGTGTGCCTACCTCATTAATTTTTTAGTGTGCATGGAACTGATACACACATAAGCGCACAGCCGTCCACACCCCACAGAGAATTTCTGTTAGAAAAATCATATTAAAAAATCTATTTTATAAACACGTTGGAAATAACGTGTATAGCAATGTTGAGAGTCCGTGCTGTGTCTTATTTTATATTTAATCCGGTGAACTCAAACTATTTAATTTTTTGCCCTCAAAAGTAGATATCAATAGATGTTCAAAAGAGTCTAAGGCATTCGTAGAAAATCAAAAGAAAAATTCATCTTTGTGAGTGATAAAATATATTTAGCTTTGGTGATTTGGTTTCATTTATTTAATCCGGTGAACTCAAACTATTTAATTTTTTGCCCTCAAAAGTAGATATCAATAGATGTTCAAAAGAGTCTAAGGCATTCGTAGAAAATCAAAAGAAAAATTCATCTTTGTGAGTGATAAAATATATTTAGCTTTGGTGATTTGGTTTCATTTATTTAATATTTGATAAAATAATATGAAAATGCTCTGTTTAGCCTCTAAAAGGTTTACCATCATGTAGAGGTGACAGCTCCTTTAGTATTTACTATTTTCTTCCACACTTCCAAATAATTTTTCCGAGAAACTTTTAGGACCCCAAATTTAACATTTATATACTTAGCGTAGACCCAAGAACCTCTTCTGACAAGAAACGAAGCTAACTACAAAGTTAACTGACATTGTTAGAATACCCGTTCTAACTATGTCACAATTTATACCATAAGTACATAAGGTCACAAGAATTTTAAATTTTGGGGAAAACTGAAGATTGATGATAAATTTAATTATGACGGCCCACTTATCTATACCAATCTGTTTTAGAAATGATTTTTCTCGAGGACAAATCTGCGTAGTTCATTTTAATGAAATTTTACTCTATTCTCTGTCGACTAATCAAGGAACGAAAAAAAATAAATTATTTCTTTCACCTACTTCATTGATTGAAATATGTCTATTGACATTTGGTTGATCAAAATAATTTCACCAAAAATTAGTTGAAAAATAACCATTTAAAATGCATTATAATTTTTTATATCCTATTCATACTGCTTGATGTATAAAGTTACATTTCTACTAAAATTACTTCTCTTTACTTGGGTAAATACTTCAATAATTAGAAAATTTTACTTCAAATCTCTCATGGTTAGTTTAAAAGGTGCTTAGAAATAGGATAATAATATCTAAGTTTATTATTATCTGAAATTAATTCAAAAAATATTTGACTTGTTTTAAAAAGAAAATACATTGTTGTGCTTGGTTTAATGATATTTGGGAATGATGGTTCCAGATGACAGTTACACAAGTATACTTGATTTTTTTGTCTTAAACAAATCACAAATACAACAAACAGTCCCTTAGGCTAAATTACAGTACAGAGAAGTTCAGTAAAAGATTTCAGATTTGACACAATGAACAAACACAAGCAGGAATAGACTAACTATTATATATATAATAGCCGTTGTCTCTGTATAACACTTCCGGGCTGTACTCATCTTTCAATTGAAGCCCTCAGTAAACAAACAGCCGGTTAGGCATAATTTCAATTTCAGATGTGAATCAGATTTTTTTCTTACCTAAAAACTAATATCTTTTCCATCAAATCACGTTTGTTCAGCCTATTTTTCTATAAAACATTCAGAACTAAAAAAAATTGGATGTTTTTAGCTGTATATTTAACAGTTTTTAAAAATCTGTTTACTTTTGCGATGAATTCTGAATGTAAACAAAATTCAATGTGAATGAATCAAGTAGCTCAAGTATTCATATCGCGCAGTGAGCTGTAAAAAACTGGATGGCAGTCTACTACTCCAATCGCATGAAAAACTAAATAAATAAAAAAACAATGAAAAGGTTTGCTTTTACAAGGTGTGGATTAAATGCAATATTGTTAGATAATTCGGGATATTTTTTAACTTTCATATACTTTTCCATTATGACGTCATTATTAGTATTATGACGTCAAAATGACGGGTTGGATGGCTGTCTACTACTACAATCGCATGAAAAACTAACTAAATAAAAAATAATGAAAGGGTTTGCTTTTACAAGCTGTGGATTAAATGCAATATTGTTAGATAATTCGGGATATTTTTTAACTTTCATATACTTTTTCCATTATGACGTCATTATTAGTATTATGACGTCAAAATGACGGGTCACCTTCTAGTTTACATAGAACATCCGAGCTCCAACTAATGTTTCAGAGGTCATCTTCGGTGTGGGATCATTAAGTTGTCGATTATTTTTGGGGGCAATATGGGATAAATGAGCAATCTTTCGGCTTCAGAATAACAATGTCTCTTCTTTTAACATAAATGTTTTTGCGCATAAATTACTGTAAATATCATATATTAAGTACAGGTAGCCCTTCTACAGCACGGCATCTTACAACACGGTTTCGTTCTAACACGATAGGATAAATTGCGGGAAACCTCGTATGACACTGTAACCTGTAACACGATAAAGAAATTGCGAAAACCTTTCTACAACACTGTACTTCTATAGCGCTAGATAACATGAATTTTGTTTCACACATTCAAAAACTAAATTATCCTAACATAATGACGGGGAGGAATAAGGAACTATATTTCATGATCCATGTTACATGAAAATGTATAAACAAATTATAATTTATTAATTTATAACTCTATAAATTTACAAAAAAGCCTAAGATTAGCTGAAAATCTTGAATCATTTTTCCTGAATGGTAGACCCCTCCGCTGAAAGGAGACGAAAATTCAAAAGGGAGCTGCAAAATTGTCTATCTCCATACCGTGAATCTTCGATGACCTTGTAAGAACCAGCAAATAAACCAAAATTACAGATTTTTTAAAGAGGATATAGAAGCTGCAAAAAATCTAAATGAAGAAAAAGGTTCTCAAAGTGAAGGTGATACCGTTCAACCGAAGAAACTTTCTCGTTTGATTCTACTGAGCAGTGATGAGGAAGAAATTTATTAAATTAGGTCGCATTAAATGAAAATAATATTTTTATATCTTTTCGTTTTGTATTATACATACATTTATATTTTTAATAGTAATTAAGTTGCTTATATGGAATTTTAAAAAAAATGTTTGTTTTTAATAAGTTTTCAGAACGTAACCCCCTTTTTTGAACTGTCTCTGGTCTCCTATAACATGGTTTCACACAACAATGCATTTTCTAGGAACCTATCTACCGTGTTATAGGAGAGATAATTGTACTTTAATTTCTTTATGACTATTCTGACGTTAACTGGTCTGTGTCTGATCAAGGGAAGAAGAGTATAAAGTCGAATCCACTTCATACCTATAAGGTAAGATATATATGAGTGGTGTAAGATTAAATAGCAATCTCCATCAGATCTTTCTTTCGGTAAAGAGCAAATAATTATATATTTTGAATTTTTGCAGATAGCAATTTATAATTACCTTTGGAAAAATTTCCTAATTATTCTTTTATTTAATTATTAAATTTTGGACCCTTTTCTAAAAATTTCCGCTTTTAACTGATTGAAATACAGTGGAACATCGATCCGCCGTTTTTAAAGGGACATATTGAACTGATAGATAAATTCTCAAAAACTATACATGTGGGAACATAACAAATAAATATTATCATCGAAATTGGATGAAGTAAACGACACATACATAAATAATCCGGACAACTTAATGAGTCCATACCGAAGATGACCTCTAAAACATTAGTTGGAGCTCGGATGCTCTATGTAAATAGTTGGTCTATTATATATATATATATATATATATATATATATATATATATATATATATATATATATATATATATATATATTTATTTATATATCAATAAATAAATTTTGAAAAAAATAAATGAAGATTTCTAGTTTTGATTATAGACCACTAATGTTACATAAATTAATATCACGAATTGTGTAATTGTGTTAAAACCTTAACCTACAACAAAATCTAACCTAACTAATCACTCTTAATCAAACCAAGCGGGTTCATCAGACTAGCTTTTATCCACACTGAATAAATTTTTACTGACACTTAATAAATGTGCATGTAATTTAAATTACTAGAAGCTTCTATATAATATCTACCTTTTTAACATTCCTTTGTCCGTGGACTTAGTTATGCAACGTGGACTTGATTATGCAACTTCATTATGGATATGTTCTTAGACCCCAACAACAAACTAGTAAAGAATTAACATAAGAATTGCGAAAGAAATCCCAAGATGATCTCCCAGTAATGAAGGCATTTAATCCTAACATTACCTGATATCTCTTTTTTTTTGTAAATCTGAAATAGATTTTACAAAATTAGATGGTATTAAAATTTACATCTGATTAACCATGCAAATATCTTCAGAAAGGTGGATTAAAAAATTATTATTATTATTGCGTTTAAAAATCTCATCTACATGTCTAATTTTAAAAAAAAAATATAAAAAAATAAATTAATTCAGAGGTTTTTTAAAATCAATATTTATTTTCTGCAAATTATTTTTTCTCTCTGTGCTTGGAAATAAATTAAATATCTATATTACGTCTAATACTTACATCTATATTACGTCTATGGAAAAAAAATCAACGTTCTTATGTCATATATCATGATAAGTGACGAATATGTTTATTTCTAAAAAAAAAAAACATTATCTTCATTTTGTAACTCAGGGTTAACTTTTTACTCGTGTCTTGGAGGGTCATTCATGTGGCTGTGATATTTACAATGGTTAAAATTCTTCTGATTTTGTTACTTTTTTTGTCATTTGTTGACTTCCGATGCATAAAACTTATTTTTCAAAACTTTGTTTTGTTCTTTCCATCTACTGGTATTCTTGTTAATTGCTATCCTGACACTTCACACGTGTTGAGAACTATTATCTCACTGGAAAAGGGAAAAGATAATTTGAGAAAAGTATAATGTTATACTTGTATAAGGTCGTAATGGGATACAAGTTCGTTGTGTAATTCTGGCAGTTTTGAAGCAGAAATCTCAGATGAAATAGTCAGGGTATCATAATGATCATCTGGCATTTTTAGCCACTATATATGACCTTTTATCTATCCCTGACAAATGTAGTGTCCATAATATCTCCTGTTGATGGAACCGTTTCTTTATTTGGTGGAGGTTAACCTGATTTGACCCATTGATTTGACCGTTCTTTCGTTTCCGGCTGGAAGTGATGTAACCAAGTATGCACGTATGTATGTATGAATGTATATACAGTCGAACCTCCATATATCGAACTTCCCTATATCGAAGTTTTCTATATATCGAACTCTTAGCGAATCTCCATGTTCATTACATAGAAAAATTGTTTCTATATATCGAAAAAATCTCTATATATCGAAATTTTTTTCAAGACAAATTGGGAGATTTTATTCCACTTTAGAATAAAATCTCCCAATTTTTGGCATTTGAAACAATACGTCGTGGACTTCAATTCGCTGAAAATGTCCCTGATGAAGTTTTTAGTGGACTGAATAAATACGAACATTTCTTTGAACTTTCCGCAAAACTGGCTGTTAGGCAAGATATTCGTAGGTTTTTTTAAAAAGAATGTAACTGTGATCATTGTAACCACTGTCAGCATTATTGTTTTTTTAAAGATATGTAGTACTCAAAAAATCTTTCATACTAATTCATTTGTTAGTTATTAAATTTCATTTAATGGGATTCGCATATAAATTAGAAATGGAGTTTCGTATACGAAAATTAGCTTTATTTTTTTAGGAGAATTATGATAAAACTAAGCTCAATTCTATATATCGAATTTTTTTCCTACAATTTGCTACTTCGATATATGGAGGTTCGACTGTATATATATATATATATATATATATATATATATATATATATATATATATATATATATATATATATATATATATATATATATATAAATATATATATATATATATATATATATATATATATATAAATATATATATATATATATATATATATATATATATATATAAATATATATATATATATATATATATATATAAATATATATATATATATATATATATATATATATATATATATATATATATATATATATATATATATATATATATATATATATATAAATATATATATATATATATATATATATATATATATATATATATATATATATATATATATATATATATATATATATATATGTATGTATGTATATACACTCAAGAGCCAAAACATTATGACCACCTGTCAATAACGAGTTGGCCCACCTTTGGCGCGCAACACAGCTTCAATCCGCTTTGGCATGGATGCCACAAGTCCTTGGTAGATGGCCGGAGACAGATTGTACCAGATGTTTAAGCAACGGTCACGCAAATCCGAGATATTGCGAATTGGTGGTCTACTCTGAGCTACCGTCCCATGACATCCCAAATGTGTTTTATAGGATTGAGATCCGGTGAGTTAGGTGGCCAGGACATTAACTGGAATTCAGCATCATGTTCCTGGAACCACTCCAACACAATTTTAGCCTTGTGACACGGGGCATTGTCCTGTTGGAACATTCCATTTCCAGCTGGAAAATCAGACGCCATATAAGGGTGCAACTGGTCCGCAATGATGTTCAGATACCCTGTAGCATTCATGGTCTGCTCTACCACAACCACGGGTCCCAGAGACGCCCAAGAGAACGTCCCCCAAAGCATAATACCGCCACCACCGGCCTGTGTATGACCTACTGTACATTGAGGGAGCAACAGTTCGCCTGGAAAACGGCGTATGCTGACACGGCCATCGGCGTGATGAATGACAAACCGTGATTCATCTGACCAGACAACTCTCTCCCACTGATCCATGGACCAGTCGCGATGTTTCCGGGCTCAGCGCAGGCGCAGTTGGCGATGACGCTTGGTCAGCAAAGGCACATGAGTGGGACGTTTGCTGCGTAGCCCCATATCCAACAGTGTCCGCTGAACAGTGTGCTGCGATACTATTCTACTTGGCCCTGCATTGTATTGGGCTGTCAGCTGAGCCACTGTCTTGCTCCTGTTTTGCTTCACCATGCGAGACAGTCTCCGACGACATTTTTCTTTGATAGCGTGTGGACGTCCAACACCATGTCGTCTACTGCTGGTTTCACCGTCATTCATCCACTTTGCATAAGTACTAACAACTGTAGGTCGCGAACAACCCACGAGTCGTGCAGTTTCGGAAATACTTGTTCCGGGCCTTCGAGCCATTACAATCTGCCCTCTATCAAAGCCGCTTAGATCCGCAGCCTTTCCCATCACACTCAGAAGTAAGTGAAATAATGATTCTTCAGACTCTCCAGAAGCAGTTAAATACCACTGCCACCTGATCACGTGCCTTCCACGTCATCCAGGCGAATTCATTGCAAAATGTAGGGGTGGTCATAATGTTTTGGCTCTTGAGTGTATATATATATATATGTGTGTGTGTGTGTGTGTGTGTGTGTGTGTGTGTGTGTGTATATATATATATAGGGTAACTCTAGGATAGATGGCCATAGAGGAGACATGGCCAGTTGAAATATTTCCAAAACTTGATCATACATGGCAGTTTAAACTTTTTTCGTAGGAAGTGTTCAACGAGTTCATTCATTGCGACGTACAGCTGTGTTTTTCTTTTATAAGAAATAAGTGAAATTTTAATGTTTATTTAATTTAGTGGTTGGATATTTTTGTTGAGTTAGGTATCTGAATGTTTTGCAATACGTACGTCACATTTTTTATTTACTTTACGGACTTTTAAGTCACGTATATAATCCAATCTTTGTTTCTAAACCTAAAACAAAGACATACAATGGTGGAGTGACTCTTTAAATTGGGTGGTCATCTGTCCTTCTATTTAAGGATAGATGGCCACATAAAATCGAGGAGAGATGACCACCTTTAATCAATATTTAAAAATTATACAGAGTAAGGATTTTAACTATATATAATTATATTAAAAATAATTATATAACTTTTATGTTTATAATTATATTTTATGCACCAGTTCCTAATGTAACCATGACAAAAACAGTTAGAAAACGTACCAAACAGGTAGCTATGCATTTGACATCACCAGAAAATATTGACAAACGTCGGAAAATTTCATCCCAAAAACACATAAAGTTGATAAAGAAGCTTAAAACCAGTAAAAAGCCTAAAATAAACGCGAGAAAGAAACAAAAACGCGAAACTTCCAGTAGCGAAGAAGATGGAATACATTTGAAATTATCAGATTCTACAGATTCCGAGCGAATAGAATTTGATGGGGATCACTGTGTTGGTTGGGGAGAAGAATACAATACCATAACCATAAAGGATGACTGGATAAAATGTATAAAGTGCCTGAAGTGGTTCCATGAAACGTGTACAAACTATCAAGACCTTTCCCAAAAATGTGGTAAAATTTTACGAAAAGTGAAGGGTTGAAATTATACTTCAAATGTTGTTTATTCGAATTTTATTCACTCATTTTCCGTGATATAATTGCATCTTTGCAAATTTCTATAAGTTTTCATGATTAACTATATGAAATGTGTTATTTTTTGCTATTTTAACTTCACTTTTTCTTTCTTGTATTGGATGGCCATTTCTCCTCGGCTTGACGGAGAGATGGCCATCTGCCATTTTAATTTCAAACTATGTTTCCCACTTTTTGTTCTCAATGTTTAATTATTTTTTGCCCAAAATATGATGAGTGTATGTATAAGAATTTTAAATACGCATAAATATTTCTTGTGTTTGCATTCTAAGAATTTTTATTTCAATCTTTAAAAACTATGGCCATCTATCCTAGTGTTACCCTACATATATATGCATGTACACTGCTCAAAACAATTAGGGGAGCACATGGTTTTAACGAAATTACGCAAATACTTACACCGATAAGTAACATAAAATAAATCTTCCATAATTTAAAGCCTAGCAGGAAACAGAAGAAGAAAACTTCATATGCAAATCAAAGTTCATGACGTCATAAACCAGAAAAAGAACAAAAGGGCGGAAATCGGGATGTTGCAGAAACGTCTGTTTCACTGCCTTAACTGTGTAATTCCATTGCTCAGTTATTCTTTTTGAGAAAAGGTGACTTGAAAATGTCTCAACAAAGTGATTTATCGGAATCCATGGCATGGCGTATTATAGGAAGACTTGAATCCGGGCAAACACAACGTAATGTGTCATTGCAAGGCAGAGGAATCGATGACAAGAAACAGGGAATATTAGACCAGGGCAAAGTCGGCCACGCACCACTAAAGCAACTGATGACCGGTATATACTGTTAACAGCTCATCGAAACAGAACAGACAATGCTACTCAGCTGCAAAGACAGTTGCTCTTGGCAACAGGACGAAGGGTGTCCAGCCAAACAGTACGTAATAGGCTTCATCAGGTAGGTATCTATGCACGTAGGCCAATGGTCTGCATTCCGTTGACCTCACGCCACTGTGCGGCCCGAAGAAGATGGGGTGCTGAACATCGAGATTGGGAGCAACATGATTGAAGCCAAGTACTGTTTACAGACGAGTCCCGATTCAGTCTGGAGTGTGACACCCGACGTATTTTAGTATGGAGGGAAAGGGGCACTCGAAATAACCCCACATTCCTTCGTGAAAGGTCACAATACAGACGAGCTGGTTTTATGGTATGGGGTGGAATCAGCATAGGTGGACGTACGGACCTGCATATCATTCGGAATGTTACTTTGGCGGCCCTTAGGTATGCAGACGAGATACTGAGACCTCATGTCATACCTTACGCTGCAGCCATTGGAGATTCATTTGTTTCCCAGCATGATAATGCCATAAGCTGAAACAATACAGCGTATGGAATGGCCAGCGTGCTCTCCTTACCTGAATCCAATCGAGCAAGTTTGGGACAGGCTCGGACGACCCATTGATGCGAGACCAATGCCTACATTTACTCTCTGAGACTTGGAGATTGCACTTCTTGAGGAGTGGAACAGTATTCCCCAAAGTCTTATCCATAACATCATCGCATCCGTGGAAAACAGGTGTGCAGCAGTCTTAGCTGTTTCAGGAGACCACACGCCATATTAAAAATCTTGCATCATTTCTAAACGATACTTTTTTTATCGTTTACATGTAACCAAATTGTTGTCCTAAATCATCTTTTAAGGTTTTATCCATATTTTCAAAGAATTAAAGCTTAATTACAAACTGTTTTACTTCTTTTTTTTCTGTATTGCGCTTTGATACGCGTGTACTATCCATTTTATGCCAATATGTGGCTGTCTCGCACGGTTTTTTTAACTTCTTTGCTTGCTCCCCTATTTTTTTTTAGCTGTGTATATATATATATATATATATATATATATATATATATATATATATATATATATATATATATATATATAGATAGATAGATAGATAGATAGATAGATAGATAGATATAGATAGATAGATAGATATAGATAGATAGAGAGAGAGAGCTTCAGCTTGTGCCAGATTCAGCTTGTGAATGAATGCAGGAAGAAGGATTAGAATTGTATTTACATTTCTGAGATGACTAAATAAGTATTTCTTATATTACTAAAAGCACAAACATTTCTTTTCACATTAGGAAAATCTGAATATGATCCTTACTTTACTCATAACAAGAAAAAAGACGTCTTTTATAAGGGAATCAGAGTATAAGATTATATAGTCGGAATTAATCTTCAATTTAGATCAGCTTAGATTTATTTCAATGAATTACGAATTACGGATTAAAGCTTTTTAGATATTAGAAAACACTTTTTCACTTAAATCACTTAAATAAAAGGGAGGATTATGATAAGATCTTTGCAAAGTACAATACAATCAGTTAAAAGTCTATTACAAATAGTTAAAGAACGTTTAAAGAATAATTGTTCTTTTATTGTCCCTTATTGAATTATTATATGAAATATTCAAAGAATCCAAATCCCAAAATTAACAGACAGAGAAATAGAATGGAAAACAGACATATTTAATCGTTTTATACTCCACTTTTTCTATTTTATTAAAATCGAATTTTATTTAAAAAGAATAGATGTTCTGGAATATTTTATTTCATGTAACATTTAAATTTACTTGATTTTAGTTACTTGCAGTGATTAGCCAAGAGTAGCTTGTAATTTTGAGCTACTTTAAAAATATTAAACTGTCCTCCTTAGGTAAAATTTATGTAAAGTGATATGGCTTTACGTATTTCATTTAAGCCAATTTTAAAATTTCTAGTGCAATGTATAGTAGCATGTAGAAAATAGGGGGGAAAATCGCTAACATTAAAATGTGTCTCTCGCGTTTGAGAGTGCTATTTTATAATAGTATTAACACCCAGCATGTCGTAATTCTGATAAAAATATTAGTTTTTTAATTTAAGAATTTGATTTTAAGGATGGAAGCATATCCCTCTGTTCCTAGTATATATTTTTTTCTCTGAATGAAGAAATATATGATTTAATCAATTTTCATTTGCAATACTTAAAAACTCATTTATTTTGTCTATCTTTATCAACATGGTTTAAAAAAGCTACACTGGTTTTCAAAATTGAGAGAATTTTTGTCGAGTTTTCCAGAAATTCGATAATGAGCAAATTTTCTTAATTTTGAACAACAGCGTATATCTAAAACTACTGTCAAATACTAACTCTCAAATCGAAAAACACCTGTCGTACTTACCTTATTTTTAATGAATTTAATTACAAGTAATTTCTACGATATAGACTTCTCTAAAACTGGTAACTACAATGCCAGAAAAAATGAGTACCTGTCCAATGCCTGATTGAACCACGTTTTGATCGTAGAATCTCAGATAAAGGGCGGAGAATGAACCCCACGAGCTTTCTCAGGAATTCTGTGAGCAATAAGTATCATGCCTCCTGAAGAGCAGTCCGCAATTCCTTAATATATCTAGGTGGTGGATATCTGTATTGAATGGAACGTTATATGATATCCCAGATATCTTCAATAACGTTGAGATACTGGGAACAAGGTGGCCGTTTCACAGTGACCCCAAACTGAGATGAGTGTTCCATTTGCCTGCTTTAAATTTGTGTGGTCTTGTTGCAAAGCGCGAAACACATCCCCGTGAACGCATCACATGAATGGGTGTAACACATCTGAAAGGATGTCTATAGACAGTTCACTGGTCAGTTAAAATTATAGACGTATGACGGTCCTAATTCATGCTAGCTGAACACACCCCATACCATTATTGAGCCACCACTAGTCTGTACAATCCCTTGTTAATATACCGAGTCCATTGATTCATACGGTTTTCAACATATGCACTCATCCATCTGCCCCAATCAGTTTGAAAATGAGATTCGTCAGACCGGTCCACTCGTTTCAATCTCCCAGTGTTCAGCGGTAGTTTCCCAGGGTACAGGCGAGTCATAGAGCTCAGGGTCGTGAGGGAAGTAATGGAACTTTGGACGGATGCCGGCTATTAAGCCCATATCATGCCGAGAACTTCTTACAGTCCTCGGGTTGTCGTAGAGCGTCCAGAATACTGCAATGTTGCACTTCGGTCACTTGAAATGATTCTCGCCAGACGACGACTGTTACGATGATCCATAACCTTTCGAAGGCTATACTATTTCCGTAGGTTCAATGTTTCACTGGAATTCTAATATTCCAGGTACAACATTGACATGGACGGAAGGGCAAGGGGGTCCAGAATTTTCTCGTATCCCCAAATCGATATGACCCATATCACATGAGCCAACGTTCATACCTCGTTGAAATCCAATTAAATCATGATCACCTGCCATGTTTATCGCATAATCAGATCTTTAAGTTTCTACAGATGCCTGTCGTTATACGTATATCTGCTGCTTTCTCACGAAACACCATGAAAAAGCGTGTTCTGCTGCGTATTCCGAATGGGATAATCTGTCTTTGTTATTCTGTTACTTTAGTGTATGAAAAATAAGTCTAATTTATAAGAACAATACAATATAAACAAAATTATTTACAGTTAAAACCAAGTTTACCATTATCTATATATATAAAACAGTTCCGTAACTGACTCTCTGACATACAACGCACAGACCAAACCGCTGGACCAAAAGGGCTGAAATTTTGAGTGGCTATTCTTCTTATAGTGTAGGGATGCACTAAGAGAGATTTTTGAAAAATTCTTCTTAAATTTTTTTAAATTAAATTTTTAAGCTGTTTTAGTAACTTTTTTAAAGTTTGCATTTAAAATAAAAATTTGGGTTTATAAAATTTATATCACGAGAAAGATCATAAAAAATGCCTTTAAAATGAGATGTTTTTCGAATCTTTACCTCTATTTTCTGATTTTTGGTGAATTTTTAAAGATTAATTTTTAGAATTTAATTTATTAAATACTGATCACGTGATTTCTTTTTCTGGTACTTTAAATAAATTTATCGGCACTTGCATAACAACTAAATAGATAAAAAGTATTATTTTTCTTGCTAATGTGCAGACGATTGGACATTATTTTGTCTATAAAAATATCCCTTACGATTTTTTTATAAATATATATATTTTTTCTACATCAATTGTAATATATTGATCATCGTATTTATTATAAATATATACATATATATTTATTTTTTTGGCATTAATTGCATACATTGACAGTTGTATTTAATTTGAATGTACTCCGTAGAGAAGTGAGAGTTTTCAGCTAGTCTCTTATATAATCATATCTGGCATCCGTATACTGAGAAGCAGCAGTGAATTTAAATATTCATACACAGACGGTCAAACGTCTCTTACATACACGTTTTCTATTTGTCAATATTTGACGCAAGTCATTTTATCCTGATTTTCTAATCTTATATAAGAATTTAGAAATGATATTGTATTGATTTTGCTACATTTTTACTATGTATTTTCAGTTATAGTTTCACTTACCCATGCTGAGATCTAAAGAAATTGAAAATTTTGAACATCTTTATTTCCTCTGTTAATTTACACTCATGAGTGTCTGTTCTGTGCTATAAATATGGAAATGTTAAATGAATTTTCTCCGGATATAACATTATGAAACTGAAGCTTTATCTAAAAATGTTGAAATATTAATAGGAATATTACATTAAATACTCTAGTTGTAAGACCGTTCATTTACAAATTTGAGAAGAAAGTGGAATTTAAAGTATAACACATAAATTATTTCTTGGCTAAAGATGGATGAACTCACCAAAATTAAAACTAGTTTTAGTTGATATAAATGAAGTGTTGAGAATATGTTTGAGAAAAACACCCGAAAGATCTCGAAAATGACACGTTGGCCAAGATAAATAAAGTAAGGTTTCGTAAGCGTTTATACTAAAGAAAAACGATAGATTCTTTATGTCAAGTATGAAGACATGCAAAGAAACGATGAAGACGTTTCACAGTGAGGAAGTTATATATCATAAAATGCTGTCACAAACCCATGAGTGGTTACAAACCAGGAAAATTATACTCTTGCAATATTCTGCATATTTTCAGCCAGGTGGAGAAGGTCACAACATTTCTCGGGAGCAAGACAGTTGAGATTCTTAATTGCCCTGAAAAGTCTCAGGAAATTAATCCCACTGAGAAACTTTTTCAGCTAATGACTCGAGAAATTAATGCGCATATCTTTTGCATCAAACATTGTGTAAGGAAACAATAGACGCATGGGTATTTTAGAAACGAAAATATTTCTTTTATGGATGTTATTAAAACCAAATTGCAAAAATGGAGCAAAATAATTCAGTCCATAAAAGAAGTATAAACTCAAATTATAAATTATTTTAAATTAATTAAAAAACAATTTATAACTGGCAAGATTTTGTGGAATGGTTTTAAACATAATTTAAAAAAAGAATAAATCTTGATAGTAAAATTCTATTCTCCTAATTTTTTGAAGACATTTATAAACTGTCTATTAATATGATTGTCCATTAATCGTATTAAATCTCTGAATTCGTGTGACCGTGGAAAATTTTATGTTTTAACATTAAAAACATTCTAGTGTTTCTAATGTAAAAGTTTTCATGGTTAAGTGTAGATTTGCTATTTAAATTCCTATAAGCAGAGGTTTAAAAAAGAAATTCATGTAAAACATTTATAGTAGGGCTCGCAGCTGCAGACTGCATTACTTTTTTCATCATAAATTTATTTATTGTTCACATGGAAAATTCTATTTTTCTTCAAACGTAGTTGTTAATTTAATCCCAAAAAAATTTCGCTCCGTTAAAAGTTTAAGCTTAGCATTTTGAATTCAAAATCCACTTAAGAAGAATGAGTGCGATTTATCAAACTGTTTTTTATGCATTCAAAAGTACTAAATGCTTTTGATTCCACTGTTGCGAACACATGCTAATTTCATTTCGTTTCCACGAACATTACTTTTTGTTTTCATCTTGCTTTATACCTCTGAGTTACACGAAAACTATCAATTTTTTATGTCTTTTTGATTACTTGAGCTTACAAAACAGCCAGAACAGTTTCTGGAGAAGATTTCTTCACTCTAAACAAATATTTGACATTAATTCATATCTAGCTCCTTTTGCATTCACATTTTTGCAAAAAAAGAAGGTACAATGATTTTAAGAAAAAAACTAGTAAAAAAGGTTGAACCTTAAACCTAATTATTAATTAAACTTTTTTATGCTGGCGGTAGTCTAAACTTTAATTTAATTAAAAATTATACGAAATTAAATAAAAGTGAAGCATCTATTACTTAAATATTATGTTTCTGGAAAATATAATGCAAATATTTCTTTAAATTAATCACACGTACTGTTAAATTGCAAAAAATATTAAATTTGTATTTTACGGAAAAATCAGAGTAAAATATTACGATTTACCTGTAAAATAATATGAGATATATTTTATTTCATTTTATATGCTAATGCGCACAAAATATAATTTTATTCAGAGCTACGCAGATAAAATTCGGTATACGTTAAAAGTTAACTTTTACCAGGCTTGTGTATTATACAAACATACATGCATACATATATGCAAAATTTTAAAAGTAAAAGTTAAATTGTCTTAAACTAACTTCATCCAGAGGGCATATCAATTTTTAATGTAATAGTTAAACTAAAGGAATAAAAATATAACTAAGTCACAAAAGTCAACAAATAGAACTAAACCTCTATGGACTATAAGAAACAAAGCAAATTCCTCTTTACCAATTCATGAGAGTGTCTGTCTAGTATGAGACTAACCGAAAAAGTCAACAGAAATTCAAGTGTTTTTTTTTTTTCCTTTGCTACAAAGAGCTTTACTTTAGACGCAATTCTTAGTAACTGAGATGTGAAACGATAATATGATGTAACAATGATGTAACTACGGTACTTCGTTGTTACGCCAGACACGCCAAATCCATTGAAAAGTATTATTCTGCCTTTTAAAAAGACGGACATATATATAATTCAGTCAGCCTAATAGTGCAGCTCAAAAACATTTAAAGCGGCTAAATAGGTTGCAAATCATCATTGACTAAAAATGATCATTTTTGCTACTACAGGGTGGAATCAAATGTTCATGCCGTCAAATTTTTTAGTCATTAAATTTAAACTAAAATTAAAAATACATTACATTTACATTAAAAATAAGCAGGAAAAAAACTCAAATAAAAGACTTCACGATCACTGCATTATTTTAATCTACTACAGAGGCTGTTCGCACATTCTTTAGACGATTTTGGTAAGCGGTAATAAAAAATCATTTGCTGCAAAAGAAATAATTGCAATTGTACTATGTTTTTAAAAGTCAAAATTACCGTGTGCGGCTTGAAAGTTTTGTTTTTATTCAAAAAGGCGTTTTTAACAAAGAAGTGGTTCGAAGCCTACATTTATGCTCTTTCCGAAGAGAAATATGCATACTTCATTATCCAAAAACGACGTGAGAGTCATGGTTTTGTGATATCTAAAGCGTCGATAGGTAATATCGTCAACAAGAAAGGAAAAAAAAAATTCAAATTGGAGCTTCAAGTGGGACAAAAATTCCAAACAAGTATCCAAGGAAAAAACGGACATCTTCGACTATTGCAAAGGTACGTTGTTTAATGTTAAAAGAAAATCCCCCTAGTCAAAAGATAGATGCAAAATCATTAAAATGCTCGGTGTCCACTGTAAACAAAATGATAAACGTTGATTTAAATCTTAAGAAAGCGAAAAAACGCAATGTGCATCGTCTTCTTCCAAATCATACCGCTGAACGCAGGACACGCTGCAGAATTCTATATGAGAAACACTTTTCCAAAGAAAAATGGAAAACAATTGTCACAATAGATGAATCATGTGTGTATTTTAATGATTGCAACAAAAAAGGAGCCATTTATTATCATAAAAGGGGAGAAAAAAATTTAAGTAAATAAGGGATGTCAAATAGAACATTTAAAACACAAGAATTTTATGTAATTTAGTTTTGTGAATACAATATAGATCGTCTAAAAAATGTGTGAACAGCCTCTGTATAAAGACAATTACCTGAGGACGGAAGAACGATTACTATATCAGTAAGTACTGAACTAGATGCTGTTTAGAATGTGTATTTTAAATTCTAAATTAAAACCATTTTTAAGAACAAAAACAACTGGATTTCAGTTTCAGAAACATAAAAAATACATCTCTCTTCAAGTTTTTCTGATCCTTTGTATGATGTAAAGGGACTGTAATATGTAAGCCGTGTTCAAATGAAACCCGTTTGATACGTGCCACGAGATAAGTTGACATTTGAGTTACGGAACGCAAATGCTTATTTGTGCTGTGTTGTCAAATTTTCCACTGGTTTCAATTATAGATGCGTGGATTTACGGTGAAGATGACTAGTGAAGTTTAACATCCAACCACTATCAACGAGCGGCAGATCAGTTTTTAACAGATGTGGGGTGCAAGGTAGTGGATATTAATCGGAATATTGTTTGGTGTAAGTTTAAGGACCCAACAGCCACGATCAGTGTCCAGTAATTACACCCAAACACTCGATACCTTGCATAAGACTATCAATTACAAGCGGCCAGTCCCGCATGTCGCCAAAGTTGTTGCTGATGCACTACCCTGTAAAAGTGGCAACTGACTCGTAACAAAACGTTGTTCTGTAATGTAAATGTAATGTAACATGAACTTTCAGTGAGCACAACAGTGACACGAGCATTCTGTGATGAAAGCGAGCGATGTGCCAATCCACTCAGTTCAGGCCATCATGCTGCCCTGGATTATCAATGTTTTCAGCGAATCAATATGATCGTTACATTACAAGTCAGTGCAGGCTACACTGAAATGACCGATGTGGACCAACTTTTGAGCCGAACATTCTCAAATCGAAAATTGATAAGGAACATGGGTACATTTGCAATGCAGTTCTCACCTCGAGCATGAAGTTACAACGGTATGTTACAAGGCGGTCGCCGCTTTAAGAAGTGTGATCCCGCATACTGACCAGATTTGTCACAATGTGACTTTTATCTGTTCGGATCGAAAGGGACAAAGATTCGACACCAATGGCGATGTACAAGCTGTAGTTAAGGATTGGTTCAAGGAACAAGCGAAATTTTCCATCGCGTACTGAATTCCTAGCGTGCTCAAACTCCAAGATGCCTGCCTAATAAGCACCACGGGTGACTTTTTTCTGAGAAACATGTTATACAGTAAGATTAATTAAGATTAATAAACTTTCTATCTGATTGTGTATCATCTTTTCTTTACTTCTATTACAATAGTGCATATCTCGAACGAGTTTCACTTGAAAACGCCTTATATTGAAAATCACCGCCCGCATGGTGTATTGGTTAGCGTACTGAGCTGCCACGCAGTGGGATTGGGTTCAAATCCCGATTAAGGCTTGGTTGTTTCTGTGTCGTCCCCTAATAGGGAGCAATGCTGGCTCACCTATAGGGTGCTCCCATAATAAAGTAGCCTGTAAAGTAGTGGGAATGACAAAAGGTAAATGTCCAAAGACAAATGTCTCCGTTTTAATCAAATAAAATATTAAAAATCAGATAAAATAACGTAAAATATATCGATATTGTGCAAACTTAATTTTAAGTTTTTTTTTTTTGAGAATTTTTGATTTTTACTTTAATTTTCTTATCCACTTTTATCTAGGAAATTTATTTTAATATCGACAAACATTTTACCCATTATCAAAAGAAGAAAAATTACATTAATATTTTATGAAGATTTAATGTTGATGCTGAAATCTGTGATATAAATATATCTACGAAAACACCATTTACAAGAATCTGAAAATTAAAAATAAATTTCTAAACTACATTTGTTAAGGGGACTCACTACTCTTAAATCTTTAAAACATTCGATTTTTTTAAAAAAATATTTTAAAGCCTGATCATTTCTGAACAAAATAAAGCAAACCACATGAAAATATTCTGCTTAGTTTCGGAGATATTGATATTCTAAATATTTAATTACTGATCAAGTTTATGGTAAGAAAAATTTTAAACTCATTTTTATCAAATTGTAATTTTGCATCATTCCGCAACTGATATCTCAAAAACTATGAAATATAATTCCATGAAATTTTTATCACATCATAATCATGTTGTTTTATTGCGTCTGAACTAGAATTATTGCAATCACTGCATATTTTGTTATTTTTTCAGGGGTAAATTAATGCAAAAATTTAAGAAAATTTTAAGTATATATTGAAAAGTTTTAAAAAAATGGTAAAAAAAAGATGTTGATTGTTTTAGTTCAATTGTATTTTGAATTATTTGTTTTAAATATAAAACAGGAATTATACATTTAAGTGTGAAATGAATTTCATAGTTCTGCGCGCAAGCCAATATACTATAAAAATGCTTACAAAACAAGGTATATCTAAAACATTTTAAAAAAATTATTTAAAATTATTTTGAGAGTTGAATATTTGTTTTTTAAAATAAATATATCAATTTATCATATACATAAAATTTAGAATAATTGGGAGTAAATTGAAATAGTTACAGAGAGTCAAAAAGTATGACAATATGCCTTCTTTCCTCGACTTAAGAGTCGTGAGTCCCCTTAAGGGGACACTGGACTTTCAAAATTATGAAATTTGTCCAAAAATTTGATTTTTTTTATTTTATTGAATTGTGAAACTACAGACGAGTAGGAATGTGTGCAAAGAATGTGTAAAAAGAATTTTTAATTTCTGTGATTACTTTCCTAGTTATAGGCATTTGTATTTAATTTAGATATTATGTGGTTACTAATAGCAATAACTTAAAATGTGTTTTTCTAAAAACAAAAATTTTCATGTCATACGAATATTCAAACTGCTCCAGGCGCATTTCTAATTATCGTATTTCTTTGAAATTTAAGTTTTTTATACTTAACTGTATACCAAATAAATCTTATTGAAAATAATTATGCTTCGTAGCTCAGAATTTCTAAATTTTGTACTTGAAAAGATGATTTATAGGTATTTTGCGTAATAAAAAGGGTATTTTCACTATTATTATTTTTTTCTCTTTATATTTTTAATGAATGCTTAAAATAAGCAATAAGTTTCATTTTTAGTTCTATAAGGTATCCTGTAAATAAAAATTACCATATTATATGCAAAAGAAATGCGAATGGAACATTTTTAATTAGCCCAATTTTTGATATCATTCATAATTCATAATTCATAAATTATTAATATTTCATCATTACATTTTAACCACTTTTACATATCTATGGTACGAATCACATATTCAAATTTCAAGCAAATCCATTGAAAACAAAAAAAAAGTTACGTTTGAAGGTCCACTGTCCCCTTAAATTTCTTTTCCATTTTATAATCTAATAGTTTTTTTTTTACGTTTTCAAGCAACATTTTGTAATAAAATCAGTATTTCGCTTACCATAATTAAACACTCTGCAAATTATGAATGAAGAGTGACACTTATATTCAGGCGAGCGTGCTCCCGACGCGCATTTACATGAATTATTTTACGAGGCAGATACCCCGTTTCCAACTCATATATTTTTCTCCCAACCTCTGTTTGTCAGGCGTTTTCTGTTCTTTCAGCTACTAAATGGCATCATCTATTTTTTGTTTAGATGCAGTACACGAGTGAATCTGACATCTTGTCAGAAGAATAAGCTTCGTGTTTCATCTTTATGTTTTTTATATTTGTATCGCCATGTTCGGTGTTTCCGATTTCTCACCCCCCCCCTCCTTTTTTTTCTCACTGAAATCTAAAACTAAAGGTGGAAAAAGGAATCACCTACTTTTCGTTATTCTGCAGTGTGGGACAAAATGGTGCAAGTTTAAATGATAAAAAATGATTTCGAGTAACCGTTGATATATGTCTGGCATAAAAGCAGAGTGATTCTTCCACCACACTCTTGTTTTTATTTTTTTACGCAAATGCATTCAAATGTATGTACATGCATTGACAGGTTATTTTTTGCATGCATATTTATGGTTATATCTTGTATTTACGCAAGCGCATACATATTTATCTATACACAGTTCCATTTTAGTTTTATCATATGCACATATTTTTTCTTCTTTCTCTTAGTCCTTCTTTCGTTTACAAGTGGGTTTCTATCCTTATTTCAAGTTCTTTTCATGGTAACAACAGTTCGGAAATATTTCCTGCTAAAATTAAACCTTATTCCTTCCTTAGAACATACCGGGTGGGCAAAAAGTCCGTAAAAACTTTAAAAATTCATATAAATGAGAAAAATAACCAAAATAAAAAAATAAAAAAACGTTTGCAGGGTTAGCATCGCTAGGTCACGGGATTTTTTTAAAGACAGGAAAAGAAAAAACTCAAAAAACAGCCGACAGGTGGCGCTGAAGTACACAAGTAAAAAAAGATACGCAAATAACGAAAATAATGCTTCTAAATCGTTTATTACAGTAGTAGGTGTTCCACATGACCCCTAAAACAAGGGATAATACATTGCGGACGAGTCACAAATCCAGCAACGGCAGAGTGCAGCAAGTCCGAATATATACATGACACCTCTCGGCGGATCGCTTCTTTCAGTTCCAAAAGATTGGATGGACCAGATAGATACACCCAGGATGATACACCCGTTGACTTGTGTACGTCAGCCCCAACTGTCGGCTGTTTTTTGAGTAATTTTTTTTCCTGTCTTAAAAAAAATCCCGTGACCTAGCGATGCTAACCCTGCAGACGTTTTTTTATTATTATTTTGGCTCCGGTTTTCAAGAATTTTTAAAGTTTTTAAGGAATTTTACCCACCCGGTATATGTTATATTGAACCGATAGTATGATTATTCTTAAAATAACTCGTATATATTGTGAATTACTTAAACTTTAAGTAAGTATTCGGAAATTACAACGACCACGGCTTTCGCCTATGCCACTTGTCAAACTACTGACCGATCACTACGTAGCAAAACCTGTATACGCAGTCGAGGGTTGATTTCTCAAATTCGGAGAATCTCATTTTTATGTGCCTGGGCGCCAGACGGACAGAAAAGATCTGAGGCAACCCAGGGCCCCTTTAAACTTTAGGTAAAAAATAAGTTAAAATACCTTGCTCCACAGAAGTTGTAAAAATTTTACAAAGGTTGTTGTTGTGTTGTTGTTACATATGGTCGACTGGAACTTTATCCATACAACTCTGACCGCTCACCAAACATACAAAAAAATATAAAAACACAGGACAGCAAAAAAGAAATCACAAGATACGCTAAAAATAACGACTGAAAGGGCTTAGAACCAGTTAAAAACCTTAAAGTTCTAGGATAAAAAGTTAAAAAACCAGAAGCACAATAATTGAAGACCGTGAGATCAGGACATAAGTTATCTGGCCCTCCAATAGAGAGCACACAAATCACCATTCTGTCGTCAGTTAAAGTCTAGTTTCGAGCAAACAAGTAGTTGGGCTATATTCATTTTTTCATTCTCACATAAAGTACATATGCTGGAACTCACAATTCCTATTTTGGCCAGATGTTCAGCCAGAGAGTCATGCCCTGTTAATAGTGTAAAATTGGTCACGGCCTCTTTACGTGTTTTATGACTAAATTTTATCCAATCATCCCAAACAGACTCCCAGACTTTTCCAGTAGAAATGGATGACAATTCACCATTTACAAATTTTCTGAGTATATTTGAAATGTATGCCTTCTTCTAAAAGGGTTTACTCAAAAGGTATTGTTGATAAACTATTGAAGAAGTTTAAGTCATTCGTATTCGAAGGAAAAAATGCAATTTATTTACCAAAAGTTAATGTATGCCAAGAAATTATTTTCGACCTCTGCTGTCATGTATACCTTTCATGACCTCGAACCAATGGCAGAGATGAGGGAGGATCAAAAATTATGTAAGACTGCCAATGAAATCCCAAGGGGATGGAGTAAAAGAAACCGAAGAAGAATATTTAAGACAGGCGTAGATGAGATACAGAAACTTGAGAATTGACTTTAGATTTTACAATTGCCTTTAGCCTCAACTTATTATGGCCTTAGAGATCAGCTTAGACGAAGAGCCAAATATGGTTGTGGAAATAGAGTTGAGATTGTCTGAGACTGAGGGAGAGCTGTGGAGATCAGGTGAATAGAAGGAAATCCAGATGTTGATATGCAGATAGAATTAACCCGAGAGCACTCGCGTCCAATTTCGAACACAAGTACTCGCGCCGGGTATCTCATACCCTAGTTCATTTCTGCTATTTAAATATCAATTAATATTGTTTATATGCAAACCTTACGTAACTAAAGAACATAAGATAATAAATTAAAGATTTTTAATGAATTTTAATAATACTTACATTTTTATAGACAATTTTTACAAACTACATACTGATGTTCAACACAGACATTTTTCCCATTTTTGGCACATAAACTTTCAGTCCTTATTACTTGGGCAAATTTAACATCGTTCATATTTTGTCTTGAGTTTTTTTGCAGGCGGTTCATTATTAGTGATTTCCAGTTCCACTGAAGGGCTTGAATAAGTTGTTTTTGTTTGAGGAACCATCATATTTAGCATATTGCTATTGAAGAGAACATTCCATGCATCTGCGGGAGAAGCGACATCTTTTGAATAATTTGTATTACCTGGAGCTTAATAATTACGTTCCTTGAAGGCTTTCTTACATTTTGCCGGTATTTTTTCTTCAGCCATTTTGTAATTTTATCTTTACCAATATAAAAATCGGCTGTTGACATCTTCGGTTTCTCTCTCAATTTCAGTAGAAGAATCGTGATTGCTACAGTATTCTCCATCTTCAGAGGCATCATTATCTTGGAATAAAGCTTCATTATCACTAGAAAAAGTCTCTAAAAGGTGTCGCAATTGTTTTATTTCCTCGTCGTAATTCCAAAATCGAGCCATGATGCACTAAACTGACAGAAAAAAACGGAAAGATCTGAATGACGCGAGGACTCGCACGGGTATGACATATCCGTCGAAATATTTTTCTCAAAATCTATTTATTGAGCAGACTTAGTTTTTACCCCGCTGAAAGAATGTGACCTTGAATACAGCTACACGAAATTTCGGCCTAATCCGATAAGAAGAAGATAACAAAAACATTGAATGAAAATGGATTGGGTATGTCATACCCGGTGCGAGTTCTCGCGGGTTAAGATAGCAGATATAGACAGCTGAAAGTAGCCTATTGATAATGACCGCTGAAAGTGTCTGCGATGATGGTAGCTGAAAGTAGCCGAGTATATAGAGAGAAAGGAGAAAGTCCAAATATAGGCTAGGGTCTGAAAACGGGCTAGTTGTTGAATTATATAGAAGAAGATTCTGCTATCTGGCAGCGAGGTCATCAAACAGTCACAGTTTGGTAAGGAAGAAGATATTAAATAGATGATACAACTTTGCCGTTTGCTTATAAAGCAATCGCCATTCTTTTTGAAAATCACATATTTTCAGACATCGAAACTTTATCATGGTTGTGTATATGAATTTCTGTACATTTTAATCCTTAACTATTGCATGTTTTGTTGTTCCCGCGTTACTAATAAAGAGTAAGCTACGTTTTGAGATAATTAATCAATAGATATCTTTAACTGATTATGGCTGCCTCTCAGTTGACAATAGCCAAAAGTTGCCAAAAGTTGACCATACTATTGTTCTAAAAATGGGCTGGCAGAGTCAGTCTAAAAACAGGCTTGCCCATATTTATACCATTTCCTCACCTATAATACATCTTTTTATAATTTTTTTACCTCTTATTCTAAATCTAAAGTATTTTTTAAATTATATATTTAAAAAAAATTATCTTTGGTTGTTGATATTTTATTTTCTGTAATTATTTCGATTCCGGACTTGCGACCACCCGACGTCGCAAGTCCTCAAACGCATGTCTTGTGATGGGCATGCCCTACCGGAACGAGTTCACTCGGACCTTGGATAAATCAGCAATAAACAAAACAAAGAAGAATCTGATTATAGGGTCTGTAACAGATGTGGAAGCCGTAAACACCAAAAAAACTAAACCTAAAAATTGACAAACTGGAAGTGGTATAAAGAGGGCTACCAATAATAATCAGCCTTCCGACACCGAGGAAGAATATGGTAAACCCATGTTTGATGACAGTGACAGCAACCTGGATTCTCCACCGGGAGATTACTCTGATAACAGCGATGCAGCCTGCATCTTTTGTAAAATGCTTTTTTCCAGCTGACACAAGAGGACAAAAGTGGCTGCAATGTTTTCAGTGTCAAATGTGGGCACACACATAATGTGCGGGGCAGAAAAGGTTGTATATGTGTGCGACTTCTGCAAATAAAATTAAAAGGTAGCATTTCCGGATTTTTGATTGTTCTTATCCACTTTTTATATATTTTTGCACAAATGTTAGAGGTAGCCCATATTTACACCACCATTTGAAAAACTACTAATTTACCAAATTTTGCCATTAAATTTATTGTAAAACTCACAGAATGTTGTAACATTTTTTTACCATCCTATCTTGATCCTTACATGTTTTAGGTTATATTAACATATTAACATCTTGAAAATAATGAACATATAGCACGTCTGTGAAGTTGGCCCTCCGACATTGAGATATTTAAATTTTGAAAACGGCATTCGTTTGAGCGTCGTTTGAGCGTGTTTGAGCGCCAAAAATTTTCGTTTGAGCGCCATTTATGAAAAAGTTATGAGCATTTCATTTTTTGGCGGGAAAAACACCTAGCCCCCCCGACATTGAGATATTTAAATTTTGTACACGGCATTCGTTTGAGCGTCGTTTGAGCGTGTTTGAGCGCCAAAAATTTTCGTTTGAGCGCCATTTTTAAAAGAGTTATGAGCATTTCATTTTTTGGCGGGTAAAACATCTAGCCCCCCCCGACATTGAGATATTTAAATTTTGAAAACGGCATTCGTTTGAGCGTCGTTTGAGCGTGTTTGAGCGCCAAAAATTTTCGTTTGAGCGCCATTTTTAAAAGAGTTATGAGCATTTCATTTTTTGGCGGGAAAAACACCTAGCCCCCCCCAACATTGAGATATTTAAATTTTGAAAACGGCAATCGTTTGAGCGTCGTTTGAGCGTGTTTGAGCGCCAAAAATTTTCGTTTGAGCGCCATTTTTAAAAGAGTTATGAACATTTCATTTTTTAGCGTTAAAAACACCTAGCCCTCCCCCCTCCCCCCGCCCCGACATTGAGATATTCAGAGAACGGGAAAAACAGAGCGGCATGAAATTTCGTGTCGGGGTAATGGCGAAAAAAAGGGGGGGGGGGAAATTTGGTGTCTGCGAAACGGAAGGGTCACCTCCAAAAATGGCGGGTCCCATGGATAAGACATTGAAAGAGGCGCCAAAATGAGGCAGAGTAAAAATACGAAATTATCAACAAATAACGATAAAATATAATAGTAACTAATAATAGCAAATAGTTTCAATCTAGTTGATATAGTTTAGGCCTCAGACAACAGTGTTTAATGCATTTATGAAATTTTTCAATACATTCAAAAATCCATTGATTCGTTCTTAATATTTCTTATACTTTAAAAAAGATGAACTTGAAAGAAATTTTTGGTATCTCTGTCCTGTATATATTTACTTACCTTTTTCTTTTTTTCCTATATATATACCTAAAACTAAATACCCGTGCTTCACAACAGAATACATTACTACCACCAATCATGTAATCGGGTTCCATTAATTTAAATTAACTTCAGTAGTAAAGTGTTGTCATTTCTTTTGAGGAGTTAACCCTATAATTTAATGACGATCCAACATTAAATAAGGGTTTTTAGATTTATTTTTATTTCTTAATTTTGGGGGCCTTATGGCCCTTCTGGATTTTTTAGCTTTCTTAGTACCTAGGGCCTAAGAGATATTCAAATTTTGAGAACGGCATTCGTTTGAGTGTGTTTGAGCGCCAAAAATTTCATTTGAGTGCCATTTGTAAAAGAGTTATGAGCATTTTATTTTTTAGTGGGCAAAAACTCCTAGCCCCCCCCCCAACATTGATATATTCGATTTTTGAAAACGGCATTCGTTTGAGCGTGTTTGAGCTATATTTGCTATCAACATAATCTTAAAATTGGAAACGTTTTAACGATCAACTAACTATTGGAACCTTTTATTTTTAATTACCTGACTTCAATGTGGAATATTTTAATTACCCAGTGGCGTAGCGAGAGGAGGGCAAGGTGGTCTATCATGCCCCGGGAGCCACTTGCAGAGGGGCGCCAAATGCAACCTAAGACCATTGGACCCTTTGGTCCCCAAGACCATGAGGGGCGCCAAAAAGGTAATGTGCCCCGGGCGCCAGTTATGCTCGCTACGCCACTGAAATTACCATATTTTAATTTTTACGATAATTGATGATATGCAACTTACGCAAACTCTTAATAATTCTATTAAAATGTTAATCTTTTGCTCCGTTCTATACGAGAAACAAAACATTTTATTTATTGTATATTATAATTCTGAAATTGGGATTCTTAATGCAGTCATATTTTATTGTAGTATTCAAGTGTGCATCAAGTTTTATATTTAATTTTTGTACATATATATATTGAGTGTCACAGCAATCACAGTTTTATTTTTCTAATCATTTATGTGCGTATAGCACTTTCATAATGTGTTTATAACGTAGAGATGGTTACGATTATTGTTTTTGTGTTTTAAGCAATTTATTTATGTATATATACACTGCTGGTCACTGTAAATGCAACACCCTGTAGGAAATATGCAAATAACATGGAATTTACAACATGCATTAGCGGAGGTGAGATATGCAAATGATTAGAATTTCAGTGCAGACGCACATCACGCGCGCCTGTGGCGCCACTTCAAAGTGCTATTTAAGGCTTGGAGATTTCGACGATTTCAAGTTCGGCAATTGTGTTTTTCTTGTGGTTTTTTCAAAAAACGATCAATTATGCCTCGTCGAAAACAGCGATCATCTTTTGATCAAGTATCCGAGTTCGACAGAGGAAGGATAGTGGCCTACCGAGATTGTGGATTATCTTTCAGGGAAATCGGTAGTCGTGTTGGACGAAACCAAACAACTGTAATGCGGATATGTGATCGTTGGATGCAGGAGGGTACGACGGACCGGCGTGTTCGATCGCATCCACCTCAGCGCACCACTTCACGTGATGACAGGCAAATTGTGCGCATGGCAGTGACGGATCGCTCAGTCACATCACGAACCATAGCACAGCACAAGCAGTCTGTAACGCATCATCCAGTGTCATTATTTTACATTAATCATCTTCTATCTTAAATTGTATTATTTTTATATTTATATATTTTAGGTAAATAAAGTTAATATTTTGATATTTGTATAGTTTAGATTCATAAATCTAATAGTTCGATATGTATATGTATCGAAGGAAAAAATATAATTTTAAAATCCAAAATATACCATAAGATTTCTCGTCAAACATTGTATAAGATAACTATGTGAGTGCAATCAGTTGCTAAATAAAAATAGTCGATATAAGAAAAGAAATGTATTCAACAGAATAATGCGATAAACTTACCGGCGTTTATATAGTGTTTAGAAAAGGTACAGTTAACTAGACGTCACTGGCACTACATTTATGGTCTAGCAGACAGTTTGACATATCCTTCCTCATTAAAATAATCTTTGCTTTTACCATATTTACAATAATTGTATTACAGTGTTAGAAATTTGCAAAAGTTCAAATTATGGAAGTGCATCAAGCAATTGCATTACGTAGTTGAAAGTAATTTACAGCTGACAGAATTCTTGCCGTAATTTTACTGCTCCTATATTTTTCTTGATGTATTTATTGGAATTTGAAGATTTAAAAAGTCCTTGGGTAGCGTTTTTCATTCTCTATATAAAAAATACTTTTAGCCCGGACACCCTGTATATAAAATCCAAATACCACTCACTTACTGATCACCGTATCTCTCGAACCATGAGTTCTAGGAAGTTGAAAATTTCTATAGTGGATGCACTTCCGCTCTCTCTAACAATAACATTTAAGAAATATTTTTAAAAAAATCTACACTTTTAATATGTGAAAAGGGACCCTTAAAATTAAACACGGACTGACTGATCACTGTATCTCTGGAACCATAAGACCTAAGAAGCTGAAAATTTGAATATCTCTTAGGCCCTAGGTACTAAGAAAGCTAAAAAATCCAGAAGGGCCATAAGGCCCCCAAAATTAAGAAATAAAAATAAATCTAAAAACCCTTATTTAATGTTGGATCGTCATTAAATTATAGGGTTAACTCCTCAAAAGAAGTGACAACACTTTACTACTGAAGTTAATTTAAATTAATGGAACCCGATTACATGATTGGTGGTAGTAATGTATTCTGTTGTGAAGCACGGGTATTTAGTTTTAGGTATATATATAGGAAAAAAGAAAAAGGTAAGTAAATATATACAGGACAGAGATACCAAAAATTTCTTTCAAGTTCATCTTTTTTAAAGTATAAGAAATATTAAGAACGAATCAATGGATTTTTGAATGTATTGAAAAATTTCATAAATGCATTAAACACTGTTGTCTGAGGCCTAAACTATATCAACTAGTTTGAAACTATTTGCTATTATTAGTTACTATTATATTTTATCGTTATTTGTTGATAATTTCGTATTTTTACTCTGCCTCATTTTGGCGCCTCTTTCAATGTCTTATCCATGGGACCCGCCATATTTGGAGGTGTCCCTTCCGTTTCGCAGACACCAAATTTTCTCCCCCCCCCCTTTTTTTCGCCATTTCCCCGACACGAAATTTCATGCCGCTTTGTTTTTCCCGTTCTCTGAATATCTCAATGTGAGGGGAGGGGAGGGCTAGGTGTTTTTCCCGCCAAAAAATGAAATGCTCATAACTCTTTTAAAAATGGTGCTGAAACGAAAATTTATGGCGCTCAAACACGCTCAAACGACGCTCAAACGAATGCCGTTTTCAAAATTTAAATATCTCAATGTTGGGGGGGGACTAGGTGTTTTTCCCGCCAAAAAATGAAATGCTCATAACTCTTTTAAAAATGGCGCTCAAACGAAAATTTTTGGCGCTCAAATACGCTCAAACGACGCTCAAACGAATGCCGTTTTCAAAATTTAAATATCTCAATGTCGGGGGGGCTAGGTGTTTTTCCCGCCAAAAAATGAAATGCTCATAACTTTTTTAAAAATTGCGCTCAAACGAAAATTTTTGGCGCTCAAACACGCTCAAACGACGCTCAAACGAATGCCGTTTTCAAAATTTGGATATCTCAATGTCGGGGGGCTAACTTCACAGACGTACATATAGCCCATATTTTGACCTTCTTCCCCCCTCTCATTCTATATATATATATATATATATATATATATATATATATATATATATATATATATATATATATGTACATTACAAAAAAATGTCCCTGCTTTATCAAGAATGTCGATTTCGCTCTTTCTGATGCACACGGTGGCAAATATGTCTAATGCCTCAGGTAATATTTTTTTTAGTCGTCCGGTATTCCTCTACATGTATTTAATGTTTATAATACTCTAGAGTATTTTTGGAAAAATTTTCTTGATTCATAAATTCCGAGAAATTCGATTTCTCTTTTTTGCCCGCACGTGGCCACAAATCGGGCTAGTGCCACTAATCAGACTTATTTTTAATCTTCCGACATTCCTCTACATGTATTTTATATATATTTTACGCTTGTGTATTTTGTCAACATTATATAACTTAGAATAAAGAGTGGCACGCGACGATAGTTATTGAGGGTCGCGCAGTGACGTAGCGAGCATAACTGGCGCCCGGGGCACGAACTTTTTGGGCGCCTCCCTCCCGAAAAGCATATAAGCATATAAAGCATATAAGCTTTTAAGCATATAAGCATATAAAGCATATAAAGCATAGTAATCTATATATATAAAACAGATTCGTAACTGACTCATTCATTCATTAATTCACTGACTGACTGACATACAACGCACAGACCAAACCGCTGGACCGAAAGGGCTGAAATTTTGCATGGCGATTCTTCTAATAGTGTAGGAGTGCACTAAGAAAGATTTTTCAAAAATTCGTCTTAGATTTTTTTAAATTAAATTTTTAAGCTGTTTTTTAAACTTTTTTTACGTTTGCATTTAAAATTATAATTTGAGGGTTATAAAATTTATATCACGAGAAAGATCATAAAAATTCCTTCAAAATGAGATTTTTTTCGAATTTTTACCTCCATTTCCTGAGTTTTGGTGAATTTTTAAAGATTCATTTTTAGAATTTCATTTATTAAATGCCGATCACGTGATTTCTTTTTCTGGTACTTTCAATAAATTTATCGTCACGTGCGTAACAACTAAATAGACAAAAAAAATATTTTTTTCTCTTTCTAATGCAGCAGACGATTGGATATTATCCAAAAAAATGCATATCCCTTACGATTTTTTTTATAAATATATATATATAGATAGATATATATTTTACATCAATTGTATACATTGATCATCGCATTTATTATAAATATATATATTTATTTTTTGGCATAAATTGCATACGTTGACCGTTGTATTTAATTTGAATGTACTCCGAAGCGAAACGCGGGTTTTCAGCTAGTATTATATATAGAATTAGTGAAAAGGACCGTTTGGCGCCCCTCTGCGAATGGCGCCCGGGGCATTAAAGACCCCCTTGCCCCCGTTCTCGCTACGAAACTGGGGTCGCGGACTTCGAAACCAGTGACCTAATCTCTAAACAAGTGTTTCTCAACCTCGAAGGCGAACTCCCCCGGATGGCGGGAATGATATTCAGGAGTGGAACACATAGTTAACAAAAAATATGACTGGAAAATGTGCAGAATGATTACATTGGCGAAGAGTTTAAAAGTCTTCCAAAGCGTGGAGGGGGGAGGGGGTAGACAAAGTTCAGAATCTCTGATCTAGACCATCTCAGTAAGTGAGAAAATGTCCTCGTCTGATCATTTTGTTATTTAAGTACAGACTTTACTTATGAAAATTGTTGTTCTTTGCCAATGCGGGGCACTAGTCATTGAAGATATTCTACCTTACCCGCAAGAATCGTTGGTTGATTTTAATGAGTGTACCCTATACGTAAACCCACACCTTCCCTCTTACCACCTAAGTTTTGACGGAGCACCCCCAGGTACACCCTCGGGGGCTTAAGAACTATAAAGAAAGATATGTGATTTAGATTTGTCATTTCATTAAAAAAATAGACAATGACAACAAACACTCTGAAATTCAAAATACACCAACTCGTTCAGTATAATAGATGTGTACCAATTCTAACATTGACTCTTTAATCTGTCTCATATATTTATGGTTATTTATTTAAGAAATTTTTAAAAATGCTACTTATATTTCAGTAACTTATATATAAATTATTAGCGTAGGATTGTACAAATATTTACTGGAAATTAGGCTAGTAATTTTCTAACGAACTTACTTTTTAGAGAAAAAATTAGCTATGTCTTGATGCTGACATTTGAATATCAAACATTAAAAATATGTTCAGGCTCTCTTTTAATTTTAAAATTCAGAATATGTTCTATTTTTCCACTCAATGATACCAGATATGAAAATATTTTTTAAATATATCGTCTTTAATGTTTACTCATTGTTACTTTATAATTAAAAGCCACTAAATGTAAAAATTTATTTTCTGAACACAGATTTTTATATATTTCTTTATCTCATGGGAAAAATTTTTAAGCCTCTGGCAACATTACTTATGAGCATTTTTTAACAAACAGCATTAAAATCTAGAAGAAAAATTAGCAGTTTTAATTATATAATGAAATAATTCTACCTATGTTAGCTCTTTTTTACAGGGAATAAAGTTATATGGAATATAATATTACAGAAAATATCATATGCAATAAAATTCAAATGGCATGTAAACATGCATTATTAACATGCATTATAATTATAATTTTATTCGATTTAATAAATCTCTTCGAAGTATGAAACAATATCGTACGATTGCACAATATGGTTTTTAAAGAAAAAGAAAAGAAAATTCAAGCAAAGTTATAAATTTGATAGATTTATAATAAATTTTAAAAAAATTCGTAGATTTACTTACTACCTTAACACTATGTTGTTTTAAAAGACATTTCATGAATTTGTTTAAAAACTTGACAGAATATATCTAAATTTATGAAAAAACTAAATATAAGTAATGAATAGTAATTTACAAGGAATAAATAGAAGGGAATTAAATTTTTAACTTGAACACAACCACATTTAGAAAATGGCAAACTTAAATTCTAACTAGGTTTTCATAATGAAAGGTTCGAACTAATCAATTAAAAGAACGCTATCCTGTTATGTGCCTTAACTTGGTCCAAGGAAATTCGTTTATCTACTTTCAGTACCTTAATAAAATTCCAAAGCCTTTTTCATTTAGTTAAATAATTATATCTTCAGTTTAACTTCCCTGTCTTGTAAACAGCAATGATGTCAGACACGCACGAGCATGCGCAAACCGATGCAACATCGCCTTTTAATAGGACGAACGCATATGCTGATATTTCTACCCCTGTTTGGAAGAATAATATTTTTGGATACGATATTATGATAACGATTAAATTTCACTTTTTGTATGAAAAGGAAGTTCAGTAGTATATGTCGAAAATCAAAAATTAAATATATGCTGTTAATGTTGATAGCCTTTTTTCTAACAAACCCTTATATATTGTTGATAGAACTGGAAATGAAACTCGTTTGACCAGGCAACATCCTTTCCAGTCATCAACAGTCCAATGAAGGTGTTGGTGGACCAGGCAAGGCGTAAAGCTTTATGCCATGCAGTTAACAACGGTACACGAATGAGTCTGAAGCTTCTAAAGCCCATATGAATGATAGTTGATTGAACAGTCCGAACGCTGACACTTGTTGATGCCCCAGCATTAAAATCCTCCGCAATTTCAGGAAGTTTTGCACGTTTATCTCGTTTAAGGATTTTCGTCAGTCGTCGACGGTGGAATTCTATTAAAGTCTTTTTTCCGGCCGCACCGTTGTCGGAGAACTGATGTTTAACTGGATACCTAGTATTCCCGGTATACTCGTGAAATGGTCGTGCGCGAAAATCCATATTGCATCGCTACCTCAGAGTTACTATGTGCCATCTGTCTCGCGACGATTATACCACGTTCAAAGTCCCATAAATTGGTAAAACCTGCCATTATAGCAGCAGGAACCTATCTAACAGCTTCTCAGGACATCAAAATTCTTATATAGGCGCTGCCGACCGCATCGCATTACGCTGATTGGTTGCATATCTCCGTTATACGCCTGTACGATTTTTTTTGTCTCTTAAGTACAGATCGGAAAAATAAAACTTTTATTTGAATTACACATTTTCCACATGGGTGCCATCATCATGTTTTTGTTCGCCGTTCGCAGAGCTGTTTTTTGTGCGTGCATAACGCGTCCGGTTTTTGTAATACACGCACCGTTCCAACGCTCATTTGGGGCCTCGCATGCGTTGAACATATTGCGACGTGATAAAGTGGGCATTGCCATTCGAAAATTTCGAGTTTCTATATCTATAACCGTAACCGTGAGCACCACTTTGTTGCCGTTCACAGAATCCCGAGTTCATACTATATCTGAAATCTCATCTCCATCTGTTGAACGGAACAGCCGCTAGAGGTCCATATATCGGTAAAGTGTTTTTACGACCACCCTGTATATATATATATATATATATATATATATATATATATATATATATATATATATATATATATATACATATATAATATATGTTAAAGATAAATTAAGGAAGAATTTAACTCTAGAGAGAAGCAGAGAGATGTCGTTAAACATAAATACCATTTAAAAATATATAAATTTTCTCTTTCATTTAAATCTAGACTATCATACTTTTAATGAAAGTTAATGCTATAATTGTGCAAATTGGTTATCAAGTTTCATTTGCATCTGCGGTTTTACATTTGCGGTTCCGCCTCTGAAATACTGAAAACACGTCTTTTTTTGCAATCCATCATATTTTTACTATTCTTATTTCTTTTGTTTGTTAGTTCCATGTGAGAGTTCTGAGAAAAATGGATAGTTTTCTTAAAACGATCACGTCTGAGGCACAAAAATGTAGAAAGGCTTATTTGCACAACTTTAAAAAACATTGCAAAAAGCATTTCGAAAGGAAATATATGGGTATCTGAGTGCATAGAAAAACATTATGCATAGAGGAAGTTTTTTTTAAATAGAACATAACCATTAATTTTATAGTTAAAAAATGAATATTGCATGTCAAAACAATGCGTATGAAGACACCGCGGAGCAGAATAATATGATATTTTATAATGTTAAAAATTTTTAACATTTAGAATGCACCAGAAATCAAATACTACTATTGAAAATTTAGTAATTTCTAGCTTGTAGATTATGTGTTATTACCATTTTGACATCGTTGTAAGGTTACGGGTAACGTGAACACGCAGACTAAATACTAAAATTACAGAGTCGTATACTCTATGTTAAATAAATTTAATCAAACTGTAAAACAGTCATTATATACAGTATTATTATATGCAGGTGCATTTAAGGTGACCGCCTACGTTGAAAATGCCATTTTCTAACAATTTTGGTAAATTTTACTTTTTGCAAGAATCGAGTAATTCAATCTTTTTTCTCTTTTCAAAACCATTGAGATTTTCATTCTACATCCTTAAAGAGCAGAGTTACAGCTATTTTAAAACACATCTTCTGCTACAAAATTGAAGTGACAAACAACTTTAAATGCGTTTTTATCAGAATTATTTTTTTAGCACGAATCTCTACCGTTGTCATGATATCTCACATAATAATGCATATAATTTGATAAAATTTTCAGGAAATGTTTTAGATGCTATTGTTAATGAAATGACGTACAATAATTTATGTATAATAAAGAGATTTATTTGTGATTGTTTTTATAAGGAAAGGAATGACGAATCGGGGAAATTTTTCATATTGGAACATAAAATTGCGTGTATTATTTTTGCATTTTAAAATTTCTCTTGGATTGAAGGGTATTTTGAAGATAACTTTAATATGTATCATTTGTGAGAAGGAAATTAGAATAGTAGCATTAGGATTTTATGCAGAGTGATAGACATTTTGGCAAAATTTCATTAAAAATTAATTCAAATTGACCAATTTATAAAAAAAGTATGCTCCTTAAAGGTAAGTTTTTGTACCTTGTTTTAATTTTTAAGTGCTATTTTACCAGAAAGAACAAAAAAATCCTTTAATTTTTTAAAAAAATTGACTCTGAACGTAGGCAGTCACCTTATGGCTTCTCTATACTAAACCTATTGGATTCGATCACCTTCTGTTAACCTATGGAGAAAATGTCTCCAAAGACTCCGGACTTGGATATAACATATTTTTAATTGTACTCCATTATAGAGGAAGAAATTTAACACGTTGTAACATTTTTCGTTTTTTTAAAAAATGCAATAGATATTTTAAAATTTAAATTATTCGGGGAAAATCTGGTATAGAGCGTTTTCAAAGCTCATAAATTCCCTTGGGGGAAGGAATTTTCTAAAATGAATATTGTTGCAAGGTGCAGAGAAGTAAGGGTGTCTGGAATTACCATTTTTATTGGATTATCAGCATATAGGAAGTTGTAAACAGTAGACAAATTTTCTCCATAGGTTAACATTGCGGTGAGAGAATTCAATAGGGTTAATACACAACATCTTTAAGGTTGGTGATACGTATGTTTCAAGGTTCAAACTTCGAATGACGATGGAATACGGCTGAGGAAACGGCATTCTCTCTCGTCTCACATTTCTCAATAACATAACTGGTGTGCTGTCTGGGCTTTAACTCAAGAGCTACGCCTATCCTTTCCTATCCTTTCCCTACTCCCTATCCTTTTATTGGTCCTCCTGACTATAATTCGTCTCGGTTGAAAATGCAGCAGCCTTATACTACTTTCATGGTGCGTTTGCATTCATGCACTCTGCTCTGCAGTGCCTTGGGGAATCCAGTGATTGATGTTCACTCCGTACTCTGTTTATGCGTGGATCGCCTCCCCTCGCGGTCCGGATGCAGAGCATCAAAGAACCCAGGGTCCGAGGGTCAAATGGTGACAATGGGGGCGGGGGACACTAGATCAAGAAACGCGAGGGATCTTGGGGGCTTACCGTGACTAATGTGATGGCAGGAGTCGGGGTCTGCATGCAGAGAACTCTCACCAATGTATATGCACCATCAGAGATCCTGATAAGTAAACTCATTGGAGATATCTGTATGGATTTATCATCTCCGGAAAACTAATGGATTCCACACCACTCTGAGTTGACAGTCTGCACTCTCTACAGTTCCTTTCGTTTTCTCTGTGTAGAATAATCCCAAGTTAACCTCTTCGATTTGAATGAAGGGGGGGGAGGTGAGAAACGGGAGACTCCCTATCTTTTTATTGGTCGCTGAACCCATAACGTTCTGAGACCAGGTGAATCGTCTTTCACCCTTGGCACGCGGGGCATCAATTGGCGGCAACCCTTTTATGTTCCGCTTCTGAAGCTAGCAGTCGGCTTATTAACAATGGAAGATTTTGTGTAATCCCTTGTTGCCACCGGAACGTGCAATTTCGGGAACTGTGCAATATTTTTTCATCATTTTCATTGTTGCAAGAGAACGGTCCGTTTCCGTAAGGGAAACATTCGTAAGGCATTGCCTTTGTAGAGCACGCCTATTCTCTAGTGCTCGCATGAGGTCCTTGATTGGCCAGCTCCGAGATCAGGTGTTCTATTGTTGGCCAGGGAGTCGATCTGGTACACTATTTATAAGTACATTGAAATAATTGGTAAATGCACGATGAATTTCGATAAAAATCTGAAATTAACCTAATTTTAAATTCCGGGACCTCTCTTGAGGCAATATCTGTTATAATTTCTCTTTGAACCTAAATTGTAGACATTAACAATACCAGATAAATTGACTGTAAACGTGGCAACCGTAAACTGTGCAGTTCCAGATGCGGCAAATCTATTTTAATATGAAACGTTATAAATAAGTGAAATCTAATTGATAGACAAAAGAACGTCCTTCATGATATTCTGAAATAGCATTATAAACGATAATCAATTATAGTATTAATTAAATAACTGTAAAGACGCTTGGAGAAAGTCAAACGATCTACTGGAATAAACTGCGAAGTAATAAAGCTTCAGCATTAGCCACCGAAGAAAATCAAATAAGAGAGGGAGACATGGATGGGTGTATGATGACTATAGAAACAGGTTACGGAATTTGCTATTATCGAAATACTGTTCAGAAAATCAGCGGTTATATGGATATTGAAAAGTAATTGCAAAAGATGATTCTCTCCAAGAAGCGAGTGTTAAAGAAAAGGAATACGAAAAAATGGGCATTTTGAACTTTTAATAGTTTTGAAGTCCGTTAGAAAATCCTCTTTTGAAGGTTTTTTGCCCTCGTTATGCAAATTAGTTGAACATTTGTTGTGTGTCAGAATCAAACGAGAAAGTACAATCTACCCACTCCAAAAAGCAAAAAAAAAAAAAAAAAAAAAAAACATTCTAAAGCTAGTGATCGGTACACAAGTTTATGATGAGTGTAATCTTTGATGTATCAAGAGGGGGTTTTCATGATTTAATTGAGTGAAGAAAGGCCTACCGATGAATCAATTAATCCTCTAGAACATTTGAGACTACATTCACCAAAAAGACAGAATCCAACCGCAATACATATGACAATACTAAACCTCGTAATCTTTTGTCAAAACCTAAGGTTCTTGAAAAATTTACAGTTAGTACAAGTTCCTCAATGCGACAGCCCCAATTTGCCTCTAGACTGATTCCATATATTTAATCAAAGTTTGAAGATCGACTTTGACTGATAAATGTTCAGTACATTTTATTTGACAACTAGATAGTATATGCTGAAAAAGATTTCACCAGATTTTAGGAGCAAATTAAACCGTATAATATCGCCAAAAATAGTCTTATTTTTAATACTTTGAAATAGACAAGAAGTTGCTCATCTCACTTTAAGAAGTTTACTATTTTCCTACTAATTATAAAAAATGGTAAAAACCCGAGAGGTATTTTATGAGCTATGACTTAGTTTAATGAATAAACTAAACAAGAAATGAAAGTAATCCGAAATTTAAAATTAATGATAAATCAGGGTGCAAATTATTCTAAGGGCCTGTTCACATAGGAGTCCCGTAGCAGAAGCATAAAAGGAAAGATGTCGCTGAGACGGAAATAAACCAATCATAGGAGTTAAAAATTTCGTTGCTAATGGAGGGTTGTCATTGGTTAAATATATTTCAATACTTTGACAATTTCGCTACCGGATTTTACCCTATGTAAACAGGCCCTATTTGAGTGATATTTAAAGCTTAACTTTTTATTAGTCCATCTGTATTTAGTATCTTTGTTCCATATTACCTTACGGAGAAATGTGCTTAAAAATGTTTAATACTAAACTTTTATGTAGGTAATTTAAAAGTGTAGAAATTATACTAACTCTTATCAACTTAATAAAAAAATTTAATAATAATTCAATAAAAATATCAATAATGTGACGCTTCTATGTGGCGCCCAGTAATGGTTTCGAAAAAATGGCCGTTTTGAGGTGTTGGCCGTTGAATAGCGGTGGTCGGTCAGAGAAGCTTCACTGTATTTAAAAAAAAAAATGTTTCGCACATTTTAAATATGTTGATATACTGTATCTTAAAAGCAAAGATACTTGATTAAAACTTAGATTAATAAAAATTCAACAATTGACCTATTATTGTAGCATTCTAAACTGCAATAGATTCCGAGAATATATCCGAGGCAAATTTAATTTATCTAAATAAAAAATTAATTACAACGAGTTCTCGTTGTTTTGTTTGTTTTATTTAAAAATATTATTAATTTGAAGTTGCGTTTTCATAATGAGTAACAATAAATACAAAGTTTCATCTTCACGAATAATAATACTTCATTTAATTTTATTTTAATAAGTTTGTAAAGTGTGACACAAAACAAAAAATTCACCTGAAAGAAGTATTAATTAAGACAGGCATTTTCAATTATTTACTCTCTCTTTTACGCACATAATATTTTCGATACTGAGTTTAATGTAACGAAGGCTAATTTGTGCTTGCATTCATATTTGTATATAAATATTCAATGAACAAAGATATATGGATTAATTAACGTTTATCTCTATTTTCCTATTTTGTTCTTATAATGAGACTTAGTTTGTAAATTAGTTTCTTTTAAAATCAGAGCCCATCCTCATAATGCAAGTCATTTTTGAAAATGTTGATGATTGTATATTTTTATTCATTTGCCACGTTTCGAAAATAAATTTATCATTCTGTTACTTAAAATTAGCTTTTCTTTTCAGTGATGTTTTAATGGAAGTTTAATTACGTAAGCATTAAACACAGCTGACATACATGTAACTAAATTACTTTTTTTAGGACATTTATTTAAAGAGAAAATAATTCTTTCAAATATTCATCTTTCATTTACGGTCACTATGCAGCATTATTTTTAACTGAAATTTATGTGTATTATGAGCTTTTGAAGCAAGCAATTAAATTTTGTTAGCTTGATCATTGTGAAACAGTATTTGCGTTAATTTAAAGCTTGAAACCAAGGTCTTATAATTCAAAATATGTATTCAAAGATGTTTAAATTTCTTAGTAAAGATATTGTATAGATAACAACATGCCAATTTATAGAGTAAATAGCTCACTTCTACCCAGATTTGGGAGTATATAATTTGAAGTGGCACTCTAAATGAAATTGATACAAACACAGTTTATACATGAAACAATGTTTATTGAGTTCGTTGCACATATAGAATTTCCTTTTACAGCAATAAGCATGCGTACTACTTGCACAGATATATAAATACAGCTTTCAAGAACAATATATTTTTCAGTACTCACGAACAGTAAGTCAACCAGCAATTCTACCACGTAAGCTTTGCCCCCCCCCCCCTAAGCACTAGCGCATGATAACACCTGGAGCTACTTACCCCGTAGCTCCCTCTCGCTTATCTATCAACTTTAACAACCTTTCTTCAACCTTAACAACCTTTTTTATTAATGACGCTGCATGGTATTTATACTAAGCGCGTATGCCGAAATTAGCATATCTCAAGCAGCTTCTTTAATTCATTCACTCAAAAGTTCGATTCTTGTGAATCGAATCTTGTGTATACCTCACAAATTTACAAACCTTAACAAATAGTACATTTTTAAAAAGATATTGTACATAAAATAACATGCCACTTTACAAAGCTTAAAAATTAGTTCATTTTATTAAGGTAAGAATCATACACTATACACCTCTTTATACCAGAATTTAAAGCATTATAAGGAATGTTTAACACTTAGACCGTTACGAACGCGCTGGACGCGTCCATCTGGATATTCCAATGTTTTGCGCGTTACAAACGCTTTCTAAATTGATTTTTTTCATTCATCAATAGGTGACAGCACTTTAAAGACATTCGGATACCATTTCTCCTGATAAAAAGTAGATTTTTAGGGGATTATTTTTAGAATACATGCACTATAAAATGGCGGGAATTTTGGGTTTTCGAAAGGAAGTGACTTTTCAAGTGATTCCGAGAGAGATATTCAGATTCATTCGATGACAAAAGTGATGAAAAGAAAATAGTGAACTAAGTGATGAATAGACTAAATGGTATAGACACAGTGAAGTGGGTTTATGCACATCACCTTGCTTTAAAATATACCATACTATAAGAAATTTATGCCCCCCAAAAATCTGTACATTATATAATTTTATATATATATATATATATATATATATATATATATATATATATATATATATATATATATATATATATATATATATATATATATATATATATATATATATATATATATATATATATATATATATATATATATATATAAATAAGAATAAGATGAAAGAGAAAACCAGTAATAGCTCTAAAGCTACTTGAAGCCAGGAACAAACAACATGTAAAGAAAAGTATGAATAAGGTTTTTGACAGCATTTCTTCATCAGCGGTGTCAATACTGTCTAAAAACCAATGGATTTTTTCTGATGAGTATGATCTATAAAATAAACACACTCAGACACCGTACAATCCATTATTAACAGAAGAATTGATTAATTAATGAATTAAGTTTGATTAAAAGTACTTAACCAAAGAACACCAAGCCTGGCGCTAGTCAGAGTGGAAGTTAAGAACTTGTAACCGCAAGATGACTGACGTCATAAAACTTGCAACCATTGAGGTAGTGGATTCTCAGTTACAGACTTACTTAGGTTACCGTATTTTAGGACTATTATTCCTTTAATTATTTAGTTTTTATTATTATTACTACTATGAGTTAATTTTATTATTATTTTATTTTACTTATAATTTTTATTTTTATTTTTAGTAGTTATTTTTTCTATTTTAACCTATTGTTATGTTTAACATATTAATGCAACAGAACAAACTATTCATTAAAACAAAAACAACCAATTATATTTTTGGATAGACTTACTGGGTAATTATTCCGAGTTAGCACAGCTTTCCAGTCTATAATATGCTTAATCCTATTGTCTTTAGAACATAGCCTATATATATATATATATATATATATATATACTAGCTGAAAACCCGCACTTCGCTACGGAGTACATTCAAAGTAAAAACATCGGTCAATGTATGCAATTAATGCCAATATATATATAATAAATACGACGATCAATGTATATAATCAAATGTAAAATACAATCAATGTATATGATCAATGTAAAATATATATATATATTTATAAAAAAATTGTAAGGGATATTTTTATAGACAAAATAATGTAGAAGAAGACATTCAAATTAAATCTAATATAAAGAATACTAAAGAATATAGTACAGTTTCTAGAACATTTCTTTTACTGTATTTTAATATTTTTTTGGATAATGTCCAATCGTCTGCCGCATTAGCAAGAAAAAAAAATATTTTTTGTCTATTTAGTTTTTATGCACGTGACGATAAATTTATTTAAAGTACCAGAAAAAGAAGTCACGTGATCAGCATTTAATAAATTAAATTCTAAAAATTAATCTTTAAAAATTCACCAAAAATCAGGAACTGGAGGTAAAGATTCGAAAAAAATTTCATTTTAAAGGAATTTTTATGATCTTTCTTGTGATATAAATTTTATAACCCTCAAATTATTATTTTAAATGCAAACGTAAAAAAAGTTTAAAAAACAGCTTAAAAATTTAATTTAAAAAAATCTAAGAAGAATTTTTGAAAAATCTTTCTTAGTGCACCCCTACACTATAAGAAGAATCGCCATGCAAAATTTCAGCCCTTTAGGTCTAGCGGTTTGGTCTGTGCGTTGTATGTCAGTCAGTCAGTGAATGAATGAATGAATGAATAAGTCAGTTACGGAACTGTTTTATATATATAGATATATATATATGTGTATTGTTAAAAATTTTATGTTTCACTTATTTTGTACTATTTATTTTGATTTAACTAGCATAACTGTATAGAAGTCTCGTTTTTTAACGTCCCTTCAAAACGCGGATCCTCCGAAACGCAATGCCAAAAAAATAACCCAACACTGGGGGTAGAAAAAGAAGGCGAAAACTCAACGGTCTAAGGGTAAATACCATAAGCGTGTTTGATGCATATATTTTACTCTAAATTTAATTTATATATTATAAGGTACTTTTCCATTAAAACTCTTAAAATAAGAGTTTTCGAAGTGCTAAATTAAAAAACATACCATATATTGAAAGAATAATTACATAATAAGGACAGACAATAATTTTTGGGAAAATAAAACTGTAAAAGCATCTTAAATAAATGTTAATTAATCATTTTTTAAACTGAAAATTTAATGATTTGAAATTAACATTGCAACTAAATAGTCAAAACATCGATATGCTATGTGAATATCATCATATGTAATTATCTATAATACTCACTTCGACCTCAAGGGATTTAAAAATTAGTCAATTAGGAGATACATCAAGAATTTTGAAATATTTAAACGCATCAAAATTTCGGAAAAAAAAATTCCCATATGTAGTCTTGACTCAAAAATATACCAATGTCCAATGAATTAACTATCTCATTATTTGACATATCCTGACTTTTATTCAGCTTTATTTAAGGCCTATTAATTAACAGATATAAGTAATTACGCCCCGAGAAAATTTTTCGAAATAAAATATAAAAATTTCTTCGCACTTAAAAGCTTTTAAATAAGATCAAAGCATTTGTTTAATGGTAAAGTGAAATGTGTCAGAAATTCTTTTCATATGGGATTTCATAATCATGTCAGAGGAACTATATTCCGAATCAAAAAAATAAGACGTTTTTCATTAATAAGTTCTGTTGAGTCAGTTAAACTTAAGAATATACGAAACATGAATGATCCAGTAAAACTTAAATTGAAGTCCTTCAAAGTACGAACTTTCGATGTTTTGACAGATTTGATTATTGTGCCTGGTTTGACAGAAAACAGATAATCACCAATCGCTTGTTCATTACAAAGAAGAAATGTTGACAGGGAGTTATAGACTGATATTGATATTTCTTAGCTTCTAAAATGAAATTTATCACTTATAAATGTGCATATTACTTTGGTCTAAAATGTATCGGGGAAAAAATATATAATTTTTTTAATGAGGAATATTAGAACAATGAGCAGATTTTGAAAGAACCAGATTCACACTTTGAAACCTAAGTATCTGAAAATAAATAAAATAACTCTGAAGAAGTGAGAAAGTCGATCAAAATTTGTATTTGTAATTTAGACATTTCAAAATATGTTTCCATTGATTACGCCTTGGTAGAAAATACACGTTCTCTATTGATACAATTAGAAAATTTACTTTAACTATATTTAAACATATGGTTTACTAAGTTTCTAGGTATTATATGCAGCCAGATATTATAAACACGGAACATAGTTATAACAAATGGCAAGTTCTGTCTTGCTTGTAAAACCAAGGAAAAATAATAGCAAATAGTAAAGATAGTATTCTAACAATATAGCAAGTTGTTTTGTAGATGTAGATATAGGTTGTTCTTTTGTAGATATAGGATTTACTTCATATCGGATAAATTTGTATTAGTAACTCAATGGTTTTTATATAAGGGCCCTCTAATTTTACCTTTACAGTTTTGCAGTTTTGCAGAACACATAGAACTGATAATCCAAGATGCATTATGTGGGTTGCATATGAAAGATGACTATGAGGCATATTATAAATAGAAATGAACGTACGTGACGCTCTGGCGAAGCTGTAACCTCTAGGGAAAAAGGTGCGTTACGATGATACAATTAGAGACCAGTATTTGGCCAAGATATAGATTTAAGGGATAGTAAAGTTTGGAAGTTTTAGTTCCCGTACTGTAACACTTATTTTGATAGCAAAAATAGTTTTAAAAATATTTTAATAAAGTATTCAGTAAAGTTTCATCATTATTTTGCACTTCCGTTGAAACCGTGGTGAAAAGTGTAAATTTGGTATTGTATGGAAAATGTTCCTAATTTTGCCTTCAACTTCAAGTGAATATTATAAAATGTAGTAAAAGCACCTGGATTTCTTCTGAAGCAACGAACTGCCCTAACTCGCCACGGATCTAAACCCGCATCAATCCCTCTACAAAACTATGTTGCAGTCCGGAGATTATTCAGTTTATTCATACAGAGATGTAGTCCGTCGTTATCGCCGAGAAGTCAGTATACATAGAAACACATCATATCGTAAATTCAGTTAAACGTTTATTGAACTAGGCTTATTCCACTGTTCCTTTCCTTTAAAATAGCCGGTTGCAACCCGTTTTACAGAGCGAGTTTTCACACATCCTTTCTATATAGTCGATTTTTCCGGTCTGTCCTCATTCTTCTCGCGCGTTACCCCATTGCGTGGGCGTTCAGCATCCCATTACCGATGAGCCAGAATCACGCGATTTGGAAAATTCGACAATCTACGTTGTTGACGTAATATCCTCTGCTGGTTGCATTCAATCTTATGCTCTTACCGAGAGATACATAAAGTACCGCCATGTGTTGACTCTTTCTTTCCTCATCGGGCTAAAAATTCGTTTATTAAATATTAATACATACTAATTAATTTAAATTTATCATAAACCAACCTAATTAAATATAGTTAACGCCCCTAGATGTGACATATATATATATATATATATATATATATATATATATATATATATATATATATATATATATATATATATATATATATATATATATATATATATACAGTGGTACCTCGACTTACGAGTTTAATTCGTTCCAGGACGGAGCTCGTAACTCGGAATACTCGTATCTCGAATCAATTGTCCCCATTGAAATGAATGAAAATGCATTAATTCGTTCCGGGCTCCCCCAAAACACCGCAAATTCTTTTACATGTTTTTAAATAAGAAAATGTGCTTCTAAACGACGAACATTGTATAAATACGCAATACAATAGAATGTACTGCAATACATTTGTTTTATTAAGTGTAATGTAAAACATTTACCTTGGAGATCAGACTTGAAGATGCTGATGGAAGAGGAGGAGAAAGACTGAACTGAAAAATTAAATCTTATTCGTTGATTTTTGACCTTATCTCCCCGCTTTCCTCACTTTTGCCTTTATTACCAGCTACTCTCTTAAAGTGAACGAATGAGACACGGACGCTGGGCGATTGTTGCATCGTTCACTGTGGCTGTAATGTCCAGATTCTTCTTTCTGAGAATCCGAAGAACGTTTTCTCAGAATCCGTAGAAGGAGGAGAGCTTGCGATCCGAGGACCAAGGTCATCGCATCCCCTAGACCGCATGGGGAGTTCCAGTGTAAGGGTGGGAATTGAAGCTATCTCTCTTCGAGAGAGGTTGGGCGATGTTCGTTTCAGAGGGCGACTGATGTTTGGGCAGAGCAAGCTGCCCCGGGTGGTAATTGTTGAGTGTTAATATCTCGGATTAAGACAGGATATTAGTCTCAGAATAATATGTATACAGTTGAATAATAATTGCACAGAAAGGTTGTAAATATTATATGCTTCTTGTGTTCTCACTTGGTGAGCACGTAGCATGGTGTTCGCTGCTCAAACTAGTGGTGGGATATCTGAAATTTGCTCGTAATCCGAATTTTAGCTCGTAACTCGAAGCGAAAAATCTACCTAGAGAATGCTCGTAACTCGAAAAACTCGTAAGTCGAGGTACCACTGTGTGTATATATATATATATATATATATATATATATATATATATATAAATATATAAGTAGCCAAAGTTACAATTAAATATTTTTCATAATTTACATTTTGTACAGTCTTTACGATGCAGATAAGTAATATAATACTGAATTGAACTGACAATTTAAATTTCTGTTATTTAAATGAGAAAATTTCTAATAATATAAACATTTTCTTAAATCTTTATATATGCGATTTCACATAGCTCAAAATATAATAGGTAATAACATTTTTAACGGTAAAATGTTAGGCATGCAGCAGGTGAATCAGATATTATCGTGGAGTCTTCGGAAAGCTCTGTTTGGAAAATACAACTCATTGAAAGATGTTGACTTTAAAACGTTTCTCCGATTCAGTGAATATTTAGTTTATGCCACAAAGAAGTGTGGGTATGAACCTAATTATATTCATTAATCACGGACATTCTTGTCATAGTAAAGTTAATATTGAACTCTCATTGATATAGCAAATTTTACAAATATCTCGTACAATTAACCTTTAAATTACGGGGTCCATTTTTTCGATTCCCTCTTTAGAATGGGAAATTTCATACCTCCTTGTAATAAAGGCCTTTAAGGGGGTTGTATATCTATCTATCTATCTATCTATCTATCTATCTATCTATCTATCTATATATATATATATATATATATATATATATATATATATATATATATATATATATATATATATATATATATATATATATATAGTGATTTCCGCTTATAAGAATCACGTATGTTATTACTTTTTTTGATTCTTATAAGCGGTTGATTCTTTTAGCCGAAATTTTGGTTTTTCGACAGGCACACACCTATATATACATATATTAGATAATTTACCATAAAATAGTCTTTAATTTACGTTAATTATCTGTTATTAAAATTATTTTTATAATTTAAAAAATACAACTTAATATCTAGACCTATAAGTAGATACACATGATTATACTAAGAGAAGAAAAAAATCCAATATTTGTTACCACATACCTACTGAAAAGTTTTAACATTTCAACTACAAGAAGGGAGCAAGAAAAAGTTTTCTATGGTAGTTTGACGTAATGAAGTTATAGAGAAATTAGCTCACTTCTACCCAGACTTGGGTGTATATAATTTGAAGTGGCACTCTAAATGAATTTGATGCAAACAAAGTTTATACATGAAACAATGTTTATTGAATTCGTTGCACATATAGAATTTGCTTTTACAGCAATAAGCATGCGTACTACTTGTGCAGAATATATATATATTAACATTCAATAGAAATGCACATTTCAAATACTCACAAACCAGCAGAGAGTCAAACCAGCAGTACTGCTACGTAAACTTTGGGCCCCCTAAGCACTAGCGCAGGATAACACCTGGAGCTACTTACCTCGTAGCTCCCTATCGCTTATCTATCAACCTTAACAAACCTTCTTCAACCCTAACCACCTTTTTTATTAATGACGCTGCATGGTATTTATACTAAGCGCGTATGTCGAAATTAGCATATCTCAAGCAGCTTCTTTAATTCATTCACTCAAAAGTTCGATTCTTGTGAATCGAATCTTCTGTATACTTTACAAGGTTTTCAGGAGGCTGTTTATACATATTTCAATACTAATAGTTTCAGACGAATATTCCCCTTGTAGCTTACGTTTCACGGTTTTATAACGTGCTGAATCTACTAGTGTCACGTTTGCCTAAGTGATAGTGGACGTGGGCACTTCGACGAAGATTTATGTATTTCAGGGTCCAGGAAGCCGCAATCAGGTGGTGGGAGGTGGGAAAAAAAGGTCCCTATTTTTGTTTGTCAGTGGAGAAAAGTGAAACCGGACCCGAACGGGTAAAGATGCCCCTGGGTCAAGCTAATAGGACAGTGCTGTACTAAAGCGTTTAAGTAGAAACTATTATGTTATGTCTAACAAAGAAAGGGAGGAATTTTACGACTATATTCCATCCCATCTTATCAATCTTTCTTTAAATAAAAAAAGAAAGAACTTCGTGCCTTTTGAGGGTTTACGTGGCTTATTTGGAAAAATGAAAGGAAAGCGAAGAGTGTAAACTGATTCTTAAAACCGGTGGATTGATTCTTTAAAGCGAAATTTTTACATGGAAATAATACATTTGTTTTTGTTTTCGCGATATTGATTCTTATAAACTGTTGATCCTTATAACCACTGATCACTATAAGCGGTGGTTACTGTATATATATATATATATATTTATATATATATATATATATATATATATATATATATATATATATATATATATATATATATATATATATATATATATATATATATATATATATATATATTTATATATATATATATATATATATATATATATATATAAATATATATATATATATATATATATATATCCCACTCCAAGTTTATTTATTTGTTTATTTGTTTATTTATTCTTTCATTGTTGGCCCGGTTTTCTTGGAATACATGCCATCCCAACCTTTAAGGAAAAGGTTAATATTTAATAATTTGCAAGACAATGACACCTAAAGAACTAACGAAATGACAACATTATCGGAAGGTACTTTGATTATTTTAGAAATGCTAGGAAATTATTTTAATTATACGATTTTCGTCTTAATCCCTATTATATACACATTAATACTCCTTTCGAATCATTTAATTATATTTTAGTATTTTGTAAATAACTTATCTTTTGAAAATCTAGTAAAAAGAAAAAAATACAATTTTGTGTAACAAATTTCAACACAGCTAAAAATTTAGAGGCAATATCTTACCCAAATGTCATCTTCCCACAATATAAAAAGTGGAAACACACCACTTTTTTATATTCAAAGGAACAAACAGCAGTGGTGATGGATAGAAATAAATTATGCTACTGTAAATAAAGAAAAAATATTACTTTTCAACATTCCTTTTTTGAGAAGATAAGTTTTCAAGAGATCGTAGTATTTAATATGTTACTTTCGCATTTTTTATTTTGCCTAGCACCGCATTTTATAGTTTTTTAATACTTTCTTATTTATATTCAGTTTTTTACCTTTGCATCTCTTCCTACCATTAATGTTCCGCATGTTTCCAAAGAGAAGGCTGAAGTTCATAATTCCGTCACGTATAGGACCAGGGTGAAGGGATACAAATATTCGAAATACCCATTTTAAACAGGATACAAATATTTATGAGCCGAGGATATTCTGAATACAAATCATATATTAAAATAACTTTAAACTGAAGAGATTTTGATGTTTATTTTTCCATACAGAGTAATAAATTGAACAGAAAGTTAAGTATAGACGATGATGCTATGCATATCAACATACTTTGAAACTAAAGCATAATTTTAAAGGCGTTAAATAATTTGAAATTCATACAATATTTGTTCATATTCGAAATAACTTGCTTTTAAACTTTTTAAAAAATAATTTCTTAATTATTTTAAGTGTTCTTGTTTATAGATTATTTCAATGAATTTTATAAACTAACTGAGATATTTTTTATGATAAGGTAATTCTAGTGTTTCTCTGTACTGTATTTGCTTCAGATTATTTTAAGCCAATAAAACATAACCGTGGTTCACTTTTCATTGTTATATCCCCAGAATTAATACATTATTCATATACAAAACAGTGAAAGCTACTCATAGAATAACAAACACCGCAATTTTAATTAACTGATAATATGACTGTTTTATTTAAGAAATTATATATATATATATATATATATATATATATATATATATATATATATATATATATATATATATATATATATATATATATATATATATATATATATATATATATATATATATATTTATATATATATATATATATATATATATATATATATATATATATATATATATATATATATATATATAATTTAAACCCCATATAACGACCCTGCGAATCAATTTGTCCTAATATAGCGTCTCAACTCACTCCAACGAATTTTTTCTAAGATACGATTTTCCACATATTTTGTCTCCCGTGAACTTATTGCCAAGTTCATCTAATATTACAGCATTATTCTTCCACACTGAAGAGACAAAATATTGGCATAGGCATACGTATGCAAATAACGGAGATATGCAACCGTTAGCCGCATCACGTTACGTTAATAGGAAGCTTAACGCGATGCAGTCTGCAACGCCTATGTAAGACAACAGGTGACAGGCGAAGGTGTTAGATCGGTCTCCGATGCTACAGTGGCAGGTTATCACGATTTATGGGACTTTGAACCTGGTGTTATAGTCAGTGCACGAGAGATGGGACATAGAATTGCTTAGATAGCGATGCAATTTGGATTTTCCCGCACGGCCAATTCAGGACTGTACCGAGAATATCAGGTATCCGGTAAAACACTAAATCTCCGACAGCTGTGCGGGCTGAAAAATACCTAGAAAGAACTGGACCGTCGGCAGCTGAAGAGAATCCTTAAACTTGATAGACGTGCAAACCTTCTTAAAATTGCTGCGGACTTCAAACCTGGGCCATCAACAAGTGACAGCGGGTGAACCGCCAGCGTGTTTAACGGACCGTCATTGATATGGGCTTCCGGAGCTTCAGGCCCATTCGAGTACCGTTGTTGATTGCACGTCATAAAGATTCACGTTTTGCCTGTGCCCGCCAACACCTCCATTGGACTGTTGATGTCTGGAAACACGTTGCGTGGTCTGACTAGTCTCGTTTTCAATTGTATAGGGCGGATAGATGTGTACGCGTATGGAGACAACATCATGAATCCATGCACCGTACATTTTAACTGGGGACTGTCCATGTTAGTGTAGCCATTGTGATCGTATGAGGCATGTGCTGTTGGTGTTATATGGGGCTCCTGATACGGCTAGAGACGTCTCTAACAGGTGACGGGTATATAAGTCCTATCATCTACACCCATTCATGTCTATTCTGCATTTCGACGGACTTGGACAATTCCAGCAGGACAATGCCTCAACCCCACGTCGAGAGTTGCTACTTATTTGCTCCAGGATTACTCTTCTGCCTTTAAACGCTTTCATTGTCCACCTTTCATTGTCCCCAGAACGCTTTCATTGTCCCCAGACACCTTTATTTGAGCAAATCTCGTCATTGTAATACTGATTGTGTTATTGAAAAAATATCTATATTTCTGTAGATTATTAGTACCAAAATAATTTTTTCAAGTAAAAAATCATTTATGAAGCTTCTATACAGTAATTTATAATGGGTAAGTGTAGTAATAAATTTTAAATCTGTTTTTCTCAAAAGAGATTTTCCAAGGTTTTTAGATTTTTTAAATGCCCCATGCTACTTAAATTTTCATCAAAATTCTTGAAATTGATAAGGAAGAATCCTGATGATGTTTAAAAAAACTGGGTATGCATTTTACAATTCGACTTCATTAAGGCAATTAAATTTGATTTATAACTTTTCAAAAGGCAAAATTTTGATGAAAATCGGGATGGAATTCAGAAAAAAATCTCTCAAAAATTAACTTTTCAAGGGATTCAATAATTGACACCCAGATTTGTTTGTTATACGGTTTAAAGAGATTAAAATGCAAAATCGAGGAAATTAAGTAGCAAGGAGCATTTTAAAATTTTACTTATAAATTTCAATTTTTTTAAAACATCTTAAAATTATAATGAGATTTGAAATTTCTTTTAAGGTATTCTATTTATTTATAGTGAAATGTGTATATGTATAAAATTTCGTATCTCTATGATGAAAAGTAAAATAATTTTAATGTCCACCGTTCCCTTAACATCATTGAGCATATCTGGGATGCTTTGCAACGAGCTGTTCAGAAGAGATCTCCAAATCCTAGCATTCCAGTGGATTTGTGGAGTGCCCTCCAGAATTCATGATGTGAATTGCCTCCAGGATACCATTAGATATTAGTCGACCACATGCCAAAACCTGTTCCGGCAATTCTGCTTGCTCGTGGGTGCTCCTAGACGATACCTGTCTGATGTACAAGTATTTTTGTGGCTCTTCGGTGTATTTTCTCTCTGTGTTTCTCATGGGAATGAGAACTTCTCGGAATTTCGCTTACGAAATAAGGGTTTGAATTTGACTAACGTCGGTTCTACAGGACTAGAATAAATGACCTTCGTTTCCATACGGGTAGAATGAACAGACCCAGGGACAATATAACAATTAATCTATCTCTAGTGTTAGACACGTGAACTTGTAGGTTTACGTTCAAAGAAAATGGTGCAGTTTAGTTTCATCGATGCATTTCTCCCAGATTGCTGTCTCAAACAATCGTAACGAGATAGCTTTGGATGGTAAATGAAAAATCGTATCAGTCGTTGAAAAAGGATTGATATCTAAACCATAAATTTTTAAAGCCTTCCACATTCCATAAAGAACGTTATTTACGATACTTATTAACTGGGATTCTATTCTGAAAGCAGATTGGAAGATTTTACTTTAAATTTTATTTGAAAAAATTTCGTTGTCTTGAATTATATATACTTTAATTAATTCCATTTCCAATGCTTATTTGGTAATAAAAAGCATTACATTATGTACATTGTAATCATGTACTAATAGGAAATAAACTTTAAATCTTAATGTTCATTTAAAATATCTTTAAAAATTTTACACTGATGCAGAAGTTCTAAATCAGATTTTGATGATTCAAATCCCGCGTCTGACATGATTGTTAAAGATATTTGGAATTGGCTTTAAATTATAATGGCCCAGCTTGTTAAGTTTAACTGATAGACATCATTTCCTCACCGATCGTAAGAAACATAATCTTTTAAAAGAATATATATATATATATATATATATATATATATATATATATATATATATATATATATATATATATATATATATATATATATGTGTGTGTGTGTGTGTGATAATATTACTAACTACCTATAATCGCCCATTCTGTATTTTCATCTCTGCCATGGTAACCCGTCCTTCTTGTCTTGACGTAAACGCTTCGCCTTCCACATACTAACTTCCACCGGCAATTCTGGCAACCTCTTTCACCTAATTCTATTTTGGCGCTTTTTTGCGAGAGACGCGAGCTGGCTCCGAACTGGTTATGATGTTTTAATCTTTACGTCAAATAAACTTTAGTTATTCGTTATGATTTGGAATCTTTGTTACGGCCTCGATTGCAGTATTTTCACGAGATGTCCACTCCGGACATCACATATATATATATATATATATATATATATATATATATATATATATATATATATATATATATTCCCAAATCGTAAACTTCCGAGATACAAATAAGAATTTTAAAGACGACTAAATAAAATTCCACATTAGCAACATGGACAATGATATTCTCAAATAAAACCTGGGTGGAGTAAGACTGCTGTAAAATTAAATTCGAAAGCGAAAGCTCGAATTTAATGTTAGCATTCCCAAGTAGTCCGTTAATCTATATATTTCTAAAAAAGAAACCCACTACAACAGCTAAATTGCAATGTGCAAATTTCCAAGCACCACTTAAACTTTATACAACAAGATAAGATCGCTGAGAAAAGAGCATTGGCTAAATTCCTATTTATTGTTTAATATCAACATAATAGAAATAACAATGACATAGATAAAAAAAAGATATCATTATATACTCTAGAAAACAGTAATTAACACTTAAACAGGCCAATTCATTAAAATGTACATATACGATTATAGTTCAACCTATTCTATATTTTAACAATAATACCAAACAAAAATGTCACTTTTCAAACATCTGTGAATGTTTCATTTACATGCTGTTGTATTTTTTTATTTTCAAGAAATATTTTCTCCTCGTTCTTCGAATTACCGTCCCTGAGTCTTTTTATTAACCGAGGTAATGATGACTGGCAGACTGACATTTAGGTATTATTTCTTCTCTTCCTATGATAAAACTTATTACTTGGAAGCTGACAGAAAATGATAAATCTCCGATTTGGATAAATTTCATTATAACTTCTGGTGTTTTATTCAGACAAAGGAGGAAAATATTAGACATGAGAAACACTTGTTTGCAATTTTAATTAGCAAAGAGCCGTGAAATTCTGAGGTATGTATAATTCATTCTGTGTCGGATTCTCTGATTGGGAATTTTATTATGCACTTAGATGAGATGAATGTAGCTTGCATATTATTAAAACAACACATTGTAAATGTTCAGGATTCCTTGTTTGGGATTATGTCTTAATCAAAACTATATAAATAAGACGGTAAGAAAAAATAAACTAAATTAATAAAAATCTTAATTTTCCAATACTGGGGTAGCTTTCGCATGGGTAAATTAAAAATATGCAAAGAATAACCGTTTCAGGTAACACCGGTTTTAATTATATTCCAATCTTCTCTTTCACATTACATAACTAACTTCCGCGTTCTCTCTATATTCGCCTGGATGTCGCCTGGGCATATGACACCACAGGGGCTCATGGAGTAAACAGAAACTAAATTTAATATATGCTGATGTGAGCGTCGATTCAATGGATTTTGAGATGAATTTGGGACTGAGTAGACGCCATTATCCATTCTCTGTACTTGTAAATATGTAAATATATTTTACTCATTTACATTTCGTATAATATGTTGAACTTTGAGGTAACCGTAATGTGCTTAGAGTAATTAAAGTATAATTCAGTCTAATTGAATTAATTGATTTAGTGTTTCTGTGTCCAAGTTCGACTACCAAGCCGAATGCCTGTTCAGCTGTTTTCTCAGATAATCCGGTCGTCTAATCCGGTTTTTCATGCATTCTAACGCAATCCACTAAATATTACAGTATTGAGAATTGAAGTAATTATTTTTATGCTTCAAAGATATACATAAATAAATAAATAAATAAATAAATATATATATATATATATATATATATATATATATACCCAACAAACACAAGACTGACGGCAACTTGACGGGCCGGTTCTGGAGGCGCCGGTAGAACGATAGGCTCGGGGAAAATGATCCGTACCGTTGCCGGGTGATTTACGAATCTCCGACGCGGAATCCCGTAGTGTGTACCCGTTTGAGGGCCGGTGATGGATGGATAGGAATCTACCCGAAACCGCTCTCCCTGTAACGTCCCGGAATCGATAGTCCGATTCGTAACCACAAGTAACAGAAATCTGCATCAGAATTAAAGATTTGAAAGGGAAGGCGAAGATTAGATTAAACATACTTTTCATAAATATTTATTTCACTTTTGTGAAACTTCTTTTGCACGAAAAATTCACATAATTTTCCTTGTATGAAAAGATTGAATTATATCAGAAGTATACGGCTGACATAATATAATCTTTCGGTTATACTATGTGATATATGCATAATATATATCATCTATATATTTAATTTGCTAAGCCGACTTTTTGGGCAGTCCGTGAGAGAAAACTACTGCATCAATTTACTTCATTTTGGTCTTAAACGAAAGATTGTAATCTGTAGATTTGTTAAATTTGGTTTTTGTGACAGCAATTTCCATTAATTAGCGATAATTTACAATTGATTTTTACGCATGCTCAGTGGCATGTTTAAATCTGTCTTTAGAAACTCACTGTTTCCGCGCACACTCAGTGACATGTTTTAATGGTAAACACGTTTATTCCGAGAAGTCTCTCTAGATCTATCTCTGCCTTATTTATTTTTATGATAATTATATTTGTGAAATACAACAGTAAACCTCATGGAAATTGTTTATTTCTTGCTGTTTAATTAGCGATAATTTACAATTTAAAAAAAATGCTTTCTGCACATGCTCAGTGACATTTTTAAATCTGTCTTTAGATACTCACTAAGCGCGAAGCCGCTTAATCACAATTTGTTTCTGCGCATTATTATGATTTTCAACATTTGACAATGATGTGTTGAATATAATTTGTGTATTAGTACATTCATTTACTATCTAGCCGTCGTGTTTCGACAGACATCAACTATTGTTAGATTATATTAATTTATTTTTGGCTTTTATATAGAAATGAAATAAACATCCACTTACAAATGGATAATTTTTTCGATCAAGAGTGTATGCACAAGAGAGTAAAGAGTAGTACCTGCCTAAATTTGTTTTTCATTTTGATTAAGACGGATTTTTCGGCAGACTCTCTTGGATGCCAAAGCGGGTATCTATCTGGCGCTTCATTTCATACTCAGGTTCTCTGTGATTTACTTGGCAACCCTACCACCAGTTGCTTTGGGCCAATATCAATTTCGTTAGGCGCTACATTTCGTTTTTTGGTAGACCGCTGGGTTACACTTATTTGGACTTCAAATTTTTCGGTGATGGTGTTGATAATTATTTCATGATTTAAATATTTCGTGACGCAGGAATTGGAGCCATTTTTTTTATAGAAACATGACCATTTTAGCTTATTTTCGGCACTTTTTTTTCGCGGGGGGGGGGTAAGTATATTGATTTTGTAATGAATAACATGACCGTTTTTATTTATCAGAAGATAGATATATTCATAGCATAAAGTAAAATACTTCGAGTGACAGTTCTCTTTTAAATGAAATTGCGTCCGAATGCATTTCAATAAATGTTTAACAGATTAAACACTAAAAACATATCATACATTTTTAAACCTCTATACAGTCATAATATTGTTATTAAAATATTGAGGTACATTGAATTTTATTCGTCATTTTTACAGTATTTTATTCGCATACTTTATAGCTAGTGATGTATAGAACAATAAAGAATGAATCTAGGAAATGAAATAAAAATAATTGATGACTGAAAATAAATTTCATATAGCAGACCAACGTATATGTAAATGTAGGTACAAATACTTTATAAGTTTTAACACCCATTGATATGAACTGTATTTATATTTTTCGAATATGCTTCATAAAAACAAACTCCATCTCATCAGAGATAAAATTAGAAAGTGTGTGTTTGTATGTATGTAAATGTTGACGGTAATTTAGTAGCTTTTAATGTGCTAGTAAATACAGGGCAGTTTCTAGGGTAGCTGCCATACGTGTGCGAGAATAATCCCCCCCCTCATACCGTATGGATTAATTGAAATTTCTCTGGAATATTTTTACCTTAAATGAAACAACGAATTACAGAAAATATTATAAATTCAGTTTATTTTTTAATTTTATAACCTAACATAATAATTATTAATGTATTGATATAACAACTAAATGAATACGTTTTATTAAATACATACAACACATATCTATTAATACATATACTTAATAAGTCAGTCAAAAAGATAATCTTTGCTTTCCTTGCTTTTTTTAATGCAAATTCTGTTATAATATCTGATCATCTATATCTTCCGAAATGTCCTTTTCGATGCTAATAATAGATAAGTCTGAAAGCCTTTCTTGTCCCATTGTAGACCTCAAATAATTTTTTATTATTTTAAGTTTTGAAAAGCTTCTTTCCCCGCTAGCCACAGTCACAGGCAATGTTAATAAAATTCGTATGGTAATCACTAAATTTGGACACAGATAGATGAGGTTGTTTGTAAATAGGTATTGAATCACATTTAACGCGTTCATTTCAAGAGAAATATAGAGGGCAATGTAGTCAGTTTCATTGCATAAATCTTCAGCTATAATATATTTTTCATTTTTAAATGGATCATGTCACATACTTTCCACATATTTACATTTTGTAGACCTATTTGATTTATCTGTTTCAAGAAAATCTGATATTGAAATAAATCCCCCAAAAATGCTCCCTAATTTCCATTTGCTTTGATTTATTACTTAATAGAACAAATCTTACTACAAGAGTAAGTCGGTCTTGGTTGCTTAGATCAGAGGTGGAATCTAAAATAGTAGAATAATATTTACAAAATTTTAAGAGTGATATTATTTCATGTCTTATTTTTTGTTCCAAAAGGGAAATAGTTCATTTTGAATATGAACACCTACAGTGGCTCCAAAATGTGTTCGTACACTTACGATTTTCAATGAAATAGGGATCTATCCATTAATTAAAATGAATATTACAGAATGGGCATTTAATAATAAGATTTATAATCTATTCTTAACAAAACTATATGAAATATTTTGAAAACATAGTAAAACTTTATTTTTAAAACACCAATAATCAAAAAGTAACAAAAACTATCTCACAAAAGTCATCGTACACTGAAATATTTTCGGATAAATTCATAACTAAAATTATCGCCTGGCGCTTTATTTTTATTTTTGAATTGTGGTGGCATTTAAAATATCATTTGGGCTTTAATTTTTGCTTGCCTATTCCGTAATATTCTATTTATTATTTAAAAATGGCTTGCAAAGAAACAACAAACAGCATTGATCGAAAATTGATTATTTTCATCATAGTTGTGGTAAATCAGTTCGGAATGTTGCTAAATTACTTAATTTATCCCATTATACTGTGCAGTATGTGATAAAACGCTTTAAAGAAGAAAATCCGATCAAAATCAAGATAAGAAAAGGTCGTCCGGCAAAGTTAACAAAACGTGATGAGAGATTTTTAATTAGAAATTTTGTGAAAAATCTACGTTTGAGTGCTGTAAAACTTTCTGCAGAATTTAATGAAACATTTTCTACTTCAATTTCACCTGAAACTGTTCGACGAGTTCTCAGAGCAGCTGGATTTTATGGGCGTTCTGCCCGTAGAATTTTTTTTGTGAGTGAGAAAAACAGAAAGCACGGGTTTTCCTTCGCACTATCAATGATTAATAAGCCCCAAACCTATTGGAATAATGTCTTATTTGCCGATGAAAGCAAGTTTATCATTTTTGGTTCCGATGGGCGTATAATTGTATGGAGAAGAAAAAATGAGGAACTTAATCCTAAGAACTTAGTAGAAACAGTTAAGCATGGGGGTGGAGGTGTCCTTGTGTGGGAGTGCATGTCAACATCAGGACTAAGTAATTTGGTATTTATTGATGGCATAATGAATCTTGCTGTTTATATAAATATTTTAAGAGACAATTTAAAATTATCAGCCTAAAATTTGGGTATTTGAAATTTTTAATTTTTTTAAATCAAGATAACGATCCTAAGCCCACGGCTCTCAACGTTCGCCTCTGGTGTCTCTATAATTGTCCACAAGTTTTGAAAACACCACCTCAATCGCCAGATTTAAACTCAATAGAACATTTTTGGAGAGAACTGGAGGTTCGAGTACGAAAACACGACATTTTTAAAAGAAAAAGCGAACTAAAAACAATTATGATGGAAGAATGGATGAACATTGATGCAGAAATTACAAAAGAACTAGTGCAATCTATTCCCAGACGTTTAAAAGCTGTTGTTGATGCTAAAGGATATGCTACTAAATATTAATTTAACGAAAAATTAGAATATTTTCTTATAAGTAGAGATTTTTTTACAAGTGTTCGATGACTGTTGTGGGATAAAGTTTTTGTTACTTTTTGATTACTGGTTTCTTAAAAATAAAGTTTTACTATGTTTTTAAAATATTTCATGTAGTTTTGTTAAGAATAGATTATACATATTATTGTTAAATACGCATTCTGAAATATTCATTTTAATTAATGGATAGACCCCTATTTCATTGAAAATCGTAAGTGTACGAACACTTTTGGGAGCCACTGTAAATAATGAGGCATATTTGATGGATTTCTGCTGATTCTAGTGAGGTGCTCTGATATTTTAATGAAAAAATATCATCAAGTTTCCTTACCTGTGAAATATTTTTATTGGTCAGCAATCACAAAATCCAGCACAAAAATTAGAGACAAAAAGCTTTGTTTTTCAGTTGTTGAGGTGGACACGTTCAAAATTAATATAGTGCAAATTATCCCGGGCCGTGATTTATAGGCTCAGGGCATAAAATAGTATTTTCCTGCAACCTGACAAAAACCGCCCTAACCGAAGCTATTTGATGGGTTAAAACGTGTTAAAACAAAAACGAAAAATGTATTTCCCAACTGGTTGCTACGTGGAGTAGCGTTTTTAAAACCAATGTAGTTTTGTTTATTTCCAGTTATACTTGTAAAATTCATTTTTAACTCTAAGTAGTTATCTAGCATAATGATAATATTTTGATATTCATTATTTTACTAATAAATTAGTTTTAATTTTTTTTAACCGCGCATCCGCCCCACCCCCACCCCCTCCCCCTCTCGACTTTCCAGTTGTGTGCTGTGCCTCGCTTGGGGTGGTGACATTCCTTTGTGTCCTCCCTCCGTGGACATTTGCAGGTGCAAGTAGCAGAAGGACCGTTTTCTCAGAAAGAGTGTGTGTGTGTGTGGGGGGGGGGGGAATTCTAAAAATAGACGGGAATGCTCTTTGGGCAGTCGCCAATCTTTTATACAGGACGTATAAAAATTGGCGATGTTGTTTTGGCGAAACCTATGGCGCACGCTATTTATGCCAATTATATTCCGACACAGTTAATGTCTGCAGTTCTCTACATGGTTAAACATTTCCTATCTCTCCGATGCTCGACTGTGTGGGATTTTCTTTATTTCCAACATTTTTTTAATATACCGTCATTGGACATTGACCGAGAGGTATGTTTATATTTTTTACTTGTTATTTTAAGTAAACTTCGTAAATTTTCTCGAGAAAAGAAAATTATAATATTTTCTATAGAGGAAATTTATTTCATTCTTCTCAAAGTTAAAAGTGAGGTCTAATATATATTTGAAAATCACGAATTACCCGATTATATAATCTTAATTTATATAATTTATTTGAAAATGATTTAAAATTAAAATTGAATGTAGTTCAATGTTTTATAAATTTTGTTCAGTCCTTTTTTCAGTCTTATCGTATTCAGCAATATAAGACTGTAGGATGACAGAATATTATTATTTTTATCACCAAAGAATAAACTTATCAAGACGTATTTGAAGATGTCTCAAAACAAAATATTTCTTGAACAGCTAAGCTTTAACAATGAACCATTCTTTGATATGCAAAACTATGAAATTTTTTCACTTGTCAACTACTAAAAAAGTACTGAACAAAATTTATAAAACATTGAACTACTTTCAATTTTAATTTTGAATCATTTTCAAATAAATTATAACAATTAAAGTTGTATAATCGGGCAATTCCTGGTTTTCAAATATATAATACACCTCACTTTTAACTTTGAGAAGAATGAAATAAATTTCCTCTATGGAAGATATTATAATTTTCTTATCTCGAGAACATTTACGAACTTTACTTAAAATAACATGTACAAAATATAATTTTAAGGGATTATTCTGAACAAAAATTTTAGGTTTTAGCAGAGATTAATATTTTCTATTACCTGAAAATACACGAGAAAAAGAGAAAAGTTAAAAATATTAATACTAGTTATATATGGAGAGCCAGAAAAAAAAAGAAATAAAGTGTAAGGGTAGATATCAGATGTTATATATATCAAGTATTATATATATAACATCTGATATCTACAGATATATATCAGATATATATCATCTGATGTATATCAAATGTTATCATAAACACTGTTATCACAAGTACTGTTATCATAAACAATCTCATTAATAAAAATAAAAAGCATGTGAAAGGAAGGGGTCTGAGAAAAACTTAGAAAATCTGTCGGAATTCCAATTATGGCCCAGCACTGGAAAGTAACCCTGATCGACGGCGCTTTGATGGTTTCGAGATGGGTATTTGACGGCCTGTCGACACGAATTATTGCTCCCGTAACCGACCCGTCAGCCTCCGGCAATGGTGAGGCTGTATGTCCACATCGACGGGAACTTTGCGGTTCAATCACGGTACGCAGTCGGATGCACGATAGCTTCATTGTTACCGGAAGCGGCCCAGCACTCGACGGGGAAGTCGCGGGCGAGAGGACAAGCCCGTGACGGATCCGATACTGACCTAATGCGCCGGCCCGGCAATGGAGAAATCGGCTGACCGGAATCATCCGGCCCCGGCCCGATGCCTCTGTGTTTGTTGGGTATATATATATATATATATATATATATATATATATATATATATATATATATATATATATATATATATAACATACAAAACAAAAAACCTTTTCTAATTTCAAATTCTTTTCATTTTCCTTTAAAATTACGTACTTGGGCGTAAGCAAACTAATTTCGTTTTCGTTTTTCGTTTTATTGTGAGTAACCTAAAAGCAATAGTAGACAATTACTATATCCCTTATCCCTTATCCCTCAGTCTCGTGAGCACCAAAACTTATATAACAGGCCACGGGACTCAACCCAGAAAACTGGCCAAGGGGCCTCTGTCCAATAGGTGCAGAGTGCAAGGATGATACGACCTCATGAAGTTTATTTACGCCACAGCAAGGTTTTTGCCAGGGCCATTTCTCTCTGTCTTCGTGCTTCCAATGTTGCTCCCGTACTGTGTTTGTTTCGTCTCGCGCCTATTCTCCAAAATTCAACATATGTGTTGTCTGCGAATTTTGTGTCATCCTTACGTCTATGTCTCACTCATGAAGTATTCGTCTGTTCAATAAAAAAGTTCAGCTGTTCAACGTGTGCACTATGTTTTCCTCGAGTGTGTTTTTGTTTTCTCCACTCCCGCCATTTCTGCGTTAAACTGGTAACCTGTGGCATTCTATCTCCTGTGGCTGCAATGTGTCCGGTATTCTGGGATCCGTGATGTGCAAGATCTATCTATCTATCTATATATATATATATCTATATCTCTGTCTCTCTCTCTCACACACAAACAAACACAAACACACACACACACACACACACACACACACACACACACATATATACTTTGTATGCAACAGTTAATCTTCCATAGCTAATATATTAATTATGTTTAAAATGTAAGAAAACACAGTATCCTTAGTAAGTCTGCTTCTGTGTTTACATTTCCTCCATGGTTGCAATGATTGTGACGTCAGTCTTCATACGGTCTCCTTAAATTAACTTCCACTTTGACTGGCACCGGGCTTGGTGTTCTATGATAAAGCAACTGATTATTCACTTCTTCTGTTTCTTATGGATTGTACGGTGTCTAAGTATGTTTATTGCTCATATCATACTTATTAGAATCATTCTATTGGTTTTTAGACCGTATCGGCACCGCTGATGAAAAGATGCTGTCAAAAATCTATTTTTCACTTATCTTTTCATGTTTTTAGTTCCTGGCTCTTGTGGTTTTGAGCATAAACTAGTTTATCACTTTCAACTTTGTCTTATATATATATATATATATATATATATATATATATATATACACAGTGGACGCTCGTTAATTCGAACTCAAAGGTTCTCGGAAAAAAGTTCGAATTATCCGAAGTTCGAATTATCCGATGTTAAGAGAAAATATATAACTTTAAATGTGTATTACTGAAGAAGAAACTCTCCTAGTATGTATATATTATACTATGTTATCTAAAGTTACACATATTAAAAAGCAATACAGACTTACCTTAATCATAAAATGAAGAAGATATGCAGTATAAAGTAAACTTTTATTAAAAATATGAATTACACTTTGGGGAAAAACTGTAAAATGGATGTTTGGTTCTGTTTATGATGCCTACATTGTTCAGACATCTTCTCGATTTAAAGTGAACATTTCAATTCATTTTCAGAGGAAGGTTCCATCTGAATAAATGCTTTCAGAGTTTTAATAGAGTCCATTATGGCTTTGTCCATTATGGCCGCATTAAAAATATCTTTCGGCAGGTAAGTAGAGAAAAGCCCTGGCAGTTTCCTACCGAAATTAGTGCATACGTCTTCGATTACATCAGATCTTTGGCCACATACAGTTTGATAAGAAATATTGTGCCTTGACTTAAATCGAGAAAGCCATCCATCACTGCATTTAAAATCTTCAATACCTATTCGAATTGCCAATTCATCAGCCTTCGTCAGCACTAGGGGTCCATTTATCGGAAAATTTCGAGATCTAACATCGTGGAACCATAGCAGTAGAGCTTTTTCTAGAACTTCTTGGGACGCATTTCCCATGCGTTTCCTTCCTCTAGCAAATTTTGATTTTTCCCATGAATCTAAAATTGACTCTTTGTTTTTCAAATTAGTTGACAAGGCATTTTTTTAATTCTATAGTCAGCTGATAACTTTGTTTTACATTCGCCATTCTCTACTTTCTTTAAAATTTCTACCTTTGTCTCCAAAGTTAGGGTTTTGTACTTTCCACGTGTAGACATCCTGAATTTTTACACATTCACACCACACAATGAGGAAGAAAAACTAGACCACATTAACTTATCTGCACTGCAGTTATAACTGACGCAGCTCCCTAGAATCTGTAGTAAACACTAGTTTTTCTAAAATTCTAAGAAAATCGATCCAAATAAAGGAAAATTGCTTTTTCCGTTTAGCACTAATAAGAAGGACAATAGATACTAACATTTAGCGGACATGCAATAGTCTAGGAATGCAGGCATGTGCCTCTTTACACAGAAAAGAAATTTTGACACACAAAATAATAAATACAGTGTGTATTTTCTCCATTAAATGAGGAAAAAGAATTTTTTTGGCCAAATTTTTAGTTCGAATTAACCGAAGTGATAAAAATTTAGTTCCAATTAATGAGATATTTTTAACATTAACTCCAATGCAAGTTTTTTGGGACCTTTGGATTAGTTCGAATTAACCGAAAGTTCGAATTAACCGAGTTCGAATTAACGAGCGTCCACTGTATATATATACAGACAACATGGTATATGTGTATGTGTGTATGTTCATGTGTGCAAAATTGTACTTATATGTGGTGTATTTAGTACAAAATTTTACCACCTTTGCGTGTTATAGAGCTTCTACTATTAAACTATATGAAAAATTGATAGAACATAATGCTACCAAAATCTAAATTGAACTAAAGCCCCGAAATTCATCTTACTCTAGATTTTCTACTGAAAAAAAGGAGAAAATTTTTTTTATATATCTAACAAATAAGTTATTTTTACTTAATAATTTAGAATTCATCTATATATTCATGGAAAGAAAAAGAAGGTTTTCCGCAGACTGAAGTCGATAACGTTATCCTTCAGGGATTGTGTAAATCCAAATCTTTTGAGAATATTTCTCGAATCGGTGTTTTGTGCTTGCAGTTTATTACGGCTCATCGAAATTTGTGAGTTTCAGTTAAGTGAACATTCTTGAATCGAATATCAGTTCGTCTTTAAGAAAATAAACATAAATTTCCATTCAATATTCAACAGATTCAAATAGTTTCAATTTAGGTAGGAGAGGAATTTTGTGCGTGCGTATTATAAATATACACTTTTCATAGTACTTTACATTTCAATGTAAGAGAAGCGTAATGCTATAATCTGATAGCTCTTTTTAGTGATTGACTTGATTTTCTTGAGAGTTCTACAATCGTTCATTGGTGATATATATTGCAGAGAACCAATCATTACGGGAATAAAACAGGGATTAGTGTGAAAAATTTAAAATACCCACGCATATACATATTACATCCATACTATTCTGAACTTCTTCAGGGCCACTTAACGTTCTTCAAAACACTAATATAAAAAATGTCAAATAAACTGTAAAACGAGATGAATACATATATGCGTTGAATTCTTTATTCAAAACGATCCAAATCTGCGACCTATATGTGCATGGAAATATTTTGCACAGCAGAACAGTAATTTAAGATATGACTTAATTTTTTTTCTATACATACCGTCAGAGATTCAACTTCAAAGATCAGATAATTTAAACATTTAATTAATATTTTGCATAATTAAGGGGTTAATTTTGCTAGATTTATAATAAGTATAAAGGTTTCGTATGCAAACTTTAAAAGACAACAATCAAATTTTCTTGTGGATATACTCTAACAGTGATTTAACACTAAGAAAGACGGCTGCCGTCATCTTGACGGTTTCGGACATACTATTGAGCGCTATGTCTGTATCTATGTCCTCAGGCTTCTGCTATCTTATGACCTTTTCTAAATTTACGCGAAAGATGCACACACTTTTACAAAATTATATTCGATACTAAAGAGGAGAAGAAAATTTGTTTTATACCTACTAAGAGTGAAAAACATCAATTTGACGGCAATATAGAAAACAGGCAGACGGGTTTAAACTAATATCGGAGAAATGCTAGTTACTTTCAGTCTCTTCCCACTCTTGCAAATAACAGAAATATTGGCTCTTTGGAAATATTGGTTTTGAAAAATAAAGACTGCACAAACCATGCATACGTTTTTACAGATAAACCTTACCAGGTTCTGAGCTTGGCATACCTGCATAAAAATATACCTAATTAAATACTAATTTATTACATATTAGTATGAAATAGTTCCAAATTTAAAGTATTTAAGCATTTAAAAATATTTCAGTATTTTAAGTTCTTGATTATATTTTTAACCGTCAAAATGACGGCGTTCAATCTTTTTAGTAAGAAAAAAAATTCACGTCTTTCTAGTGTTAAGTCAACTAACCATAAACAGATATCTTTTTGGTTAGTTTATAATGGATGATCATAAGTTTATTCCGTGCAGGAATATCACAGGGACATCAATGATTTGTCTAGGGTTCGAAACAAAACAAATGTGACTAATGGAAGAATATTCATAGAAATTGTCCTGAAAAGATACCACACTCCACAAAGTTTTAGTCTCATAATTATTATTTCGCCTTTTTCAATTATACAATTTGTTGTCCTTATTTAAACATACTAAACTTTTTCTCATAACTTCTAATTCGGATTATCTTGAAACCAGTGATTATATTACGTCAGACAATCATTGATTTCTATGACGTCATAACTACATGAATGATTTGTATGAAGTAATGTAAATAAAAGATGAAAACCTTTGTAAATCTTTGAATGCGGAGATGTGGCAGTGTATATATGTATTACGGCGTTTAAGCAGGTGCGTACCTTTCCCATTGAATGCCCATGATGAGATGTAAGTTACAATTTTGCGTTATATTTTATGTGTCTTTATTTACTACAACAACGAATACACTTACAATGTCTTCTGAACACAATCACCTTCAAAATAATGTCCTTCCGCAACTATACACTTCTGCCAGCGTTGATACAGCTTCTGGAAACAGTCCTGGAAACCGTTGCGTGACAGCTGTCGTAAAGCGGTTGTCGCTGTTGCCATCACTCATTCGGCATTTGCAAACCGCTTGCCCTTAATGCGATCTTTCAGTTTCGGAAACAGGTAGAAATCGCAAGTAGCGAGGTCTGGGGAATACGGGGGCTGTGGCAGAACTGTGGTGCAGTGTTTAACAATGCCCTGTTGCACCATCAGGGATCGGTGCGCCGGGACATTGTCAGGCAACAACATCCACATGTTGGATTTCCAAACGTGTGGACGTTTACCACGGATTGCCTCCCGGAGACGACGAACATGTACATACCATTTGTTGACGATGTTACCTTGTGTTTGGCGCACCTTGTCCTTTTTGGGCCTTGCGCCAATAAACTTCAAACAACCAAACACCCACTGCTCCTACCCGTTGGATGTTCGACTCCGATTTTGGGATCACTGGACACCCATTTCGCGGATCACCTGCAACAGCGTCTCTCCCATTTTAAAACAAGCTGTACCATTTGAAAACTTTCGATATGCACATATCTTCGTCTCGATACGCTTTTTGCAGTAACCGTAACGTTTCTGTAGTGGTTTTTCCTAATTTGTAGCAGAATTTAATGTTGGAACGTTCCTGCAAAAAGGCCATTTTGCTACATCGACATCATAGGCTGACAGTCTGCAGCCAAATGGTGAGATACGTGCCTTAGCAGTTGTGCAAAGCGTCGTGTGACGTCTCACGCGTACGCAGATAACCAGACTTGCAAACCTAGAGGTCCATATATCGTTTTTGTACGCCGTTCAGAGAGCTGTTTTTTGAGCGTGCATAACGTGACCGTTTTTTGTGATACACGTACCGTTCCAACGCACTTTAGGGTTTTCGCATGCGCTGAGCATTTTGCGATGGGAAAAATGGGTGATGGTATTTGAAAATTTTGAATTTTTGTACCTATAACCGTAACCGTGAGAGCCACTTAATTGCCGTTCATAGAATCTCGAGCTCATACCTCTGAATAACTATATCTGAAATCTCATCTCAATCGGTTGAACGGAGCAGCCCCTGAAGTCGATATACCGACAAAGTTTAATTATGACCACCCGATATATGTTCATGAAGCATTATAATTTCCAGAAACTCCATGCTGTATTAGATCTACTAAATTTAAAGTTTTATTAATGTGGAACATTTTAGAATCACATTAGTCATTTTAGTCAGTATTGTTTAGAGGATTCAGATATGCATAAACCAACAAAAGTAAAGTACGGAAAACAATTCCTTTAAATTTTGTTTCGAGGCACAAAGAAAACAAAGCAGCATGTACCATACAATAACATAAAAACATTTACATACAGAAAAAAAATATTTATATAAATTCATTTATTACTTTAATATAATTTCTGGGCAACAAATGATGTATTTCAAAGTAAAATATATAAAAATATTTCCAAAATTTATAAAAATACCTAAGAAATGAGGCGGTGAAACGCAAAGGGGTGTAAGTGAATAAGTGGTGCAAGTCCAAAGCGTTTTATTGCAAAAACTACATAAAATCCCACTCTAAATTGAGCAAATTATAATTCATAATAATTAGTATAATACAGCCGAACCCCGTTATAGCGAACCCGGTATATAACGAGCGGAAATTTCGGTCCCGCCATTTTCCTATTGTATTTAATGCTAATATATCCTTTTATAGTGAACCTCCGAAATCTTAAGAATCGGCTATAACAAACATTTTTTTTTTCAATCGACAACTGAATTTTTTATTAATTTTTAAACTTTTTAAGAATGTCGAAGATACAACGAATGTTGAAGAAGCAAAGAATGTTGAAGAAGAAGATGATGAAGATTTACCTATCGCGATGTGGATAGAAAAGCACAAAATTTCATCATCTCAGATTGTGGCGTGCAGTTGTTAGAAACATGTGATGATGAAGTCATTACATGTGAAAATCCGACTGATGAAGATATTCTGGAAGAAATTAAAAAGAATCACTCTGGAATTGAAGATTCTGCTTCTGATGCTGAAGAAGAGGATCACATAAATGACGAAATTTCCACTAACTCAGGTGCTACAGGAGCGATGAGTGTAATAATTAGTATAATACAGCCGAACCCCGTTATAGCGAACCCGGTATATAACGAGCGGAAATTTCGGTCCCGCCATTTTCCTATTGTATTTAATGCTAATATATCCTTTTATAGTGAACCTCCGAAATCTTAAGAATCGGCTATAACAAACATTTTTTTTTTCAATCGACAACTGAATTTTTTATTAATTTTTAAACTTTTTAAGAATGTCGAAGATACAACGAATGTTGAAGAAGCAAAGAATGTTGAAGAAGAAGATGATGAAGATTTACCTATCGCGATGTGGATAGAAAAGCACAAAATTTCATCATCTCAGATTGTGGCGTGCAGTTGTTAGAAACATGTGATGATGAAGTCATTACATGTGAAAATCCGACTGATGAAGATATTCTGGAAGAAATTAAAAAGAATCACTCTGGAATTGAAGATTCTGCTTCTGATGCTGAAGAAGAGGATCACATAAATGACGAAATTTCCACCAACTCAGGTGCTACAGGAGCGATGAGTGTAATAATTAGTATAATACAGCCGAACCCCGTTATAGCGAACCCGGTATATAACGAGCGGAAATTTCGGTCCCGCCATTTTCCTATTGTATTTAATGCTAATATATCCTTTTATAGTGAACCTCCGAAATCTTAAGAATCGGCTATAACAAACATTTTTTTTTCAATCGACAACTGAATTTTTTATTAATTTTTAAACTTTTTAAGAATGTCGAAGATACAACGAATGTTGAAGAAGCAAAGAATGTTGAAGAAGAAGATGATGAAAATTTACCTATCGCGATGTGGATAGAAAAGCACAAAATTTCATCATCTCAGATTGTGGAATGCAGTTGTTAGAAACATGTGATGATGAAGTCATTACATGTGAAAATCCGACTGATGAAGATATTCTGGAAGAAATTAAAAAGAATCACTCTGGAATTGAAGATTCTGCTTCTGATGCTGAAGAAGAGGATCACATAAATGACGAAATTTCCACCAACTCAAGTGCTACAGGAGCGATGAGTGTAATTAATAAGTTTTTGTCTACACAAACAGTGAAAGAAAGAGTGTTGGGGTAATTTGACGAATTGGACAATGAAATTCATAAAATGTTTTTGAAATCGGTATCACGTCAGCAGAAGATTACCAATTATTTTTGTTTCAAAACAGTGAGCAACAATTAAAGATAAAATCAATTTATTTCCATTTGTCTTCATTTTTAATTAATTTAATTAGTATTGCGTTCGTTTAATGTAATCGATTTTAGTCAATTTAATTCATTAATGATCATTTTAATAGATTTTATGATTATTTCAATACATCATTATTGAATATACATTGCAACTAATGAGTTATTAATTTTGTGAACGTTAACATTTTCTTTATGGTTCGGATATAGCGAACCACCGGATATAGCGAACAAAACTGTATCGTAAATAATAATTATTTGCAATTCCACTATAAATTTAATTTGGAGATTACATTTTTGTCCTCAAATAAAAAAAGTTGAAAACGTCACTTACACTACTTTGCATTTAACTGCCTCAAATTTAAAATGATAAAAATGCATAAAGATAACAGTGAATATAGAAATTATGAATTGCACATAACATATATTACACGATATTGATGCACAGATTTACGGTTATATGTTAATTATTTATAAAAACTTGTCTGAAATCTAAAGGACTATGATATATTTAAAAGCATATTACTAATTTTAAAAATGTAGTACATATTAACAACTATGCACAAACTGTTTATGTTGTAATAAAATATTCCATAGGAAAATTATCTGATAGGAGAATTAATGCGCTATCATTTTCTTAGTTCCAAGGATTAAGTATTAGGCTAATAGAGAAATATATTTAATCTCGTCTTTTATTTTGCTTTTTATGGTGCCCACTAGAGAAAAACGAGCCATAAATGCATGTTATTATGCATTATTCAGAAAATCGTAGCTTTTCATGTTTCGCTGGGAAAATGAATAAATGACTAATACAGTCCTTTGTAATTTTTGTTCGGGAATAAAAAAGGAGAAACAATTTCTGTGAACCACCGATTCATTAGTGAAACAAAAGTTTTGTTTACACATTCGAAGGTTTTCATTTCTTTGCTTTCTCTTCATATGTTTTATGTGCTTTTTGTCTTTTATTTCTCTTTGTCTTTATCTCTGCATTAAGGAATTATTCGCGTCTCTTTTCTTCTTAATATTTCCGAGGCATTAAAAATTAAAGTCGGAACATGTCTTTTGGAATTCATCTGGAAATGGACACGCTGTTTTAATCCTTTCAATGAAAATGTTTATGCTTTGTAAGAAATTCTAACGTCAGTAGTTAACTTTTCTGAATGCATACACGTGCATAATGCATTATTAATATTAGAAATAGAATAGTTAATCTATTTAATCATTAAAAAACTATAATTTTTTATTGAATTACTAAGCAGCGTATATACAAAAATTATACCTTACAGGTTTAGGATCCCATATAAAAAATTCCTGCCACATGAGTGGAATAACTGATTTTTCCTCCTCCCATGTCTCAAGGAATTAATGGGACAAGGACATTCAAAGTCGAATTTTTTAATTTTCAAATTTTAAGTCTATATACAAAATGAGAATAATTAATTATCTTTCTTACTACATTGAAAACTCCTAGAATTCAAAATAAGGAATTTTTCGCTGAACAATTACTGATTTTCAATTTTTTTTCAAGAATCCTAATGTTTTTCAAAATGGTCTATGCGCATTCTATATTAATTAAAGTCTTTAATTTTTTATTATAAGTTTACCATGTGTATATAAATATAAATGGGCATTTAATTTATTTTTGTAGGAATCTAAAGTCTTAAATAATTTTTTTCTATTCTTTTTCTATTCTTTTTTCTATTCTTTTCTTTATTTTTTATGTTATTACTTTATTTTATGGTCAATAAATTTGAAAAATATTTGTGATTTCAAAAGATTATGCACAATTTTGTGCCAAACACTTCAATTAACAATTCAAAGAAATATGGAAGATGATGAATACGCATGGAGCCTTTTGAAAAATTCTAGCATTTTTGAAGAATTTTTTGATAAACAGGTATAATACCTCAACAAAATACTTATTTTTGAATTCTAAGTATCTTCAATGTAGTAGAAAGTAATATTAATTATACTCATGTGGTATATAGAGTAAAATATTGAAAATTAAAGAAGAACGAGATTGAAGGTCCCTTGTTCCCCTAAACAGTGCAGCAGTGTATTGCGAAGTTAGCCTCGGACTGATGCATCAGACCCTCACGCGATCTGTGATAATCCTATATTTCGAATTTAATTGCTGTTAGCTTTGCAATGGGATCAAAAATTTCATACACAGATGAAAGCTTCATATTTTTACACTTCGCAGAAAGATATTTCAAATACAATTTTTAATACTTTTGCTCATGATGCACTGTTTACGAACAGTGTCTCCACAGGAAGCTTAAGTATTTGACATTTGCCCCATTATTATTTGTACTAAATGATGGGGGCATTTTACTTTTACGGGTAAATTAAAGTATCACGTTTTCACAAAGCAAACGAAAATGTTCACCTACTTTTGCTCATGATGCACTGTTTACGAACAGTGTCTCCACAGGAAGCTTAAGTATTTGACATTTGCCCCATTATTATTTGTACTAAATGATGGGGGCATTTTACTTTTACGGGAAAATTAAAGTATCACGTTTTCACAAAGCAAACGAAAATATTCACCTACTTTTGCTCATGATGCACTGTTTACGAACAGTGTCTCCACAGGAAGCTTAAGTATTTGACATTTGCCCCATTATTATTTGTACTAAATGATGGGGGCATTTTACTTTTACGGGAAAATTAAAGTATCACGTTTTCACAAAGCAAACGAAAATATTCACCTACTTTTGCTCATGATGCACTGTTTACGAACAGTGTCTCCACAGGAAGCTTAAGTATTTGACATTTGCCCCATTATTATTTGTACTAAATGATGGGGGCATTTTACTTTTACGGGTAAATTAAAGTATCACGTTTTCACAAAGCAAACGAAAATATTCACCTACTTTTGCTCATGATGCACTGTTTACGAACAGTGTCTCCACAGGAAGCTTAAGTATTTGACATTTGCCCCATTATTATTTGTACTAAATGATGGGGGCATTTTACTTTTACGGGAAAATTAAAGTATCACGTTTTCACAAAGCAAACGAAAATATTCACCTACTTTTGCTCATGATGCACTGTTTACGAACAGTGTCTCCACAGGAAGCTTAAGTATTTGACATTTGCCCCATTATTATTTGTACTAAATGATGGGAGCATTTTACTTTTACGGGTAAATTAAAGTATCTCGTTTTCACAAAGCAAACGAAAATATTCACCAGTGGGCGCGATGGCCTAGTTGGCAAAGGCAGCAAGCCCGTGATCTATACTTCGATGCCGGTCGCTGACCAATCCACCGCCATGTACACTAATGGCAGCTGGTGCACGAAACATCTGTCGTAGCTGGAATGTCCTCCAAGTTCTCAAATCCACCTCTGGAAGTGCATGGTCAAGTGTTTCGGTCTCGTGACTTGACACGGCGTAAAATTACGGCACCGGTCCTTTAGCCAAGTCTGACTTCGACCTTTGCGGTGCTATTAAAAACCGGAGTCTCCCCACTTCGCCAATAGCCGTTATGGACTTGAAATGACAATATACTGTCGGTCAAGGGGAATCAGTTACAAAAATAGCAACAACAAAAGATTCTCTTTCAACTGCAGTCACAATTAATATCCTAAATACGGATTTATCATTTTTGAAACTGAGTTCGTAAAGCAGCGAGATAGGCAACACATTCAAAGTGCGTTATGAAAGCAATATTTTGACGACATTCTCATACATACAAAATGCAAGGCAGTTAGACGGGAAAGTAAAATTAATGATATTACATAAGGCTTTTGTTAGAAGGACGTTGGAAACTAATTAGTTCAATATAATGCTGTTCAGCTACAGACTAATGTAAAGGAATTCATATGTTGCATGCAAATTATTTTCAGTATCTTTACACGAATAAAAAAGGCTTTTCAATATTTTTATGCTTTTACAAAGTAAAAAATAAATATTATGCATTTAAGGTTTTCATAAAAATTCCCAAAATTGACAGCAAAAGTTTTTACATGATTCAAACAATTATATCTCAAGTTTTCAATATTGTAATTTCAAACTAATTTTAAAAAAGCATTAAAGTAGCTGTAAAAATAATACTAATATAGAAAACCATAATATTTAAAATATTAATTTAACACATTGTTTTGTTTGTGCGTTTTCGCAAAGCGGAATATTAAACGTATCGCCTTGTTTACAACATCATTAAGTAAATTAAGATATGTCAGACAAGCCAGTTACTACTGTATTAGCCAGTTACAACTGTCATAAAACTTCCACGACTGATTTTTTTAAAAATTCTTTACCTGTTATACTTCAACAAAAGAAATAGACACACATTTTAAATACACATAGCCTTGGAAGTGTTTCCATGGCAAGGATGCACTTAGCAAACCGCTGTTAGGCCTGTTTGAGCATCTAGTTGGGCGTAAATTCCAAGCAGATTGTTAACATTAAGTCCTCTTTAAGCTACGGAAAATCGTTAGTGTTTCCCTGCTGTACCACCTCCCCCATATTCACCTGACCTGTCGTCGTGCGAAAGGGAAGAGGTATGAAGATATTGCAGCAATCCAAACGACTGTGATCAGTTGTGCTGAGAAGCATCCCGGATTAAGCTTCCTATGTTTGCTTCCATGAACTCCAGAAACGGTGGTAGCTGTGTACAGATAGCCGAGGGTACTAGTTTGATAAGACCTAGGACCATTAGTTGATAAGTTGAATAAATTGCCTCTTACGAGCTCAGTCCTGGATATTTTTCATTATAGGTTATAAATTGTAAAAATGACAAATCGAATTTTATGATGTGCATAAAATACTGATCTTAACCTTTATCTTATTGGGGTCTTTTTTTTCGATTTCTTCTTTAGAACAGGAAATTTCCTACCCCTTTGTAAGAATGGCCATTAAGGGGACTATACACACACACACACATGTATATACTATATAACTTTATACTGGTTTTTGAATAAAAATCCCCAAAATCATCATGAGTACGTACTATGACTAAATATGATGAACTGTCACTTGTAAAATATTACTACTTATTTTGTTGTTATGAAAAAAAAAATTTAAGTTACAAATGGAGGTTAATATGAAATAGTAGGGTAATATGGAATAGGTGGTTTAACCCATTGAAAAACTAATTAGACTTCATAAAACATAGCTATTTTTAAGTATAAGAACCATATTTTTAAGATTATGTGCATGTCATTTCTGCTTCTAGTATATCTACAACAGTCACAGATATAATCTTCTTTCTATGCTCCGGTACAGTCAAGGATAGCCTACAGAGAACAGCTGAAGCATCGAATCAAAATTTCCCCTCGTTGATCTTCAGAGAATTTTCCGTTACACATGATATATTCAGCGTCTTTGTTTTGCGTTCTTTAGTTGGTGGCATGAAGTCCGTTACAGGTGATACACCAGAGTGGAACGATTCATCGCTGCTAACACAGGAGTCATCTCTAGTAGGTTTAGGTCTAGACGGTCGGTCTAAGTTTAATTTCTTAACAGGGGGTCTCTGAATGTTCGGTTTCTTTTGTTGTTTTGAAACTTCTGGCTGCTTATTTATGTCATTTTCTTTCAGTTCATACTCTAACCCTATTTTTATATGAGGAGTAGGTTATTACAGAAGATACAGCTTTCCTGCCTCTAAGGGAATTATGGAATACCTAGTATTCCATAATACCTGACATGCCATAATGGAAAATAAACCTTTAAACTGATGGACAAAACATTGTCATCCAAAAAACGACCGCAGAATAACAATTCTTTTAGTGTACATTATGCTTAACATCAATGTTCAAGTCACTGTGTACTAGTAGGTTAAAATTTTTGAAAACTTACCTGCAAAAACTTTTGAAAATCACAAAACACACTTTGTTCTGTAGCGAGTGGTACGACAAAAAACAAGGGGTCAACTCTCAGTGCACTGCGTCATGGGAATCTTTCTTGAGTAGTTAATGGTATTTCCACATGATAGCAGCACCATACAGAGCCGAAACCTCGGTATTCCATATAACACGACTATTCCATAATACCCTCCTCTCTCTCTCTCTCTCTCTCTCTCTCTCTCTCTATATATATATATATATATATATATATATATATATATATATATATATATATATGAAATGTCCGGATGGACATCTCATGAAATAGTAGCTTACATCGTGGCCGAAGAAAATAAAATCAGCTTCAGGAACAAACTTATTTATTAAACAGTAAAGCAACACATCTTACTCGCTTCGAGCCAGTCCAGCGTCTACTGCAAAGAGCGCCAAAATAGAATTAGGTCAGAGGGGTTTCCAAAATTGGCGGAGGAAGTTAGTATGTGGGAAGATCGAAGCATTTAAGCCAAAATAAGAAGGAGGGGTTACCAGGACGGAGATGAAGCACAGAATGGACGATTATAGGTAGTTAGTAATAGTATCACACACACACACACACACACACATATATATATATATATATATATATATATATATATATATATATATATATATATATATATATATATATATATATATATATATAGGGCTCGTATTCTTGGGACATGTGCTATCCCACCCCGTAAAGAAAAGGTTAATAGCCCCATATTTCAAGTAGTGTAGGTGACACTGGGGGATAGAGTGTGTAAAAATTTATTCCATAACACGATACCACTTCATTTTCAGATTGAATGTATGGGATAAATATCCTTTATTTCCGACCGATGTTTTGCTGTTATTTAGTATGCTAATTTTGTGTATAAGAATAAAATCAAAGGAAATTTAATCACGAGTTGTTGACTGTCCATGTCTAAAAAGAAATAAGCATGTTTAAAACGCGATAAGCGCGTCGACAGCAAAATGGAATGACCATATAAACACTCCTGTTTTTCAGAAATGAGCAATTCCTTGTGTAGCTGCCCCTTAACTCACATTCTTTCAGATTCTGGAATTTCAAACATTTTTCTACCCCTCTTCCGGTCGAAAATTGGTTCCTCGGGCCTCTCAGGCCTGGCGCGCGTGCTGGTGTTATAGGCAACATAGAGGATTTATTTACTGTCATGTCGCTATATTTGAGTTTCGTGGAAGAGACAAAGCGCTTACGGGCTATGTTGGCCGAATTCTCAACGGATGAGGAGTCTTCAGATGAAGAATCTGAAGAAATAGATGACAATGAAGAACATAGTGACCATCAATCGTCCTCTGAAGAACAAACTGATTCCAGTGATGAAGACGACTCCCCCCCCCCCTAATTATGTTTAATTCGTAAAGATGGGCTCACAAAATGGAATAATAAAAAATTCTGACAAAATGTAAGATCCCCATCTTGCAATATTATCACCAAGCTTCCAGGAAATGTTCGTATAGCCAAAAATCTGTCTCCTCTACTAGATTCATGGCAGATTTTAGTTGATGATACAATTTTGAGCAACGTTGTAAATTGCACGAGTATCTACGCTGATAGCATAGCCAGTAATTTTCAAAGAGATCGTGATGCTAAAAAAAAAATACTTTGGCTGAAATCAAATAAGGAAAATCAAAAACCATTTGTGCCAAATATAAAAAAAAAATGTCTGCAACGGACATGCTTTTACTGTATGTAAATTATGCTATTAAATGGGAAGTCAATATTTTTTACCTGAAATTCTTGTCTAAAATTTTATTATTTCTATTCATTTTCATTCATAACGTTTTAAATCTAATTAAAATCCATTTTTAATGATAAAAAGTGCAAAATTGAATGAACGGGCTTCTTCGACCCGACGCGCGTCCACGCGTAAGTATTGTCTGCGCGCGTCCTGGCGGGTTAAATCTATATGTCTTGGACATCTTTCTCTCCAGACCTCCTTTAAAAGAGTTCGTGCATATAAGCTTCTTTATTACACATAAACTACACAAAGTATAACTAAAATTATATATATAATAGCCGTTGTCTCTGTATAACACTTCCGGGATGTACTCATCTTTCAATTGAAGCCCGCAGTAAACAAACGGCCCGTTAGGCTTAATTTCAATTTCAGATGTGCATTAGAATTTTTTCTTACCTAAAAACTAATATCTGCTCCATCAAATCACGTTTTTTCAGCCTATTTTTCTATAAAACATTCAGAACTAAAAAAAAAAAAATTGGATGCTTTTAGCTGTATATTTCACAGTTTTTAAAAATCTGTTTACTTTTGCGATGAATTCTGAAAGTGAACAAACTTGAATGTGAATGAATCAAGTAGCTCAAGTATTCATATTGTGTAGTGAGTTGTAAAAAACTGGATGGCAGTCTACTACTCCAATCGCATGAAAAACTAAATAAATAAAAAATAATGAAAGGGTTTACTTTTACAAGGTGTGGATTAAATGCAATATTGTTAGATAATTCGGGATATTTTTTAACTTTCATATACTTTTTCCATTATGACGTCATTATTAGTATTATGACGTCAAAATGACGGGTTACCTTCTAGTCTGATATATTGCTAGACTGAGTGAAACGCTCGGATAAATATCTTTACATTTGAAACACACAAGTCAAAATAAAATAATTATAAGATAAAAAGAACTTTTTATATACCATGTTTTTAAAATTTCTGTTGAATCATATAAACTTGACAATTCTATGTATTAATAGATAAATTTTAAATTTTTTTGATGAATTATCCCATCAACTTGAAAGAAAATGAAGTTAATTGGAAGTTAACTTGCGTTTAACTTTTCGTTCCAGTCCCGGTCGATAGATGGCTGCACCATTTTACAAAACAAATTTAACTGGAAATAACTGAAAATTAATTTAATTCTGCTGAAAGATTGCTAAAAAGTATTTAAAAAATACATTGTCATCGTGTTCTGACCTATTCTAAAAGTTTCAAATGTCTAGCTAGTCGGGAAGTTAGTTAAAAGTCGATTGCAAGATTTGTAAGGGACAAACACACACACAAGCAAACAAGAAAGCAAGTTGATAAAAACATGGTAACAATAGCACAAATCTGCAACCTAGCCTGACTATTTTCAAATACAAATTTCTGCATGCATTTCGTCGTCTAGACAATTGACTCTCGTTTTCTGGTTAGCACCTATTAAGCCGACCTTCTTAAAATGAAAAACACATTCAACTGATGATGTTTAATAATATGAAGCGTGTATTTTTGTTTTTCTGGATGAAAGATAACGCGAAGTGACACGAATGATTCAAAGGTAAGGGGAAGGATAGATTCAAGGGTTTGCTACTAATCCACGTATCAGATATAAGAATGGACTTCTGAAATTCAGAGTAATTTCGCCAGGAGAAAAGTTAGGAACGGGAAGACGAGCGATGACGAAAATTATGCTAGTAACGCAATGAAAAAAAAAAAGAGTAAAAAATATTCAAATTATTACACCTCTGGAGAAAGCACACATAATTACATGAAAGTACGAAAAATTATAATAAATTCAGAGACTGATCAACACGATGTTATATATTATTCCTTCTTACAAAGACTGCGTTTTAAATAAAAAGATGCATATTCTTTACTTCAAAATACAGAAATGAATAACTGCATATTTTTGCACATTATTATATGGGGTTTTATCTAAGGCAACGAACATTTATTCTTTAAGTAAAATTTTGTCAACAACTTGGGAAAAAGGCAAAATTTAAAATCGCCAAATATGGTTTCAGTAATTGATAATATGCATTTAATTTGCAGCCACAAACCTTTATGGCTAAGAAACTAACATCCATTAGGCTCGTAGCAGTATATAATAAGTTCTAAAGAAATATTACATATACGTCATTATGATTATTATTATACTGGTGATCTAAAACTGAAATCATACTGAGAAAATAAAAGTTTGAAAAAATAATTGACGCTAATTCCACATCTTCAAACTATTCCAGCTATGACAATAGCTTTACGCAAATACATTTATTTTCTGCAATTTCTTTGTAGATATTGCACCATAGAAAAGAAAACATTGAAGAAATAATCTTGAAAATTAATTATTGGTGTGAGAGGATCCCTAAATAAGTCCACGTACATATAGCATTTAGTAATAGAACATTAGCTCCAAGGGGATTCATTTGTTAAGAATAACTCATATTTATCAGTAGTAATCATAAATAAGCGAGAAAATTATATCGGAAAATATTAAAGATAGTGAGTTATCTACAAAAGAGAATCTAATCCAATTGAACAGTAATAAAGGATCGTTACCAAAGAAAACATTTTTTTTATTAAAAATAATTCCATTAACGTTGGACGCTTTATAGATCATGAAAAGAACAGTCTAAAATTAGAAATAAGTATTAAAGGCCATCTCTAAATGGACTTAAACATGTAATCCCAGTTAAAATTTCGGCAAAGAAATATTTATTCAGTGTTTTTTTTTCATTATGGGAATTATATTTAACAAGGCTTTGCTTATAGCAATAAATACACTTAATCAACTATCGCCATATTTTGGAGAAAACACGTCTCAATCGCTAAAATAAATTGATCTGTGAAATAAAAAGTGTTTTTATGCACTTTTTGATCACCAAATTTTTTTCCGTAGTTAAATGCTCAATAAAAGTTTATTTTATGCCATTTACACAATTATTTTGCATTCTTTTTTAAAAGCTTTCCCTTTATTTACTGAAAAGAAATTTAACTTTAATTCGATCTTAAAATGTCATTTCGTCTGTATTTGTTTAAAATTCTTCAAGATTGCAGACAGTAATGTACTTAAAAAACACTTATAAAATTCTAATCTGTTTTGCAAAAACGTTTGCCTCTAAAGTGTGTATTAAGCACTAGCATTTATTTATTTTCCTTTTTTATAAAAGCCGAGCAAAATCTTCATGTCTCTATTTTCAGACGCAGTTCTCTTTTAATGGGATAAATGGATTCTATAAATTGAACAAAACATAAAACCCCTTTACGATAATACGTTTCCCCATAACTTTATATGCTGCCGGATTTAAATCTTTTTGTCCAGCGATGTGAAATTTTAACTCTCATTAGAAAATGATCTTATTTGTCTTTGTTTTGATGACTGTTTTTTTTCTCTGTAAGCAACTAAATCACTTTGTCATAAATAGTTGCAAAACAAAAATAATAGCCAAATCAATTTCCACTGCTTTTACGGAAATTTTTGCTTTGGGGGCAATGCGTAATATACAGTACATCATGCGGTTTATTTTGAAACTGGATATTTTAAAAATTATGTATGTACTCGTAGTTAAAAACAATACAGAAACTTAGTCAAAACAATTTATGTGTTTTAGTGCAATTTGAAACTAATAATTGGTCGCATTAAGATATAATGCATCCTAATCACTATAACTGCCAGCAATTTAACACATTAATATATAATTTTATTTTAAAATACGGAATATGATGGAAAAGGAAATATGCAGTTTTTAAGGGGTCACGTAGATTTAGAGGCCAAGAGACTCTATTTTCATTCATCAGTTACTAAAATAATTTATTCAGAAATATGGTAATTTTACAGCCAGTTAAACAGTCTATCTTCTTTATAATTATGGCTGTAAATTTTTTCTAGCTTGAAGATAAATATTTAAATATTTTTTTTTTAAATTTCAACCATTGTTTTTTAACTCCGCGAAGACTTGCGCCCGTATATTAATGAATATATATATATATATATATATATATATATATATATATATATATATATATATATATATATTTTTTTAAATTAAGTTATATAACATATCTTAAAATGACCAACTTTGAAATGAAAATTCTTAGTTCTTCATAGAAAAAAACTTTTTAATTTGAATTTCGTAAAGAATTTATAATTTTTTCCGTAGTTAAAATTTTTACAGGACATAATAGTCGGTCATTTTCATTACACATGTTTATATCACCCGTGTAAAAACTTCAGGGTATTCTAGCCAACTGTTTTGGGGATATCATGTGTGAAATGACATAACAATAAAATAAATGGTTAAAATTTGAAGTAATTAAAAAATTTCTCTTTAAGCTAGAAAAAATTTATAAAGAAGAAAGAGATATTTATAGAGAAGAAAGATTATTTATAAAGAAGAAAGAGACAATATTTATAAAGAAGACAGAGAGTTTAACTCATAGTACAATTTTCATATTTCTGAATAAACTGCTTAAGTAACTACTGATGATTGAACATAGGGATATGTTTGACGAGTCTCTTCGCCTTTAAAAGGTACGTGACCCCTTAAATCCAATTCTCAGAAGAATTTTCCTTGCATCTTGTGAGTAAACTTTATAATAAATAACGTCTGATTTGTGATTTGAAAATTCTTGCAACTTTTCAGTTTTTCTGTAGAATTTTTCCATTAATTAAGTATAATACATATCCTTATTTAATGCAAATTTGTAACCTTGGACATACTTTGGACAACTTGTTGCCAACGTTGGACATCCTTCGACAAAAACCACTGCATACTTTATTCATGATAAGCAATGAAGAAAGCACATATATAAGAAATAATATAGAAACTGTTGCAAAGAGTATCTAACTCTTCATGCATTTGTAAAAGATGATGCAGTAGAAAAACATACTCACATCCTCATTAATACCAATCGCATTTATTTTGAAGTTTGTTGTTTATATATAAGCACTTATTTAATAAACGCCAAGAATGGGACTAAAATAGGATGATGATTTACATAGAGGATCGTTATGTGAGAAACTCCCTGCCTTCGAACCCATGCTTGTTTTCCATCTCCTTTCTCCCACGTACACATATCATTTACTCACACACACACACACACACACACGCATATATATATATATATATATATATATATATCAGGCGTCGGCTTTGCCTGCTATAAAATACCGTTTGCAGTCTTCTTGTTTTACAGTCCGTAGCATCGAGGGAAGGCATACACTCAAAAAGTACTCAGCATCGTCGAAATTAAGTATAGTTTATTCAGTTCAATGTCATATATACCACCTCTCCAAATCTGCGCGTTTCAGTGCCCGCCATTTACAAATTGTGGACCACGGCCAACACACGTCTGCCCTCAATAAATTTCTCCCGCACTCCGCATCTCATGGTAAAACTCTGCACATGTACTCTCTGGGCACATGTGCAGAGCCCCAAAAAAGACTCCCGAAGGTTTTCCTCGTGCCTAACTCCTGTACCTGATTCTAAAAATAATTCTCTCTATGTGATTTTCTTTCATTGGGAACCGAAAGTCACTGTCAATGCCGGGGAAAAATACCAACTATTTATTTCGCGCGTCTGGAAATCTGAATAATTTTGGTTTTTCTTGAGCCCAACTTAAGTTATCTCTCTCTCTCTCTCTCTCTCTCTCTCTCTCTCTCTCTCACACACACACACACACACACATATATATATATATATATGTATATATATATATATATATATATATATATATATATATATATGTGTGTGTGTGTGTGTGTGTGTGTGTGTGTGTGTGTCAGTCACGACTGTGACGCAGCTGCAGAATAACTAAAGATAAGTACACTGTGCGGGAGAAATATATAACAATGAAGACTCAGAGATTACAGGAACTCCATATCGATGCCGTGGCGTTTATTAAATTATTAATTAACCAGTCCGGTTCGCCAATTCAACTGGACCCCTCGAGTGGGAAAACGCGCGTTCTATCTCTATCAAAGATATCCCTAAACTCTACGCTTTGTTCTTTTTTGCACGTTATGCAAAAGCTTGGGCGATCATCCCAAGCCCCTCTCTCGAACATTCGACGATTGCTTCAGACAGCGCGTGCGAGCAATTCGATGACCCTGGACTGTCCGCTGCGAACACAACACCTTGAAAACGGGAGTTCAGTATATACGTTAGTGAATTTTTTTCCTTTTTTATTAATAATTTCTAGATTTAGCATATATATATATATATATATATATATATATATATATATATATATATATATATATATATATATATATATATATATATATATATAGCAGAGAGATCATGTATCAGTTTTTATTGCGGACTGTAAGAAACTGTGTGCTATTCTTTAAAATCTTCAACAAGTTTCCTGTAATTTGTAGTTATATCATCAGTCACCAGTAAAATGTTTGTTCCCCATCCCATATCAGCATGCATTGTCAGCTACACTAAAATGTGATACTCATATCAGCCATTGATGAGTTCTTAACCCACTGCATACACAAAATATTTTAGTCTTTGCATAAGTTATCCCTCCTTCGAGAATGAGTTTCCTAGCCGTTGAACCACACCTTAGAAAGTTTCATACTATGAATGATAAAAAAAGGAATGCCCATCGACTTTAATATATTGTTACTTAGATCGAAACACTTCGAAGTCAGTACCTCGAAAGAATGTCTGTACGAAATGTTTGGCTGCTGCATAAGCAACTTATCTGTAGTTACAGAGGAAAAAATGATGAACCTTAACCAATCCACAAGATTATGTTAATGTGTCGATAACAATATGAACGCAGCAGTTGAAAAACGCTAGGCAGAGGGCAAACTCAGTAGATGATTAAAACAGATTTTTCAAGGAAATTTTTAAGGAGCATATCGTGCAATCGTGTAGGAAACAAATCAAGGACTTATGACTACATTATTATACGTGAGTCCAGAGTGCAAGTGCCGATTTCAGAGTGTCTTCAAATGACATTAAAAGCAATAGTCATAAAAAAGGAATTCCCAACACATTGACAATATCCAATGGAATATACATTTTGATTCGAAACATAAGATAAAATGTTCAAACCGCAGTAGTGGGGCAAGATGTGCTCTAATGTTTCCTCCTTTACTTGACAAACAATACATTTTCCTGAATCCTCGACATGAACGTGGTTTAAGTAAGCTTGGGAAACTACGTGGCCGACTCTAGATCTAGCTGTCAAAGTAGCAACCTCTCTTGAAACCTTAGACTATAGGGACATTAGAAGCCAGTAATTTAAAAATTTCCTTGATAATTCTGCCCTTTTTCAGCTAGTGAGTGCAACCTTTTTCTATCGGTTTTCCACTGCTGCATTTGTCTTGTAGGGAAAAATTCACATAATCATACGCGTCGTTAATGCCATTTATTATTTTCTGAAAAATTCCATTTTTTAGATCAACTTGTTTAATGAAGCCATACTAAATTCTCTCCTATCATAAAAAAATGTGAAATTCAAGCTTTTCGTTTTAAAATCATAGTCAATTTTTTAATTAAAATTCAACTTTTATATAAAACAAATTCCTAATAAATATGATAAAATCAAAATTTATATGCTAGACAACGTGGACTCATAAAGAAAACATCCATAAATATATTTTTAAAGGGTTTTCAGGGGTTTTAAATGTACACAAAATATCCAATCAACATCTTATTTTTAACTTTTAAGTATCCGAAGTACATTATCTTTTGAAAAATATAATAATTGTAATGCAAAATAATTCTTTGGTTTAATGCGCTTAAAAGCGAATGAAAAATTCAAAAAACTAAAAATATTAATTTGAAAGTATTTTCTATATAGTCATTTTAATGGGTAATTACTAAAATATAACTTTAGCATACTCGTCATCAAATGCCTTTTCTTAAAATATATTGCTATTAATTAAATCATAAATAATATACAGACTTTTCTAAAACAAAAAAAATGCAAAATATTTCCAGAATTTAAAGTTTTCTGGTTATTTTATAACGACGTCTTTTAATTTCCGTTTCTCCGTAGTGGAAGAACTGAAATTATTTGTAAATAATACGTTTATATTTAATTTATATCTTACTAACAAGTTTTATAGCTTCTGTACAAGTTCTTATACAAGTTTTATAGCTTCTGTATTTATTGTTTAGTTAAAAATAATACGAAATAATTTTTTTTTATAAATTTAGATATATTAAATTACTTTTGCATTTAAGAATAACTACATTATTTGCATCGATTAGAAATGGCATTTGTTGAACTATTTTACAATTTTCACATTCATAAAAATTTAATATTTCCCAATCTCTTTTCTTTGCTCTCAAATTCATTTTATTTTGAAATTGCATTCTTCAGCTTTGTAATTTTTTTTTATAATTTTTCAATAAAATTTTCATTTGTAAGACTTTAGAAAAATGGCATTTTATTCGTTGGTTTTTCTTTAGAATAAGGATATGAATTCAATTTAAAATGTGTGCAAGCTGTATAAAGATTTAAAAATTGAGACCCTCTTTTGCTGTTGATAGCATTATTTTATGAAAGAACATGAAATACCACAATTCTTTGTTTCTTATTTACAAGACAAACTGTACAGCAGTTGATATAAAATATTAACTTCTTGTAATCATGCACAAAGGAGGTTGCAGACTTCAGTCCAATAGTTTATTGAAGTAGAAAAACTATTTATAAATTTATTATTAAGGGGAGGGTGGACGTTAAAATCGACAAAAATTAACCAAAGCATCGAATTTTTGTTTTTAATGCTATACTGTTCTACAAATCAAAATGTACGAAATGCAAAAATCCGCATCAAAATCCGATAATTTTTATCGAAATTATTAGCATTTATATGTTTATAAACAACACACTTTTGCCCTTTAAATTTCACTTTGTATGCAATTTTCTCAAAATGAAATTTTTCTCGATATTGCAAATTTAAAATGTGATACGCGCTATATTTTTGCTTCAAATTACACGATATGTACCATACATTATCTTTATACATACATTAATAAATTTGTGCATGCATTTTTGTTTTAAAGAAGAGTAACTTATAAAAAGTGACTGTTTATATACAAAGAAGTGAAATTTTTGAAAAAAAATCATCCATTAATCGGTTTCACTTCTTTTAAAAAATAAAATATTGAGATATTTGTAATTCAATGCACAGAATGTTTCATTATGGTATAATAAATAAATAAAAAGTTAAATTCTTATAAAAAAGTAAAAAAATTTAGCGCAAGGGACATTTTAAAATTTTATTAAATTTTTAAAATTTTTAATTATTTTTTTTCTAAATAAACTAGAAAAATTTTTATGTCGTTTATATTGCAAATATTAAACTATATTCAGGATTAAAATTTCATATAGATATAATGTAAAATAAAAAAGTTGAATCTCAACGTGCACTATCCCCTTACTAGGCATCTCTACTTTTGATTTATATCAGATGCTTACACACTTTTTCGCAATTTATTTTCAAAATTCTCAGTTTAATGACTGGTATTACTAATATCTTCCTCCGTGGATTTATTTTAGGGAAACTTGCTTTCGATTTATTTTCATTTTAAATTTTGTCAACTATCCGATGCAGAATTTCATTTAGCTCAATCAGTGAGATACATGATGTGTGAGACCGTTTCTGCTTCCTACACTTTGTTTCTTCGTAAAAGAATCGGTGAAATTCCTCTCGTAGAAACGTGTTATAATGACTACTTTGACATCTGTAGCCGAAAATACTTTAGAAAAATATTTATGGCCAGAAATCGATTGGCCAGTAATTGGGTTTTTAACTTCAGGAGAAATAGGAGGTTAAACAGGCCGCTTACTATCGATTTCCTGATATACAAATATGTTTTTCTTTATAAAGTGGAAGCACTTGACTTGAGACATTCGCCTTTTGTTATTCACCTCGATGTCCTGATGGCTACTTTATGGGAGCACCATTTAAGTGAGCCAGAATTGTTCCCTATGAGGTGACAACACGTTAACGACCAAGCCTTATTGGGTATTGGAACCCAATTTCTCTGCGTGGAAGCTCAAGACGATTAACCACTATACCATTTGGGCGGAAGTTGTAAAACTAAAAGTTGTAATATAAGGGGGTCCAGGACACATTTAAATTTTTTTTTTATTTATTGAGTTAAAAATTTGAATTTTTTTCTGATGGTTAACCATATAATTTATAAACAAAATCACACCATAAAACTTCTCAAAAAGTTTTTTAAAAATTTTAAAATTTAAAATTTTTAATAAAAGTGGAGTAATTTAAAATCGTTATAACTCGAAATATTATTTGTCGAATTTCAAAATATTTTCATTTAATTAAACAGAAATATATAAATTTTAATTTTGATTCACCATTTTTTAAAATATTAATTTTTAAAAAAATTAAAAATTTTTAGATTAAAAATTACGAAAAAAATTATGTAACTTATTTTTAAAAAATCATATTTTCCAAAGTAAATATTTTTTTCAAATTTGCTGAATTAAAATTAAAGTAAAATAGTTGAAAAAGACATGTTACAAATTTCAATCATTTATCTTTAATGGTTCTTGACTTATAACAATTTAAAGACGAGAAATGGGGAAAAAAGACCATCATACAGAAAAACGCACTTACAGGTTTAAATAACTATTGGCTACTATTAGAAAGTTGAAAAAAATAATAATTTCTCTTGTTCTAATTAAGATAGAAACATGATTTAAATGTCATTTTAAGCGCAAAAGAACACAAAAAATTTTAATATACTAATTTTTTTTTCCAAAATTCAAACAATTTTGTGGTCTGGACCCCCATAAGCGCGTACTTACAAATTTTTAAAAATGTACAACTATGCTACAGGCGTGACTTAGTTGGGACGTCGAAAGAGTTGAGTACAGATTCAACTGCTCCACGGCTAAAAAATATGTGAGTTGGACAAACAACAGAGCGCACGGACTCATACTTCTTTATTAGCCTCACTCACACGACTAAAAATCGATAGTGTGTGGCTGGCTTTACATTATTAGACGATGAAGAACAAGAATTAACAGGAGGATTAATTTGAATCGTGCAATTTTCTTCTAGAAACAACCCCATTGCGGCATACCAGGAAATGGGGTAACAGATGTATTAGCAAAGAAAGGAACCTTAACATATATCTGTGCTCCCAATAAAATTTCTTAAAGAACTGCATATAAGATTATAAAGCAGAAATTAAAGGGTTCTCTTATCTCTAATCTTCAAACAGCATTAAGAATGAAGTCTAGAGAAAGACACTGGATTGCTTTCCCGATGGCCCACGTGATGTTGTAGTGGTTGTTTTCAATATTGCAGCCGAATACGACTATCATTCTGTATATTTCAACATAATGGAAATTCTTTTCTAGTCCTACATACCCTCTTTTCGATTTCGACAACATGAACTGTAAGCGCATCATGCCCTGGTCTGCCTTAACTGGGTGTTCTGTGTACAGACGCTATTGGGAACCACGTGATTGCATGAGAATTTTACCTTAGATGTTTTTCTTGTTTTTTGTACTTTTTAATATTTTGTTCTCTTTTGCAGTTTTGTCTATTTACTTTTTTTTCCTGTATCCTTTAGGACTTTATCCTCAGATATCTGCATTAGAAATTAAGAAAAAAAAATCTATTTATATAAATTCCCCGGGAAAAACACGTGCCGTGTTTTATCGTCCGGAAGTAAATAAAAATGCTTAAACTTTAAATGACTTAATTTCTATATTTGCATTTAGAATCTTTATCATTTCGGAGAAAATATTTCTAAATTTGCAAGAACCGATTATGCCAGAGGTGGGGAACGCGCGGCCTTCATAGAAGCTAGCACTTGTAATAATTAATATTTAATTATATAGATTACAAAAATTTCCAAATCAATAGAATTAAATAAAGAACGGTATGAATGTATGTACAGTGTCGGCCAAAATAAAGTTGAGATTTTGAAATTGTTGTCTAAAGTCGTTACAATTGTATATTTATCCAAATGAGCTTCATTTACCTTGATTGTATGATACTTTAACTACACTTTATATGTAATTTAATGCTCAGAGTTTCTTAGCAATACTACCAGACATGTTATATTATCTCTACACAAAAACTATTTTCTTACTTTTATTGTTGTTACTGACTCCATATACGTTAAAATGTCTTATTTTTTCTGCAAAAAAAAATAATAATAATTAATGATTAATGTTATAACAAGTTTTTATCCTTATGTGAATACAAAAATATTTTATATTGTAACTTTTTATGTCAAATAATAAATAAATAATGGCTTAATTTTTTTTGTTATTTTTCTATATAATGCATCAAATTGTTAAATCCATATCTAACTATAATAATTTCATAAAATTCTCATTTATAGGTTCATCAACTTATGCGGCCCCCTTTATTACTACCTAATTTACATGTGGCCTATAATGGTAAAAAGGTTCCCCACTTCTGGACTATACCGTGAAGAATTGTTGTTTCTGCTTGCGTTAAAACGTCTAAGGTGAAAATGAATTAGGCAAAAATCCCTGTTGAGGTGACTAGAAATTCCGTTTATTGCACTATCAGCGGATGAAGATTTTTTAGATTGGGAAAATAAGAGTGGGAAATGGGCATTTGGTAATTGTGTATCGTTATAAGCATTTATCGAATATACGATTTGTCATATATAATTATTAATTTACATAGTATATAAATATTTTTATGTCGATGTGGTAATTGATGTTCCTTAACTTTGTTTAATCCGCTACATTCACATTTGACAAGAGCAAGTAAAGGATACTGAAATTTCAAATATTGCAATAGGTAGCACGATACACTAAAGCACAAATTTCATTACGTTTCTAGGGCTTACAAGCCACTAAAATATCCTGATTTTTAATTTTGTGTATTTTTTTCTTTAAAATGTTTCCAACGCTCTAATTAACATATTTTTGTTGCTATTCCTAGAAAGTTTCTAACAAAATAAAGGAGTAACAGGCTAATATATTTCGCTTATAATTCAATTATTGCTTCGCTTTTAGCTTATTAATCTCGCTTTACTTTTACATTGACTCACACGTACTAGCAGGATAATGTAATCACTCTCAGGCGGTTTACGATTAGATTTTATGACAATATTTAGAAAGTTAAATGCAATAAATCGTATTCCCACTTATGTTAATACCATTTAGGCCTATTACTCTAATCAGTTATGGAGTACATGATCGTAAGACGCATACCACTTTGCGGACAGGAGAAAAGAACTCATTTTAAACATGATGGCTTAGAAATACATTTGATACTGAATACATTAAGCGGTGTCTATGCTAATATTGTTTCTGTAGTAGAATGATGTTTTTATTCGCTTTATTTAACAATTTAAAATAAAACTACAGATTAACTGTAGTAATATTACAGTCAGTTTTGTGTCTAAGATAAAATAGACAAAATTGCATAATGTAATTTATATATATATATATATATATATATATATATATATATATATATATATATATATATATATATATATATATATAGAGAGAGAGAGAGAGAGAGAGAGAGAGAGATTGGTTTAGTTTGGAGAACTACGGTCAATGTCTTGCTACACGAGGGCTAATTTTACGGGAACATGCAGTTCAAAGTGATACCGAAAGGCTACAAACATGAATTCCAACAGTGGAACTCGAGCCCACAGAATCTGAACCGAATGCCAGCACTCTAGCCATTCGGCCATCGCATGGCACATATATATATATATATATATATATATATATATATATATATATATATATATATATATATATATATATATATATATATATATATATATATATATATATATATGCCAGGTGAATTAATGTGTGTTCCCACATTAAATTATAATTTTACTTTTAAAGCTTAGCAATAAAATGATGGTTTTAATCTAAGATATACAAAATGTAAGAAGTATTTTTCACGGAATGAATTAATATCAGTGCCCGTTTTATGTTTTTCGGGAAGTTTTGTGGTACAACAGCATGAAGTACTATCTATGTTTAACGTTTAAAAAAATTACCCTCTTCTGTCAGGAAACTTAGTTTCCTTTTTTGAAGGAATCAACTTTAATCTCTTTTCCTGCTAAATATCAGTAACTGCAGCGTTGCGGAATTTAATCTAATACTCCCGCAATTAATACCTGTCTCCCCACGATGTTTCCTGTAGGAGTTCTTGTTACATAATTAGATTTTGAAACACTCGGAAATTCGCTTTTCCTGTGCAATAAATCTCTTCTTGCTCTATGTCTCACACTTGCGAAAACTTTTGACGCTCTTGAAAATACTCATCAGTTCTATTCAGAAAGTGTTCGCTCATGGCAAAGATGTGACAGGCCAGAAAATGCAGCAGTATCTGTTGAATACATTATAACCTTTCGAAGCAATCTCCTTGAAAATTCTGAAAAATTTTCTACCCATTGAATGGACGGGGAAAGTATGTATTTTGAAACAAAATATTTACATTTATTCATGCTTGAGACAAATTTGAGCGAAGGTGAACTTCATAAAAGTCAGTTAATGCTTTAAAGAAAAGTTTACTTTTAAAGGTAGGATTAATTTGCCGGACAGTAAGACGAACTTAATTTCTGGTCCATTTGGCCATTTTTGTTTGTGTTTCTAGTAACCAGTGTCAAATACATAAGTTGAATAGCACAATTTTAAAATGCCTCTAAATTTTCATAGCTATTTATGCATCCAAATTTGTGTTATGTTTGTTGCTAATAAATATGGAAAGTGAGAGAGAATTCAGTAATTTAACGCATGAGTTGGCAGCTTTAATTAAAGTTTACTAATCGCTGTAAATTTTCATAGCTATTTATGCATCCAAATTTGTGTTATGTTTGCTGTTAATAAATATGGAAAGTGAGAGAGAATTCAATAATTTAACGCATGAGATGACAGCGGTAATTAAAATTTACTAATCGCTGTAAATTTTCATTGCTATTTATGCCTTCAAATATGTGTTTTACCTGCTATTAATAGACATGGAATGTAAGACATAATTCAGTAATTTAACACCTACGATGAACACTTAAGATGGACAGAATAATTATGGTTTCAAAATGACTGTAAGTTTTCATTGCTATTTATGCATTCAAATATGTGTTATATCTGCGCTATTAATAAGCATGGAATGTCAAACATAATTCAGTAATTTAACTTATAAGATGGACAGCAATAATTATGATTTCAAAATGACTGTAAATTTTCACTGCTATTTATGCATCGAAATATATGTTGTATTTTCAAGTAATTTACCCTCAAACGGTACGGTGGGGGGTCGGATCTGATCCAAGGGTGTGTTTTCCCTCTCACGTACTCTCACCTTTCATTTCCAGAGATCGAGTTGACAAGGAACCCTACCAGCCAGTCTTGCAGCAAGTGATGGAGCGTTTGCAGTTATACGTTTGCAGTAAATACGAGTGTCTTTGTAGAAAAACGGTATTCATGATCACTAGTCATTAAAAAAAATTTTTTTTTTCGATTTTGAAGGCCAAAAATGTCAGTATATATTATTTTGTACATTTTTGTGCTCGGAAATTTGGTTTCACTAACTTCTAAAACTATGAACAAGACTCAATTACATATTAGACCTAATATATACGACATTCTATGGAAATGCCAGAGAGATTTTCTTTGTTTGGCAAAATTACATTAGGTTGGACATTTTTTCTACAAGAAGGTTTTTATGTCATGCAATTTATCAATAAATGTTATTATACAACAAAAATGCTTATTGTGTACTTATTTCTACCAAAAACGAGATCAAAAAGGAGATTCATCAAAAAAGAGATTCATCAAAAAAGAGATTCATCAAAAAAGAGATTCATCAAAAAAGAGATCGGGTAGAATCCGACCCGACCGTTCCATCTGTTTCGCCTCAAACCACTGTAGACGGTTAATATGGAAAGTGAGAGATAATTCAGGAATTTAACGCATGAGATGGACAGCTATAATTATAATATCCAAATGGCTCTAAATTTCTATTTCTATTTATTCTTCCAAATATGTGTTATATTCGTTTGTTAATAAGAATGGAAAGTCAAAAAGAATTCAGAAATTTAAAGCTTATAAGTAACTAGAGTATTCTGACATGCTTTGACAGTTTCCTTGAAGTTTCTGAATACATTATATATAAAAGAATAGAAGCTTTATTTGCAGTTTTTAAAACCTTATATGTTTAATTTTTTTTTCCCTGAAATTCCTCTTCAGCTAAAGAAAAAAGTAATACGACCCTCCATTATCTGCCTTTATTAGGTGTCACCGCCATAATTTTTGACTTATTTTTTTAAAATTATATCATTGAGATACAGCGATAGAAAATAAGAGAAAAATTTAAGGAAATTACTAAAAATTTTTACGCCGTTGAAATAATTCTATCACTAGTTTATTATAATAAAGTTAATCTTTAATTTAAATAACAAGATAAAAGTTAAATAGGATTTTCGATAGGAACCTCAAATGTAGGATAAAAATTCAATATGCCGTGGAACTTAAGCTCACAGTTTAAGTAAGTTATTAAGTTACTGAATTTCAAAATTACTAGACAGAATGTCAATCGACGCGTTGTTTAGAAACTCTTTCTCCACCACATAGAGCCTTTACATAGTTTTAAATTACAGAAAATTTAATTAAGTTTCTGCACTATTTAGAATAATGTATCTAAAATTTTCAAAATGTCGAAAATTCATTAGCGGGATTTTATTTGTAGGCAACGTATAGAAATTTACCAAAGAAGAATTTTATATCTGATTTATTTTTTTTTCAAATATAGATTTTAATAAATTTCTTGTAACTATTTCATCGTTGCTGAAAATGAATTATTTCTAAACTGTATGTGTATATACATTTTTGAAATATCGTAAATCAATAATGAACAAAAAATGAATGTAGAGAATATTAGTACACTTACACTCATGAAAATTACATCAAAATTAGGGGATAGACCTCAGAGTCCCCTTCACATCCAAAGATTGGCTTTTTTTTTGTTGAATGAGAACAATGAATTATAACAGTGTTTAAAATAAGAACATGAATAAAAATTTCCTCTACTTATTTTCTATTTGTAGAGTGAAGCAACATTAAAATATTCAGTGAAATTATAAAATGAAATTTAAGTTATATACATGTTTGAAATATTGTAAATCAATAATTAAACAAAAAATATGAATGTAGAGAATATTAGTACACTTACACACACATAAAAATTACATCAAAATTAGGGGATAGATCTCAGAGTCCCTTTCACATCCAAAAATTTGCTTTTTTTTTGTTGAATGAGAACAATGAATTATAACAGTGTTTAAAATAAGAAAATAAATAAAAATTTCCTCTACTTATTTTCTATTTGTAGAGTGAAGCAACATTAAAATATTCAGTGAAATTATAAAATGAAATTTACGTTATATACATGTTTGAAATATTGTAAATCAATAATTAAACAAAAAATATGAATGTAGAGAATATTAGTACACTTACACACTCATAAAAATTACATCAAAATTAGGGGATAGACCTCAGAGTCCCTTTCACATCCAAAGATTTGCTTTTTTTTTGTTGAATGAGAACAATGAATCATAACAGTGTTTAAAATAAGAAAATAAATAAAAATTTCCTCTTCTTACTTTCTATTTGTAGAGTGAAGCAACATTAAAATATTCAGTGAAATTATAAAATGATATTTACGTTATATACATGTTTGAAATATTGTAAATCAATAATTAAACAAAAAATTTGAATGTAGAGGTTATTAGTACACTTACACACTCATAAAAATTACATCAAAATTAGGGGATAGACCTCAGAGTCCCTTTCACATCCAAAGATTTGCTTTTTTTTGTTGAATGAGAACAATGAATTATAACAGTGTTTAAAATAAGAAAATAAATAAAAATTTCCTCTACTTGCTTTCTATTTGTAGAGTGAAGCAACGTTAAAATATTCAGTGAAATTATAAAATTAAATTTACGTTATTTACATGTTTGAAATATTGTAAATCAATAATTAAATAAAAAATATGAATGTAGAGAATATTAGTACACTTACCCACTCATAAAAATTACATCAAAATTAGGGTATGGACCTCAGTGTCCCCTTCACATCTAAAAATTTGCTTTCTTTTGCTGTTGAATGAGGACAATGAATTATAAAAGTATTTAAAATAAGAAAATAAATTAAAAAATCCCCTATGTATGATATATTTCTAGAGTGAAGCAACTTTAAAGTATTCAGTGAAATTATAAAATGAAATTTGCGTTATATTCATATTTGAAATATTGTAAAAGAATAATGAACAAAAAAAATGAATGTAGAGAATATTAGTACACTTACACACTCATAAAAATTACATCAAAATTAGGGGATAGACCTCAGAGTCCCTTTCACATCCAAAGATTTGCTATTTTTTTTGTTGACTGAGAACAATGAATTACAACAGTATTTAAAATAAGAATATATACAAAAAATTCCTCTACTTTTGATTTATTTCCAGAGTGAAGCACCATTAAAATATTCAGCGAAATTATAAAATTAAATTTACGTGAAGGGAATTTTTGACAAATTAAAGCAGACATGTTTATGACAAAATATCATTATCCTGTTCAAATATCCAAAGTACTATCCACTAATACTAATAAAAGAAAGAGTTTTTGTGTGTGTGTTTGCGCGACCTCCAGACGTATCTATGTCACTTACAGCAATGAAATTTGGCACACAGGTAGTGCAGACGATGGGTACGTGCACCTCGAAGCCCGAATTTTAAAATTTATTCTAGAAAAAATTTTATTAATTTTTTATGCAATATTTGGTTCTATTTGCGCTAAGGTCCGCCAGATGGCGCCACGAGAGTGATACAGTATGCTACTATCGAGTGTGACACATTGTCTTTGCGCTATTTATTGTGATATTATGATGACTGATGTAGTCTAGACTCGATATTTTGAATACATGTGATACTAATTAATTAAAAAAGAGGATTATAAATCGCCTATTTAAGAAAACGGATGAAATACCTTTATTCGTTGTTTTTTAATTAAATATTTTCCTGAGGTCACTTTTATTTTCGACCAATTCCGGACACCAAAAAACTTTTTCTTCACCCATACGCGGGGAGGGGAAAGTCTAGAAAGAATTTTTAGCCCATACGCGGAGAGGTGGAGGGAAGGGAACTTCTCACCGGGGGCAGAGGAAGAGAATTTTTCATCAGCCTGTGACTGTTTGTAGGCCGTGGGTTGCGTAAGTACAAAATTTAAATACCTTTATCAGTTGTTTTTTAGTGTTTCCATTCTCTGACAATGATTGCTGAAGGGAGCGGGTCCCTAAACCAACCGGCTACAAGGGCGAAGCCAGGCTAGTACCCTATAATAAATTGTATTTAAAAAACTGTGATGTTTATCATAATAAAGTAAAATTTCGAGATTCTGTGGATTTGACCGATTGTTGCACACCTCTCATTTTAATATGTTTTCACAATATGTAATATTAAATATAATATTTTGTTTAAACCATCATCCATGTCAGCAGATAACACGGGCAGAGCTGCATTTACAGTCATACTAAAAATAAAACTCAAAAAGTTGCACGTTTAAAAGAAAACAAAGATTGTAGTTAATCCAACTGCAAAACCAAGAAGAAAATCATAAGTGAAATATATACTTTGTTAATTAAAAGATCATGCACGAGTCAATATATTTACCACCTTCGTCTTTCATTTACATTTAATTACCTTGCGCCGAGACTTGTACATTATTGGGAATAAACGCACACTAGGATGAAAAACCCATTAATTTTTTATATTTGAACTTACAGATAAGTATTATTTAGTTTATAAAACACTGTTTACGCATGTTTCTTATTATCATGTTTTTTCAATGGTTTGCATGGCTAAAAATGTTGCGATATATTAAAAAAAATACGATACAACTAGTATGGATAACACTGAATACATGTTCTGTATAAAACATTTGTCTTTATGCTTACGTTATGCGATCATTGACCACTTGCGTCTACTGAATTTTTATGCTTCCTTATTTTAATTGCAAAATTATTAATCTTATAATGATATATAGATTGCAAAGTTGTAAGTTTTTATCTGCTCTGTTAATCAATTCACTCCACTTAACTACTATTCGCTTTCCTACAGGGGACTATCCCCTCATAAGAAATTTTCTTTTAATCAGTAAAAAAGGGACGCATTCTAATCATAAGGATTTATAGGTTGCAATAGAACCTTAATAAATTCATGCGTGTATGTGTAGGGACAAGCAAGGAAACATAGAAAATTGCCCTTTATCATACATTTATTCGACTATACTAAAGATTCTTTTAACCCTTCACTGCACGATTTTTCCTTTCTTTATGAAAAAAATAATTTGATGAATTTAGATAGTCACAAATACGGGGAAAATAATGAAAAATTCAGACATCATATATTTTTTTAAAAAGGGATTTTTATGGTATGTGCCATATGTGTCCCAAAGCACACATTAACTATTTCTCTCTTTGTGCCAGATGTGGCACAAAACCCAGAATACTTGTATATTAGATATACAAAAAAGAGTAAACTATGTATTCAAATGCTTTAGCATGTATTTAAAATGTACAAAAAGTAAAATTTAATGTTACAAATTTCAAAATACAGATTCTAAAAAGATATGAAAGGAAAAGCTGTATAGTAAATCCTTTTACAATACAATAAAGCATCATCAGAAGGCAAATCAAAAGAAACTCCTTATAAGGCGTGTAAAATAATTGTTTTAAGAGCAAAAAAGTTCCATTAAGTTCATTTCTCGTGAAATTCAGAATAACAATTTCTCTTTCGATTTATGCATAAAGCTACTCCACACTTTGAACACTTTATGAAAGTTTTGCGAGTACAGTTTGGAAGTTTGCACCGCTGTCTGTTTTCCATATATTCCGGCCAATGGCGTACTCCATCAAATCTCACATCTTTGATTGGCATTGCTGTTAGAGGACCTTTATATTTCTTGGTTTCCTACAGGGCACTATCCCTCATAAGAAATTTTCTTTTAATCAGTAAAGAAGGGACACTTTATCTTCTAATCATAAGGAATTATAGGTTGCAATAGAACCTTAATAAATTCATGCGTGTATGTATTGGGGCAAGCATGGAAACATAGAAAATTGCCCTTTATCATACATTTATTCGACAATACTAAAGATTCTTTTAAAGTGAAATTAATAATAGAATAAGGTTCCCCTTCAAATTATCATTTAATACATGGGGAATCAAAAACAGAGACTAATCATTCAGTCAAAGCAATCATTTCTAGGATCTTTCGGGAGGCACTTAGTACTGTTGAAGAATACAGCGATGAAGGTTTTAGTTGACAGGTGTCCATATCAGGTCGTGTTCAGCATCATCATGTCAGATTCCAGGAACTTCCGCTAGACTCCGAGACAGATTAATGAGTTCTATATATCATCCGAGCTCCAGGGAATAGCAAGTGAAATATTTTGACCTTCTTTCGTTTTTTTTCTTGGAGGCGCTGTTGTCCGTTTACCGGGGTCATTTTGGCCTGCCCCTTTTTCTCTCATTGGACATTGGGCTGCCTTTCTCTTAGCAGTTCCTGTCCCAATTGTTCTCTTATTTCACTGTTCATGTTCCCAGTCTACCAAGTTCCTCCCCACCGTAATTTTCGTTTGGGATACTACTTTCACCATTATCTGAAAGTTTTATAGTGGGCCATAAAATAACGTCACCATCTATCTTGCGTTTATAGTCTTTTGATCGCTATCAATGGCCCCTCAGACAGCTTTTCTCTTTACGCCACCTAATTGTTCCTCAAGTCATTATTTATTATTGCCTGTGGAGTTGTTATAAGAGTTTTATTATTGACCGTCTTTCGACCACACAACGCGGTGAATTATAACATTCAGCGCATCTACAAGAATGACATATTCTTCATATGGATTACTTAATACAACTTATTGGATATAGTAAATGCGAGTTTTCTGTATGAACGAAAGTTGCAGCTGAAATAAAGTCTTCCAACGAAGACGCTGATAATCACTAATGAAGCCAACCGACTAATAATAATACCATGGGGATAGTTAGCGACAAGAGTGGAAATTAAAGTAGTTAGACCGTGGAAGATGTGAAAGGAGTCTTTACGTGTTACGTAGAACGATTACCGAGAATCAGTCTAACAAGCAGGTCCCGTGGATTCCATATATTTTGCTTTCAAGTTTTAGTGATCACCTAAAGTGTCAGACTCTCGTCTCTCATTCTTAAGTGGAATTGATGAACGTGAGTAATAGCGTATTCAATGAACCCAAAAGAAACGCAAACAGGTGTCGAACGATATACACCATTGGAGAGGTGCGACAATAGGTAAAAGTACGCGAATCATTTAGAATGATTTGTGAAACCCATTAGCGGCGCTTTTCCCTTGGAAAAGACGGCAGGAAAGAAAATTCATCATGGATGGTTCGAGAAAGGCTGAGAAGAATGATAAATAAAGAGGGTGTTGCGAATGGAGGGGAGAATAGACTTGGACTGTTGAAGGGTCGACAAGCGTACGGATAGAGAGGGTCTAGTACGGACTTTGAATGATGAACCCGGCTCTCACGAGTGTATTAACGTTGGTCGGAACGAAACTTTGTAAATGATTTATTTAACCAAGATTTTAATGTGCCAATAAACCAGATGTAAATAAGAGTTGGTTCTACAGTTATAATTACTTCTACAAGATAATGATTTGTCGGATCACCACCTTAAAGGTTAGCATAAAGTACAACGAAATATCCTCAAGTTTCCTAGCGCCTTTTCCTAGCGCCTCTCTTTACTAATGAAAAGACGATGGTCATCTGTTGGGTTAGTGGAAGAGCCAATTCTACAAATATCAATTTGGAAGATCAATATGAATCCTGTAAAAGTAAATTATTATTTTTCATCACTTATCTCAATTGTTGGTTAAATTGATATGAATATATATGAAAGACATACTACAAAATATATATTCATTTTATATATATATATATATATATATATATATATATATATATATATATATATATATATATATATATATATATATATATATATATATATATATATATATATATATATATATATAGTCGAACCTCCATATATCTAACTTCCCTATATCGAAATTTTCTATATATCGAACTCTTAGCAAATCTCCATGTTCATTACATAGAAAAATTGTTTCTATATATCGAAAAAAGCTCTATATATCGAAATTTTTTCAAGACAAATTGGGAGATTTTATTCCACTTTAGAATAAAATCGCCCAATTTTTGGAATTTGAAACAATACGTCGTGCACTTCAATTCGCGGAAAATGTCCCTGATGAAGTTTTTCCCTGATGAAGTTTTGACTGAATAAATACGAACATTTCTTTGAACTTTCTTCAAAACTAACTGTTCAGCAAGATATTCGTAGTTTTTTTTGAAGAATCTAACTGTAATCATTGTAACCACTGTTTGCATTATTGTTTTTTTAAAGATATGTAGTCAATAAATGTTTTATATTAATTCATTTTTTAGTTATTAACTTTCATTTAATGGAATTCGCATATAAATTAGAAATGGAGTTTCGTATACGAAAATTAGCTTTAATTTTATTTTTAGGCGAATTATGATAAGACTAAGCTCAATTTTATATATCGAAATTTCTATATATCGATTTTTTTTCGCGCAATTTGCTATTTCGATATATGGAGGTTTGACTGTATATATATATATATATATATATATATATATATATATATATATATATATATATATATATATATATATATATATATATATATATATATATGTGTGTGTGTGTGTGCCAATTAGTTGGTTTAGTATGTACTAAAAGCTGCTACAAATTGGCATTGAAGCTACAGTTGTCAAATTACCCAGTAAAGGCTAACGAGGTTTGAAAATGACCCTTTATTTTCATTTCCAATATGTTATTTGATCGACTTTCTGTGGTTGCAATTCCATAATAGGAACTTATTTATTCAGGAAACAATATATTCTAAATTAATTCTTCCCGATAGAGTAGATAATTAATCCCTCTCAGATTTCTCTTCCCGAATCGCTGCTTTTAAACTCAAGACGTGACATTCTTATTTTCGTTAATATTAGCCTATTTGATTGTATGAATTTCATGTTATTGGCTGAAACGTTTCTATTAACTGATTTCCAAACACCGTAGATAGTACTTTTTCTTGATATGTATTAGAATCAACTTGTTTTAAGTTGCTTCTAAAACTGAATAAAATAAATTTAATTTTAATTTGCATGTAGTATTTCAGACGACAACATTTGAATTTTGTACGTATTTATCGTGATGTATGTCATGAGGTTAGTTTAATTGCTTATTTTAAAAAATAGAACTTTTTAGTTAAAAGCATAGTAAAACAGAGTTCAAATGTGGCACTGAAGTATAGAAATTGATATAGAATACTAAAATTTAAATTTTCTGCATCTTTATCTGGGAAATATGCAGAGGCTGTTCACACATTTTTTAGACGATGTATATTGTATTCAAAAAACTAAATTACATAAAATTCTTGTGTTTTAAATGTTCTATTTGACATCCCTTATTCTGAACTATCTTTCGACACCGCAATTTCCAGGATAATAATGCCTTTTGAAGTGTCGGAAGAGGTATTCTATCCCATTCCTCCTGAACAGCTTTCCAGAGTCTTGTAAGGGTTTTGGGACGACGTTTGGATAATGCAGACTTTAAAAGTGCGAAAGCACAAAAATCCATAGGTGATACATCGGGAGATTTAGTAGGGATATCAGTGAAGGGTATGGCCTTGATACCAGTTTTTTGTTCCATTTCTTTTAGGAAATTTACAGTGGATTTTGATGTGTGACTGCTAGCTTTGTCCTGATGGAGTCTCACAGATTGATGGCACTGTGGGTAAAGCGATGGTATTTCATTCAGAAAAATTGGCGATAAAATATGTTCCTGATAGTATTTAGAGTTAATCTTGACATTTTTTTCCACTCTCTTTATTTTTAACTTGCCATTATGTGGCATAATGCCACTATGTAAAATTAATTACTCTAAAATTTAAAAACTTAATTATAACCGCTATTAACTCAACTTAATTAATTTCATCTTTAAACAATTAATTGCTAGCTGTATTAATATTAATTTAAAATATAACTATTATCCAGATACATATTGTACGCCTAAAGCTATTATACTGTTAATAGATACAATAGCTAAATATATTTACATTTTCCAATTATAGAATCGATTCCCTCATTCGAATTTCGCTTCGCGATTCGATTTCTCAACTTAACTGCAAAAATAACTACTTCCCACGTGTGCAATAGCTTACATGTATTCATACGCCGATGTTTCCTAAAGATAATAACAATATAATCGCAGTTTAATTAATTTATCTTTTTATTTAGTCCTTTGATACAGCTAGTGTTTATTATTCTATTACTTATCCCCTTCTACAGACTTTATTTTGTTGTTTAGACTAAAAGGAAATGGGATCTCTTTATCAGAGTAAGCACATTAAACTAGGCTTGTGTGAGCAGGTTTTGGGTACAAAAGCGTTTGCTTCCCCTCCATAAAAGAGAGTTGATGGTTTCCCCCGTCCGAACTCGTCTGAAAAAAGACGTGTGTGAAGTTCGCTCCCTTAGGCCTCACACGTGCTTAGAGAGTACGATTTTTAGCGAGATGAATGCTGTTTGTAAGATTGGAGCGTGTCTTTTCGAAATTTTGTCTTCGGGCTGGCTGGAGGTGTAATACTGGTGATTTTATAAGGCTTCAAAGAAAAATAATAAACAAGTATTTTTCAAGAAAATTTTGTGTGTGCCAATTTCCTTGTCTTCAGCATGCGTGACCCAGTCATTCTTCATCTAGAGTGCTAAAGGGCACATAATCTTTATTTTCCAAGTGACAATGATACAGTGTATTCTTGCTAATTACCTACTGCGCTTCGTGCTTGATATGTGGTTCCAGATTTATCTGCAAGTTTGATGCAGTTCCAGTAAACAGTGTTCAGCTAATGAACTGGTCTCCACGTGGCAGAAATCGATCCATGATTTACGTTAGCTGAACTTAAAATTTCATCATCATGGGATTAATATAAGTTCAACGTTGCTCCAGTTTTACAGAACTGATTCAGTCTTTCAGTTTCCCATCTCCAATGCGCAAGTGGGAGAAACTCAAGAGTGAGAAACTTCAACAAAGTAATAGTTTTCTGGTTTTTCTGGATGTCAAGTTAGTTGATAAAAGGTGAAGTTATTCTATTTTCAAATTGTTAACATTGTCAGAACATACACAACATCTTATTGCAATGTACTCATATAAAATCACTATACCTCTCATTAATAACCCTTGAACTATTTTTGTTTTACTTTATTACCACCTTATTTTTACTTCACATTATAAGAAAAACCAGCAACAATCATGAATCCCTTAGAAACACTTTCTTTCGATTCTTTGAACCATGTACTTAAATTTTTTCCTCCCCTTTTATCATAATAAATGGCTCTTTTTTTGTTGCAATCATTTCAATACACCCATGATTCATCTATTGTGACAATTGTTTTCCATTTTTCTTTGGATAAGTGTTTCTCATATAGAATTCTGCAGCGTGTCCTGCGTTCAGCGATATGATTTGGAAGAAGACGATGCACATTGCGCTTTTTCGCTTTCTTAATATTTAAATCAACGTTTATCATTTTGTTTACAGTGGACACCGAGCATTTTAATGATTTTGCAACTGTCCTTTGACTAGGGGGATTTTCATTTAACATTAAACTACGTACCTTTGCAATAGTCGAAGATGTCCGTTTTTTCCTTGGATACTTGTTTGGAATTTTTGTCCCACTTGGGGCTCCAATTTGACGTTTTTTTTTCCTTTCTTGTTGACGATATTAACTATCGACGCTTTAGATATCACAAAACCATGACTCTCACATCGTTTGTGGATAACGGAGTATGCATATTTCTCTTCGGAAAGAGCATAAATGTAGCCTTCGAACCACTGCTTTGTTAAAAACGCCATTTTGAATAAAAACAAAACTTTCAAGCCGCAGATTATAATTTTGACTTTTAAAAACATAGTACAATTGCAATTATTTCTTTTGCAGCAAACGATTTTTTATTACCGCTTACCAAAATCGTCTAAAAAATGTGCGAACAGCCTCTGTATACTAAACAAATTATAGAAAATTGGTTCCTCCATGATCAATATCAACTCTGAATCCTGTAAATCAAATTTTGATGCACGCCATGATACAAATTTTAAGATATCCTTTCTCATTCCTCCCACTGATCATTTCTTATTCCACTTATACACATGATACATACAGTGGAAATCGGGAAATTATAAACAAATATTGTTCATACATATTATTAGGCTGGCACTGAAGCGAAAATAAAAATCATTTTCTGGGAAATATATATTATACAAACTATCAAAAATTGTTTTATCCATGATTAATTTCAAATCTGAATCCTGTAAATGAAATTTGGACCGCGTCATGATACAAAGTAAAAGAGATCCTTTCTCATTCCACTTATATAAATGATAGATTCAGTGGAAATCAGGAAATTACAAACAAATATTGTTGATATATATTATTAGGCTGGCACGGAAACGAAAATAACTATCATTTTCTGGTAAATATATATTATACAAACTGTCGAAAATTGTTTCATCCATGATTAATTTCAAATCTAAATCCTGTAAATCAAATTTGGATCGCGTCATGATACAAAGAAAAAGAGATCCTTTCCCATTCCGCCTATAAAAATGATAGATACATTGCAAATCGGGGAATTATAAATTATTATTGTTGATATACATTGTTTGGCTGGCAAGGAAGCAAAAACAAATATATACCCCTATATATCCGGGAATCCCTATTAACTACCTAATATCACAATATCCCTATTATCTGCGAAATATACATTATACTAACTATCAAAAATTGTTTCTTCCATGATTAACATCAAATCTAAATCATGTAAATCATATTTGTATCCCATCATGATGCAAAGTAAAAGAGATTATTTCTCATTCCGCCTATAAAATAATATATATATATATATATATATATATATATATATATGTTACATTCCAATTCTGGAAATTATGGACAAATATTGTTGATACATATTATTAGGCTGGCATGGAAGCAAAAATAAATATCATTATCTGGGAAATATATATTATGCTATCTATCGGAAATTGTTTCCTCAATTATTAATATCATATCTAAATCATGTAAATCAAATTTGGATCTCGTCATGATACAGAGATCCTTTCTCATTCCACTTATATAAATCATGGATACATTGCAAATCGGGAAATTATAAACAAATATTGTTGTTACATATTATTAGGCTGGCACGGAGGCAAAAATACATATCATTATCTGAAAAAACTAGTGTAGACCTATTACTATGAAACCATTTTTATCCTGAACTGCTCTCAGTGCTTCACAGTTTTGTCTGAAGGTAACCAGGACCATCAATTTCTACCGTAATTTGTGCCCAAAGGGAGTAATTAAACTTCTCCTCACTTTTGCAATTAATAGCCTCCTTTTATTCTCGCCACCACCTTTGGGAGCTTTCTGCTTAATTGTCAATTAAAATAGCTTTATATTCATACATTACTCTAGCATGTATCTTGTATCTTGGGAAAACATACGTATACACACCAAAGATTAAAAGAAAAAAGGAACTTGAGTTTTTTCAAGTTGCACATTTTTTCTCGCCCATTTCGCTCTGTTTGCATAGCCATTTATTTGCCTTATGTTCATTAAATTCGACATTTGTTTGCCTTAATCATTAACGCTTCAAAACATTTATCAATGTTATCTCAGTAAATACATTTTGAAGTGTGTTTCGCAGTATAAAACGGGAATAAATGTATGGTTTAATAACTTTTTTAAAATTGAATTTTATATTTTTTTACAAAGTCCGTAGTAACTTGCTTTCCTAGCAGTTTTTTCTTAATGGCCAATTCATTATTTAAAATTGCATTGCATTTGATACTTTGAATGAGCTTTGTTTTTAGTTTTTTTTAATAACGCACACATTATTTTCTAATGCATTTATTATTATAAATCTTGAGTCCTGTAAATGGAAATTAGAAAGGCTAAAACTATTTTTAATGAAACAGGATATTTTAAAACCATCATAAATATCGCGTAGAAGGGTAGTCAGTCTATGGGTCACTCCGAATAATCAACCACAGCTCCATTCTTGTTGCTCCGCCCACTGACTCATTTCCCATTAGCTCTCTTCGCAGAATTCGCTGCTTCGGTCTCATTGGATCTCTGTCTGGCCATCATTACTCTTTGAATCTTCGTGGATTGTCTCAAGTTAAATAATTTTTTTCCAAAATCTTATCTCTCTTTTATTGATCATTTCTCTACAGCCCCAGTTATTCATTCATTACCTACCAACCTAAACTGTTAAAACTTTTTGTAATTTAATTTAAGTCACCTCTTTTCTTTACTTTTTTAATCATGTATTTCTTCACACACATTCTCAGTACTATTATAGTCAATTTTAGAGAACGGTAATCATGATACATTCCACATTGAATACAGAGGATATGGAGCTATACTTGTAGCTCCCAGGAGCCTTGAAAGTTAATTATGCCTATGCCTATATGCCTATGCCTACTCAGTCTATGAATATATCAACACTAGACAAGAATATTTTTCTGTTTACAGAAAGAAACTGATTCGTGTGAAAACATGAAGTATCGAAATGGATGGAATTCATGGCATTTACTCAACTCTTTATGTCTCATTCTATTATTCTTTCTAATAAAAGATGATCATTTGGAATAACGCATTTTAATAGTGATTATCTTAACAGAAAGACATGCTTAAAACCATTACAAAAAAGAATACCTAAAATTTCTATACAAATAATCATTTTGTAAGAAATGTTTATGTAATCCGATAATTTTATGATTAATTACTTAAAGATTTTACTTTCAGACCTGCTATAATAATACTGAATACGGGGATCTAATTTTGTACGTCGATTCAAATTATATTTCGAGTGTTGGGAATTGCATTTACAGCCAACTTTGCTGCTTGTGAACTTATTAAAGTCAATAACTGGAGAGCCCGAAAAAATATCGTAATAGAAAGTAATCATTTTAATGACTTAAAGCGAAATTGTGGATGACAAATACGTAATGAACACTTCTTCAATTCCACAATAAATCAAAACAAGGGGTGCTACATGTTTCGAACTAGAATTGTTGTCATCAGGCCGAAGAACATTGGTGTGATAGTTGCAGTGAACATTTGACAAATACCAAATTCATTGGTTAACTGTCGCAATGAAAAATACAGAAGTGCCAAATTCATTGGTGTGATTGTCGCAGTGAAAAATTCACAAATACTAAATTCATTGTGACAATGCTCATCGGTCTGAGGGGGAACTGTTAACTAGTTTAAACCAACCCTTTTTAATTTTTATGCAAATGTATAATTGTTCATTACGTAAGCATTTAAATATTAGCAATTAAAATTTATAAAATAAATCAGTATAATGCATTTTTATTTATTCAGAACCTCCCCTTCAATATATGGTTTTCTATAACTTCCTTACACACTGAAACCACTTGTAGGGAAAGTTTGTGCACATAGGTGGCGTTGTATGTGTGACGTCATCTTGTCATTTTAAAAATGTACTGTCTACCAGCTCTTCAGAATGATGATTGCACTCGGGCTAACATAGCTAGCTAAAGGGCTAGATTGAGTATGTGTTTAACCTTGTAAATAAAATTATATTTTTGATGTTTCAAAAGGCTTGATGATTTAAAAGGGAATTTATATCCTACCTATAATAGTAAACCTTTTATGCGCTTTAGCTTCAGCACTTAAAAAATTATGTTAGGCTGATAGGAAATTTTATTTAGCAAAATATTCAACGAAATTATCAATTTTGTGTTCTATTTAAAGAAGTGAATCTACAATATTATTGTTATTGATTAAAATTGCGCTAAGTACTGTTGTGAAAAGTCCTTGGACTCGCGACTAAATGGCATTCCCAATCAAATTTCCATATAATGCTTTGTTAGTACTGACCTTTAAAAGACCATTATCAAAGTTATATGACATATCGGCCATTTATTTACGAGTTGCGGTCGTGTGAGTGACGGTACTTTTGATTTTGTTTGAACAATGGATCAGAAAGAATTTTGCGTCTTTCTTAAACATTGCTTATTAATGAGAAGAAATAGCGTCCAAACCCAAGAACAGCTCGGAAAGCAGTAAGGCACATCTGCTCCGTCGAAAACAATCATTTGTCGATGGTTTAGTGAGTTTAAAAGAGGTCGAGGGAACACCGATGATGATGCATGTACTGACGTCCTCCAGAGAACATCAAAAAGTTCACCTTATTGTTTTGTATGGCCGCCAAGTGAAAGTAAGGTATATAGCTGACATCGTAAACATATCAACAGAATGGGTGAGACATATTTAACATGAGCATTTAAATATAAAAAAGCTTTGTGCGAGATGGATGCCGCTTTTTCTAACAGTCGACCAAAAACAGCAACGTGTCGATAATTCAGACCGCACTTTGGAGCTATTAAAGCGAAATCCAAATTGATTTTTCAACAGATTTGTAACAATGGAGGAAACATAGATCCATTACTACACACCTGAATCAAAAAATCAGTCCGCAGAGTGGTTGGAAGCTGGCGAAATCCGGCCAAAGTTGGCGAAATCCGGCCAAAGATGCAACAATCGGCTGGAAAGGTCTTGGTCAGTATTTTTTGGGATGCACGTGGCATAATATTCATAGACTATCTTGAGAAAGGAAACATAATAACAGGCGAGTATTATGCAACATTACTGGACCACTCGAAGGAAGAAACCAAGATAAAAAGGCCGCACATAGCGAAAAAAAGTGTTGTTTCACCAAGACGATGCACCGGCTCACACATCAATGAAAGTGATGGTAAAATTCAATGAATTAAACTACGAATTGCTCCACCATCTCCCGTATTATCGAGATCTGGCCTCCAGTGACTATTATTTGCTTCCAAACTTGAAGAGATGGCTCCAGGGGAAGAGATTTTCATCAAATGGAGATGTCAAATACAAAACTGATGCATATTTTGAAGCCCTTGACAAATTCTACTATGTGAAATGTATTCAAATGTTAGCGGAATGTTGGAATTAGCGTATCGGACTTCAAGGAAAGTATGTTGAAGAATAAAATAAATTTTTGACAAAAAAATTATTTTTTAATTGCTAGTCCCGGGAGTTTTCACCCCTAGTAGTAAATCTTATTCTAACATAAAATTTCGTAGCATATATGCATGGAGCAATGAGATAAAAAATTAGATAACAAGAAATATACACATCAACACATACTGATATATTTATAATGTAGATTTTCACGTTATAGATCAATGATAAGACACGGGTATTTTAAGTTCATTCCATACCAAAAAGGAGAAATCTAATAAAATATACTAATGAAAGTACAGTCGAATATTTCTGTCATGCCTGAGAAGAAACAATAGTAATTATTACTGAATTAGAAGATGTAACTTAGTTATGCTCTCCAGTTTAATTAATCACAATGTTTGTTGATTCTGCTAGTTGCAGTTAATTCATTAATTTTATTTGACAAACAGTTAATTATAGAGTTCTCTATAATTAACGCCTGGAACGAAAATTGTGATTTTATGGGATTTGTAAATACTTTCACACATAGTAATTTAATTTTATGGCCTTTTCCTTATTTAGATTGGAACAAAAGGAATGAATTTCAGCTGTATAGAATTATTTACATTTATAAACTTCACTTTCTTTAAAACATTCATCTCAAATATCAAGCCATATAATCTTTCAAAACTTCATTTCTTTAAAATAGAGTTTTTCTTTTTGCATTACACGAATTCCTATGAAAGCATACGCTGATACATCTTACCAGATATGTATTCATATGTCACGGTAATTTAGATACTAATAAATAAGGTAATAAAACCCAAGAAATGGAAGTAATATTATAGTAACTCTTTCAGGCATGCATTTCAGTACATAACAGCAAAAATAAATAAATAAATAAATTAGACAATTGTAAATATATACCATTCCGACATACCAGGAAGCCTTGGACGTAGGTTTCGACCTTGTTAGGGGATCCTCACTAAGAAGTACCCCACGAGTACGCTAGAGGGATAATAATTCAGAGTGCTAAATTCCTCTAAATTGTTACTTGTGGCTGAAAAAGTGAAGTTATACAGCACACATGAGAAGGAACTATCGGCTATTACGAACTATGGTTCAAAATTAGAAAAACTGAACAATGACAAAATGCCTGGGGAACTCCCTCATGGGAAGAGGTAATTGCAAATATATATACTCTTCCATGTATATATTTAGAGTTAGCTCCGTCCTTCTACTATTTCCTTTTGCATAGTCAAAGACTATTCCTTCCTGAAGAGCCATTACAAGGCAAAACTAAACTCCAACGATACATGGTTCAAATTTGTAATAAGCTCTGCCCCCAAAGGACGTACAGAATGTATGTTACAGTTTCATCTTTAAGTACTCTAAATTTTTTGCCACATTTCATAATATACGATGATGTTCTACAATGTATGCTGGAACTCTTCACTTTGTCAGCCACCAATAAAGATATCACGAAATTCCACATTTCGAATTTCGGGAATTTCGTAGGCTTGCTTACAGCGTACTCTTCAGTATGCCTTGCTGAGAGACCCATAACAAGAGTGAAATCTACATCCAAGTCCGACTGATATGCTGGAATATAAGTGTGTATTTGCAATTGGCTTCAGCAGAGAAGGTGTTTTACATGCACTTTGTGAACTCGGTCAGACAAATTCGGCTGCCATTTTTCATTGGACACAAATAACTGTTACTAAGGCTCAGTGAAACCAGGACAGTCTGGTGTTTTTGCAACTGTCCACAGGTGATTTAATCCTACCCTGTATTGTCAATTTGAAAATAAAAAGTGTTCTCTGAATTACATTTTGTAAGCAAGTGAAACAGAGCAGTTTTCTGACTGTACTGGTTACAGGGTTGAAAATAATGTAATAAAATGTCCTTGGATTTATTGAAAAATTGAAGAGATTTTGTAAAAACGGAATATCTGATCTACAATTGTTTCCTATAGATATATAATAAAAACGCCCCACCGTTATTAATTAATTGTCTTTGAATAGCTAACGCGTATTCTAAATTCTTTTCAACCTCAATAAAGCCCAGCTTCCTAGTTCAAAAACGAAATAACCGAAAAATTTATTCTCTTCAATGAACATGTGGTAAAGTTATTTTTAGGCATGTGTCAGCATCACGTGTCTGTCTAGCCACACTGCACTTGTTCGGAAAGTCATACGACGTTGAATCATACCTTCACGTGTTCAAATCTGCCCAATTGAGGTTAATTTAAGCTCCTGGATCCCCCATGCTATATAAAGACCGAACAGTGATTTTCCACGGGCATTTTCTGTTTGCTTTCGCGTTCTGTTGTCCTATCTTCTCGCTGCACCACTGCTGTCCGATATAAAGTTCTTTCTTCTCAATGCCACAACAGCTGTCCTGTAGCTATTATCTATGTCCTGTTCGTCAACCAACCTTATATTGATGTGCATAACAATATTGTCATCGTGCTCCTTGAATAAATGAATTACTGTTCGTGTATCTCTTCTCTTCATCTCCAAGGTATTACGTGTTCCTTACTCGGTATTTCCACCGCCACGTCTACGAAAGTGTTTCAATCGCCCCCCCCCCCCTCCGTGCACCGTGAAAGTTATATATTATTACAATATGACCAGTGTTTCAGAATCAGTCATGTGTAGTTCATTGCAATAGTCATCTCCTCCACTACGCGATGCGAATTTTATCATCCATCACTCACACATGTATATATATATATATATATATATATATATATATATATATATATATATATATATATATATATATATATATATATACATATATATGTGTGTGTGTGTGTGTGTTTGTGTACACACAGGCGCAAAAGTTTAATTTTTAGAGAATAGGGAAGTTCTACGAGGGAACTCACTTCAAAGCCCCAAGGCACTAGATTCTGTGGACGAAGTTTGGCCGCAGCAATAACTGAAACTAGTATGGACTCCAAGCGTAGGCAGTTCGACGGCAGTATTAAATGTGATATAATTTTCAAGAACTCTTGCATCGTATGATAAACGAACTTTTAAATCCAAACTAAATTATATATATATATATATATATATATATATATATATATATATATATATATATATATATATATATATATATATATATATATATATATATATATATATATATATATATATATGAGGCTCAGCTCAAATTCATTTCGGAAATTTATCTGTCGTGCGCTTACTTTCCCAACGGTATTTTTCTGGTAATAAGCAGCAAAATCTTAGAAAGTACATAATAGCATTAGAGATAATAAGAATAATATTTGAGAAAAAAAATAAACAGAAATCCAATAAACACCCGAAAGGGAAAAGGACTTTCCCAAACTGCGTACCACAAGGTAAAATACGTATCCGTTATAATAAAATCAGTGGGATATTCAGTAAATTACTTGATATCTCACTAGAAGAATTTTTCCTCCGCCATACCAGATATGATGGAAAACAGACACTCTTGATTGTTTAGGATGACAAATTAAGCAAAATCCTGAGACAATATAAATGTGACGCAAAATATGATGGACATCCTGCTTCAAAATAACATACATTGAGACGTTTACTTCTATATGTAATGCAATTTAAATTTTCTATTTCATTTTTTTCCCTCGAGATGCTCGTTAATATTTTAGAATTTTCTTAAATTAAATAAATACTATACGTGATAAACTGCTTTTAATTTGTTCATTTCTCTTTACTATCGAACTGAAATCAATAATTCTCTTTGATTGTTATGTTCTTTTGCTCTTTATACTTAAGAATATGCGCAAAGCTAAACGGCGTAAAGATTTTGTCCTCTGAGAATAAGTAGTTTTTTTAAATACAGCATTATTTACACCAGTGATTTATTCTTTCACTTTTTTCAATGGCTGGTTGGTTGAGACTGATACGGTCATTTTTTGCTGCACGAGGGTTAATTTGACCGGATTTTCGTTCAACGGTTTTTTACTCTTGCATGAGAAGCTAATATATTACACATTTGAGGAATTTGTAACAGACAGGAGAAATAAAAACATCTATACACAACTTCTTAAAATCCACAATAAAATAAGGGGGATGACTACATGTTTCGAACTAAATAAAAATTCACCATCAAGCTGAAATTCATAAGGTTTGATAATCATTATGAACAATTCAAAACAAGTGACTACTAGTCTTTACATCTAGTGACTTCTAGTCTTACAAGTGACTTAAAGTCTTGACAATAGTCTTTACATCTTCATTCTTATAAATAAATCAGGTTTTAGATTTGTGAGATTACTTACTGCGATTGTTATTTTTGGAGATTTTATTAAACTGTAAATTGGAAACGGTAATAAAGTCGGCATGCTTGTGTTTTTCTTCTATTTCTTTATACTTTTAAATACAGGGAAACTTCTCTATCCGGCTACCCCTCTTCGACGGTAACCCCTCTAAACGGCCATATTTTGTTCAGAAGTGATTAAAAATATATTATAGACAATGTTATGGATTAGAACTCTTATGTAGAGACAATGTTATGGATTAGAACTCTTTTCGACGGCCACACCTCAAAACGGCCACTTTTTTTTGGGGGGGGGGGGGGGGAAATCCTTATTGGCTGCCATAGAAAAGTTTCAAGCTGGAGTATATAAGATTGTCAGATAGATATTTCGCGAATTCGCCGAAAATTTTGCGGGTATGGCGCCAGTGTTGTTTGTTGTTTAAGATGGATTTTATGGGAAACAGGTGTGTAATAGGTTTTTGTATGGAGAATTGAAGTTTACGACTACGACTTCGTGCAGCCAGCATAAGCTATGCTTTACTGACCGCTACAGCCAGCGGAAACTTCGTTTCACTGTACCTTTTACTGTACTACAGCCAGCGGTACTTGGTGAAACCAGCAGCTGGGGATATTCTGTAATGTTTTCGGACGGATGCGTAACGTAGCGTAGAGGAGCGAAGCAAAGGTATCTAAGCGAAGAGAAGATCCCGTGTGAGGCTACGTGTTTCATAAAAAACGCGCAGCGGTAAGTTTGTTTTACAACTTATTTGTTTTTTCTTCGTTGGAACATTTGTTTACATTTTGCAGTTTAAGCTCAAAGGGTCTGCGAAAACGGGAATTTGGCGGTAAAAATTTTTGTTAAAAAAGGAATCGCGCAAAATTTCGCGAAGTCTGACCGTCTTATTCCCTTTTAACGAAGTTTCACTTGATAACAGAAACATACTCTGAAAGAGAATCAACTCTCTTTTTTTTTTCTTTTTTACATACATACCATAGTTTTTATTTTATTTTACGTTTTACCTAAAAATGATATTTAGTATAAATTAAATTTGTGGGTCAAATATTTCCCTAGGAAATGAAGAAAGAAAATCCTTAATTTTATTTTGCTACGTTTTATTTTTAGATAAAGTTTTTTTTCGTCGGCTAAATAGTGACTGTAGCAAAAGCTTCTCAATCTGATGACCGTAATCGATACCTTCTTAGATCCTTCCAGTTAAAATACCACCGAAACGCTTCATTTAAGGATGAGACAAAGCAATTTTTTAGTTAAATTGAGCCCAAAGGAATAATTATTTTTCTTTGTACTTTCGTAATTAAATGCTCTTTTCAATTCTAGTTAACAGCCTAATTGTTTCTCTAAGTTTTTGGTTATTCATCAATTCTCCAGCATCTTATCTTCTTCAGAACACATTTTTTTTTCTTTCTTTTCTTATTAGATTATAAGAAATTTACCACGAGTTTGGTACCGTGTTGTAAAAAGCATCGGTCGATATTTTGAAAGGGTATTATTTAGGATTACTCTACCTCATTAATCATCGCTTACGAAAAAAAAAAAACTTAAATATAGTTATTTTCGGGAGTATTTTGTTATTTTGAAAAACAGAGTGATGCGCATGTTAAAGATGCTTGAACTTTTACACCTGATATATTTTTTTTCTGTTACAATGAAGTTGCACTTAATTTAAAATTTTTCACTTCGAAGACTTAAAAAAAGAAGAATTAAAAGCCTTTTTTTTGTAAAGCTGATATTGTGAAGAATGTTCATTTTGTTTCAAAAAGACAGCGTTTCCTTTTTGTGGGTCATTTTTGAAAAATTCATATATAGATGATTTCTGTGAATTTATCCTTTCATACATTTTAAAACTTCTTTTTTTTGATATTCTTAAAAATAATATTTTTTTTTTACTAAAGGCTTTCCCACTGCAGTTTTTATTGACTAGTCAAATATTTAATAATAAAATTTTTTTTAATAAATATTTTATAGAAATAATTTACAAATTGCAAAATAAAATGTTAAATTTCAGGGGTTCAGTAAAAGATTACTTCAGTTTCCGTTACCCATTATAGGAAAAAAATCGTTCGATACTCGTTATGCCTTCAAGGACCAATCAAAGTCGTACCACTGTGTATACAGTGAAACGTCTCTGTGGAGGTCAGTAATGGTTCCATTTGGAGGGGCGGTCGTAGAGAAAGGGCCTCCTCCATAACATTGGCTTCCTTCAATCTGAACAAAATATGGCCTTTAGAAGGGTGACCGGCCAGAGAAGTGTCACTATATATATAAATATATATATATTTACATTAATTGTATATATTAATCGTCGAATTTATTATAAATTTATTTGTATATATATTAATTTTTTTGGCATAAATTGCATACATTGAACGTTGTATTTAATTTGAACATACTCCGTAGCGAAGTGCTGGTTTTCAGCTGGTATACATATATACACACATACACACACACACACACACACACACATATATATATATATATATATATATATATATATATATATATATATATATATATATATATATATATATATATATATATATATATATGACAGGAAGCGTGTTTGCTCCTGTGTGGATTCGATATTATACAGTCAATTCGTACTTTAAGTAATTGGGCGAGTGGCGAGGCAAAGACTCAATCAACAGTCCATGATCTCTTAAATCTTCTTTATTGCGTTCCTTAATCGAACAAAGCTCCAGGTCAAACCTTTATAGAGATTCTATACTCACTTCTACCCAGACTTGGGTGTATATAATTTGAAGTGGCACTCTATTTGAATTTGAAGCAAACACATTTTAAACATGAAACAATGTTTATTGAATTCGTTGCACATATAATTGGCTTTTACAGTAATAAGCATGCGTACTACTTGTACGGAATGTATAAACACAGCTTTCAAGAACAATATATTTTTATACTCACGAACAGTAAGTCAAACCAGCAGTACTGCCATGTAAACTTCTGGCCCGCTAAGCACTAGCGCAGGATAACACCTTTTCAACCTTAACAACCTCCCCCTTCATTAATGACGCTGCGTGGTATTTATACTAAGCCTGTATGCCGAAATTAGCATATCTAAAGCATCTTCTTTAATTCACTCAAAAGTTCGATTCTTGTGAATCGAATCTTGTGTATACCTTACACTGGCCTCCCTCGAAAAAAAAAATTAGGTAACTGAGGTCTGAACGGCTTCAGTTAACTAATTGAAAACGCGTGCTGGTCTGACTTTTTACATAATGGGTGGCAAAGCCAAAAAACCTTCCACACGTTGTGTGGAGGAAAAACGCCACTACCATTTTACAAAACTAACCCCGAAGGGTCCAGGTGACACCATCAAACAGTGGATTTGCAGAGTTGCGGATACTGGGCTGGCCAACTGCGCCCTAAAATATCTATTTTAATTAAAAGTGACAACACAATTGCACAGCATGACATTTCTTGACTGTATCTGCTCTCCCCCAATTTATAATGTACATGTGTTATGTTTTGTGAAGTCAGTATGTTAGTTAGTTAATTATTATATTATGCTGTATGTATTTTTTTTCTAGTCACTACATGTCCCCTTCAAAAATTTATAAAACAACAGTATGCCGTTTTTTTTCAGTGGCTCACTCCTTCCCCTCAAAATGTTTACACAGTATATACAATGGGGAACTTCAAACCAATTTGGTTCGGTTTTATTAAAGGGTGGGAGTTAGAATAAGAGAATTGATACAAGACTTGTTCCTCATGAATGCAGCAACTTCCTTGCACCAGTCTGTCCAATCCGTGGAACCTCTCTTGATGGTTGCAGTCCTAGTAAAGGGGTTCGTTGACCGTGTGGGCATCCTTCGTGCAGCAGGTCGTAGGTCCTGAGGCGCTGGTCCGGCTTGACGATGGACAGGAGGTCTCTTGGGAGGAGGATCTTGTTGGGCGGCAGAGATCTTTCGTTTCCTTTGCGTCTGCTTCCCCCGCTTGCGTGGATGTTCGAACGGCTGAGAGTCAGGCGCCGACGATGGAGAAGTCATGGGAGTCTTTCTTTTAACTCCTGACCGGGGTTCCTGTGCAGGAGTGGAGCTGCTTCACTCATGCAGGTTATCACCGGAATCGTGAGTAGGGGGAGGACGGTCTTCGTTGGTGACCCCCGAGGGTCCAGCATCTTGTGAACCTTGTTGCACTTGATTTGAAAACAGGGTATAGTCTGCACGGTTTATATACCTCTTAATCTGGTCTATATTTGCGGGAACTTGCTGTTGGCCTTCTTGTAAGGTAACCACTGGGCCTGCTACCTTTTTTATTTGGTACGGACCTTGAAATTTCGGGCAAAATTTCCCGACTATGCCTTTACTGGCGTTAGATAGTGAGTGGGTGGCTTTTAAAACCCATTGCCCAACTTCAAATTTCTCCTCCCTACGATTTTTATCGTAGTATATCTTCTGTTGCTTCCGCATCTGGTCATTAACTTGCTTGACCTCGCGAAGCATCTCCTGAATATCAGCTAGTTGAAATTGAGGCGCTTGCCCCGGTACGAAGAACAGACTGTCTAAAGGGGTGATAATCTTTCTGCCTAGAAAAACTTCGGCAGGTGTTTTGGCTGTCGAGTCGTGGACGGCCGAACGTAATGCAAACGCAAACTGCTGTATATGTTGATCCCATGTTTTGTGATTGTTTTGTATAAATGCGCGAATCATTTTAACTACATTGCGATTTACCCGCTCCGCAATATTCGACTGTGGTCTATAAGTGACCATTTTTGCATGTTTTATTTGAAGCCTGCGACACAGGTCCGTGAAAACTTCGCTGACAAACTGAACACCGTTATCGCTAATAATTTTTACAGGGGCATCATATCGCAAAACATAATTATGTGTAAATGCATCAGCAACTGCTTTGGCTGAGGCTCTACGCAGGGGTATAATTTCGGTCCATTTTGAAAAATGGTCGACTATTACGAGTAAGAACCTGTATTTTCCACTTGCACTACGGGGATATGGGCCTAATAAATCTATCCCTACGATTTCATTAGGGAACGTGGCCACGATACTTTGTAAAAAACCCGCGGGGCGGTAATTTGTGTAGTTAGTACGCTGACAAGTGTCGCAGCTTTGAACGTACTGGGTGACCCACTTACTCATTTGGGGCCAGTAAACCACCTCATTAAGTCGAGAAAAAGTTTTTCGAATACCCATATGGCCGGCTGTAGGTAAATCGTGAAGAGTATGTAGAATGTGTGTTCTCATTGAACATGGAATGACGGGACGAATTTCACCATTCCGATTTGTGGATGATTTGTAAAAAAGGAGATCATCGACTAGTTCATAGTTCTGTGCTCTACCCTGTATAGCATGCAAATTAACTCCGGAAAATTGTTCGGGGTTTTCTAGGTATTTAACTATATCTCCGAATTCCAGGTCTTTACGAAGTTCTTCTTTTAACTGCGTTTTATTATCTAGCACAATAGAAGTGAGCATTTCACATTGAGTTATCGACTCCCCGTCTGGGTCTCTGCTTAAAGCATCCGCTACCAGATTTCCTTTCCCCGGACGATGCTCAATGATTAAGTTGTATTCCTGGATCTTTAATGCCCAGCGAATGACATGAGGCGTAAAATTTTTGCCCGAGTATAATCGGGTTAAAGCAGCATGGTCAGTTATAACCCGAACCGGCTGTTCTGAGAAATAACAGCGAAATTTTTTGAGTGCTACGACAATAGTCAAACATTCCCTTTCAGTGGTTGTATAGTTTCGTTCTGCGGAATTTAAAGTTCGCGATGTGAAAGCGATAGGTTGGTTTTCCTGCATTAGTACAGCGCCGATTCCGACATTAGAAGCATCCGTTTGCACTACGAATTGTAGCTTGTGATCTGGATGGCGTAGTACCGGAGCTTGGATCAATTTCTGCTTTAATGTTTGGAAGGCGTTCTGGGCTTCAGAACTCCACGTAAATTTAGTGCGTTTCTTTCGCAATTTGTAAAGCGGTTCGGCGACTTCCGAGAATGCAGGTATAAATGTGCGGTAATATGAGCAAAGACCAAGAAACGACGAAAGTTGTTTTCCCGTTTGTGGGATTTTAAACGCTTTTACAGCGTCGATTTTAGATGAATCCGTTTGAACGCCCTGACGCGTAATTTTGAATCCTAAATATGGTAGTTCTTTGCGGACGAACTGACACTTTTTTGTATTTATTGTTAAGCCAGCCTGTTTTATCAGAGAGAGCACTTCCTGTAAAAGAGCTAAGTGCTCGGTTAAAGTTTCCCCCGTGATAATTATGTCGTCGAGGTATACGGCAACGTTCTTTCCTAAAACAGGCCTTAGTACTATATCCATAAGTTTTTGGAATGTGCCAGGTGCCCCATTGAGTCCAAAGGGCATGCGACGAAGCGCAAAAGTGCCTTTTTTTGTTATAAACGCCGTTTTTTTAACGTTTTCAGCCGCCATAGGTACTTTGAAAAACCCGGATGTTAAATCTAAAGTAGTCATGTATTTAAATGACTTTAAACTATGAAGAATATCCTCAATTATTGGCATAGGATATGTAGAGAATTTTGTTACTTTATTCAGCCCCCTGTAATCAACTGCAAATCTCCAGGCTTCGGGATCAGTAATAGGCAAGTTGCCTTTTTTTCGACATAACACAACCGGACTTGCCCACGGACTATCGACCGGCGAAATAATATTTTGGCGAAGCATTTTATCAATATGAATGTCTATAACATTCTGCTTGTTTGTATCGTACCTATATGGGCGGGCACGAATTGGGGGACTGTCTCCCGTATCAATTTTGTGCGTTGTAACATGAGTAATACCTGGCTTGTCTGAAAATACCTCGGCAAATTTGTTTAAAGTAGTCTGTAAACGAACTTTTTCGTTTTCTTTTAAGTCCGTTTTCGACAAGTCAACCGGAACGGGCAGCACAGCTTCTTTGGACTGTTGGTGCATCTGCACCGAGATAGAATTCTGCTTGAAATTTAGTGCTACATTACACGAGTAGCAAAAATCAATCCCTAGGATAACCTCCAGTTGCATATTTCGCATTACATGAAAAACAAGGTTGTTTTTTTGGGATTGTATACTAATGTGTGTCAATAATGAGCCTAATATTTGACATTCTTCCCCTTGAGCTGAAAGTGTTCGTAATTTATTATGTGTGTTTAAGCGCTTCATGTCGTAATGCGATTTGAAGTACTTTTCTGACATGTACGACCTTTCGCTGCCGGTATCAAGTAAAGTTGTTATGGGAATTGAATCAATTTGCAAGTGCACATAAGGTAGTTGTACATTTTTTAATGTAAGCGCACTAATGTTACTATAACGTTGGGCTTTACTATCATGCCGTCCACGATGTCGATTTGAAACTCGCGAAAAATTTTGGCTGGGCTGTATAAAATCTCTCGTACCTGAATTAGGATAGGGGGTAGAGAAGAAATGCCTATTGAAATGTTTAGCTAAAGCTTGAAGGAGGGTAACCTTGCTTGTAATTGTTTGATTATCTAAAAAATCTTGAACACTTGGCTTCAAACGTTGGATAACTATTTTTAAGATTACCGCTTCCGTTACCCCTTCTAAATATTTCTCACACTTGGAAATCTTTTCCGTAGCAAAATCTAACGCAGACTGACCTTCACGTTGCCTTAGCGAATAAATTTCCGCTTCAATTTCACTTTGATTAACCCTTTGAGGGGCGCCGTCCTCACTGTGCGAACACATTTTCTAGAATTTTTTTAACCTAAAAAATGTGAATTTTTTTTTCAATTAAAGGTTGTAAAATACTTTTACATCTTTAAACTGATAATAAATGGCAGGACCAGACATTTGTCTGTTCATTTAATTTGAACACAATGAATGCAAGTTAACGCTGTTTCATAGTTGGTTTTATTTTCAATTATTTTAAGGATTAAAAACCTAAAATGTTTTAATTTTTTCCACTAGATTTTATAAACATGCCTCGACTAATACTGACATGTCATTACTTCTTAAAAAAATCGTTTATTTCTTTGTATTTTTGCGCTTTTAAATGGTGTTCGCACAGCGAGAACGCCGCCCGTCTACGACATTGAAATACAGGCTCCCCCCGGAAAGGGAAAACAAACACAGCTGTCCTTATGTTATCTCCTCTAGACGATTTGGTCTTGCTTCTTGGGGGGTAAAGGGGATTAAAAAATGGTTAACCCTCTGAAATTGGGGGTGTTTTTGGAAAAGGAAAACTTTATCATTTGTATTGTCATCTGTTTCAATGGTGTGTGCTGGGCACTATCACCTACAGTTCCCAACCTTTCTGCATTCGACAGTGGTCTATTGAATTCATTCTGTGTGCTAAGGTTGGCCTCTGTCAGAGGTTCAACAGGCAGAACTAATCAGGATGTGACAATATGTCTGGCTTATTGTTTCCAAACGGCAACCGGCCACCTTCAGCACAAGTGAATTTAAATCAATTATTATAAGCATGACCGCTCTGGGTGGGCTCCTGGAAATTCCCACGTGTGAAGGTATTGGAAATAGCTAAAGCGCGTTTTAAAAATAGCTCATTCTGCTTTTGCTGTTTTCAGATCAGTCGCTCTTATTTGCTAATTTTTTTAGTTAAATATTCTGTTGCAAATATCTTTTTTTAATTCGTTTCATATAGTTCACTTATATCTTTAAAATTGTACAAAATAAGCTTTGATTTTATTTAGTATAAAATTTATTTAAAACTTCGATTTTTTTAAAATCATAATGCCCCGTCCTGGCCTGAGCCTATCAGAAGCTCTAGCTTTATTAGAGGAGCTTCCATCAGATCCTGAATCTATAATTTTAGATGATAGTGATGTTGAAGAGTATGTTCCCCCTCAATCTGCAAAAAGGCATTACATGTTTCCAAAAGTTCCATGGAAAGACAGCCATGAAATGATATGTTGAGGTTTTTTTATTTCTTTAATTTTTATATTTTACTGATATTTCTCACATTTTTCTGACATTTTTATATTTTTCTGATATATTTTTATATTTTTTGATATTTCTTATTTTTGATATTTTGAGTTCAATAAATTTAACATTTTGAAAAATTTCTTAAATTTTAAAATTTTAAAAATAAAATTCAAATTTCTGTTTGTTGAAAATTATTTAGTAAAATAATTATTATTATAACGATATAAGATCAGTTATTTTTGCTTTTGCTAGAGTAAAACAAGGTAATTTAGTCTTTGGAAAAACGCTAAGAAACTGTTGCTTGAATGACGAATAGTCAAAAATCAGATTACTGCTTTTCATACACGTGTACCACTGATATGCACTACCTCTTAAAGCGGCTAGAGCAATTTTAAGTTTATCCCCCTCTGGGGTGCATTGTTGCTGAAAGTAATGCTCAATTTTCTTTAGGAATTGGCTTGAGGGGCCGCCATTGAATGTGGCTTCGAATGGCGCAATTTGCTGAACCATAATTACCCGAGGAAAATTTCCAGCAGGATTTTGTTCTACAACACTCATTTTTTAAATAGTATATAAGTACTTGCAACAATTTTATCAATATAAGTACACAGTACACAGTTTTTAATTTCAATTATGTTGTTCGTTACAAATTTAACGCTAACTACCAGGGTATATATATCTTTCGGTCGCCAGTATAGAGATTCTATACTCACTTCTACCCAGACTTGGGTGTATATAATTTGAAGTGGCACTCTATTTGAATTTGAACCACACACAGTTTATACATGAAACAATGTTTATTGAATTCGTTGCACATATAATTGGCTTTACAGCAATAAGCATGCGTACTACTTGTACGGAATGTATAAACACAGCTTTCAAGAACAATATATTTTTATACTCACGAACAGTAAGTCAAACCAGCAGTACTGCCATGTAAACTTCTGGCCCGCTAAGCACTAGCGCAGGATAACACCTTTTCAACCTTAACAACCTCCCCTTTTTCATTAATGACGCTGCGTGGTATTTATACTAAGCGCGTATGCCGAAATTAGCATATCTAAAGCAGCTTCTTTAATTCACTCAAAAGTTCGATTCTTGTGAATCGAATCTTGTGTATACCTTACACCTTTTCCCGTAGCCATTATGTCAATTCCTAAGCACGCCTGCCGCGAGCTTCCGCTCTCGACGAGATTCTCCTCCAATCTGGAGCGAAAAACCAAATTCCCTCAGAGCGCCTGCTGTACGCGCATGAGCAGACCTCAATCTTTTGGTCATCTGAACTTCAATATTACTGAACTTGTAATTTTGACTTCGCATCCAACCGTTACATTTCTAAAAATAAATCTTCTAGCCTTGAATTATTCGCTTTGCGCTCAAGTCGCCTCTAAAAGATGATTTTCTCCATAGCAAAATACGAGCGCTCTGTAAATGAAATATTAGATTCTTATTATTTTAAGCCCCCTTTCCCCGTACTTCTCAACTATATTCTGACAGTTCTGTTATGTTTTGACATATATATATATATATATATATATATATATATATATATATATATATATATATATATATATATATATATATATATATATATATATATATATATATATATATATATATATATATATATATAAAGAGAGAGAAAAAAATTCACTGAAATAATGTTAAACTAAAAAGAACTATTACGGCTAATGAAGGATAATGTTAATTAATTAATATTTTGATATGCAAAATATAAACTATTTTCAAGTGATTTTTTTTAGGATTTTTATTTTTTTTAAAGTTACTTTGCTGCAAAAATTTTCGTTAAAGTGCTTGGTAGAAAAATATTCCATAGAGTAATATGTAAGTGACTTTTTGCTAGCGTCATATTTTGTTAGACGCAAAGCCATTATTTTTCCTTATATATTCCTTTTTTTTATTTTAAGCCAAGTATAATTAAACCGAAGAACGACACAAAAGGAATTGGATGAACAATGGGAAGGGAAATTAGCATGTTAAATTCATTTCAGCAATAATTACATTCAAAAGTATTCACATTTACATTTTGATTTAAAACATTCTACAGTTTGTGTCACTTAGCGCGGCGGTAGAGGGTTGCATTCATTCCAACAAAAGACACATAGTCTATTTTCATTGAAAGTAGAAGAATTAATTTATTGACGCGGCGCTTAAAGCCTTTCCTTTCTGTTTTGAATTGCGCTAGATGATTAATTTATTTATTCTGTCACAATTCGTGACTCTAGAACGAAAAATCTGTCTCCATTTTTTTTTCTCCTGTCAATGTACATTTAGATGATAAAAATTAACTGAAACAGCGTTCATTCTTACAATGAAATGCGAAGATATATTATTAAAAGTACAAAATCATGTACAAAGACTAGGCGTAATACTGTCTAATGATTTATTTCCTTACTATCTCAAACACAATATTGTGTGTATATATATATATATATATATATATATATATATATATATATATATATATATATATATATATATATATATATATATATTTTTTTATAATTTTAAAGTATATAATTATATATACTTTGATAAGTGTATTTCTACGTGAAATGGTTTACTGGAAATTTTCTTATAAAATTTCACAAAATATACATTTATTTAAATTGTACAATTATTTTTAACAGTCTTATTTGAGTATAGCAATTTTTTATATAAAAAAATTTACGAAAGGTTAAATAAATTGCATTACCTATAAAATGGAAATTAATCAAGTCTACATTTTTCTCCAGGAAAGCATGGTTGACTTGTACATAACGTTTTAAAAATGACAACGACATATAATGGTTCTTTAGCATTGCCTATAAATAAATATATTGCCTATAAGAAATTTTCTCAAGTAATATGAAATTCGTTTAAAATTTGCGTGCAAAAGCTGTGTTCCAGAAAGTAATTTATTCTGTTTCTTTGCTGTTTTTAAATTTATGGCCTCTTGAAATATTTTTTTAAATAAGAAATCTAACTAGATCTAATTTTTCATAGTTTCTTAGGGAAACATTCATTTCTAGGAAGTTGACAGCTTAAATTGACTATTTGTTACATTTGAAACATTAAATTTAAAAGAAATTTCTAGAGAATCCAGAAGTTATATATATATATATACATGTATATATATATATATATATATATATATATATATATATATATATATATATATATATATATGCATGTATATATATATATATATATATATATATATATATATATATATATATATATACATGTATATATATATATATATATATATATATATATATATATATATATATACATGTATATATATATATATATATATATATATATATATATATATATATATATATATATATATATATATATATATATATATATATATATACATGTATATATATATATATATATATATATATATATATATATATATATACATGTATATATATATATATATATATATATATCTATATATATATATATATATATATATATATATATATATATATATATATATATATATATATATATATATATATATATATATATATATATCCAAAGGCAAACGCAGTACAGGGATAATAAATGGACCCTTAAGCACATACAAAAAAATATTTTAAACATAAAAATGACTTAAATTGTGAAATACATCAGTGATATATTTAAATTTTCGCACACAACTTGTAATGAATTACTGAGAAAAAAAATTATAATTAGGAAACTTAATTATTTGTAAAACATGATTATTTTTAAATTCCCAGGCATAAAAGCATACAATAGGAAAAGCAATTTATTTCTTCTAGTTGTACGTTATCAAAATCGTTTTTTTAAAGCATTTTCAAGAGCTTTATACTTCTTTTAATGAAGGGAAAATGATGCTAGAGTTCCTTGTATGAGGCCGAACTTCAAAACAGCATCAAGAATTTTTATGGAAGGCTTATTTACATTTAAAATAATTTACAGTTCCCTTTCTCCATAATCTGGCCCCAAAGAGTGTTGTTCTTCTTTGCATGATGAATTTCGTAAAGTTTTTGCATAATTTATCCATTACAGAATTGCCAGATTCAAACCTTTTATTCTAAGTATTTCTTTAGACATAAAAAAGGAGGTTTCTAAACAAGAGTATAAAAAATATTAACATACATAAATTTCACGTGATTATTCATTGTTTCCGGAGAGACCTCGGTTCCTGTTTTAAGCACTGATGACAGCAGTGGATGTACTCTCTTCTTCGTTTGATCCCATGGTACTGAATAAATAAAGATACCATTTGATAATGAAACGTTAAGTCCGGCTCGACAAATTCATTTATGCTTGAAAATCCATTAAAATTGCAGCTAAAAGTAAAAGTGGTAATTTTTTTTTTTGCTGGAATCGCTGGGTAAAAGGCTGTACAGTCTCTTTTGTAACTCTCAAAAGTATATTTTTTAAGTACTAAATAAACGAATTTTTATGAATTATACATCACATTGCAAAAGAAGAGACCACTTCCATTATACAGGACGCATTAAAAGAAATATGATAAAATAGATTATTTCTCTCTGTTTTCACACTAACACGCAAATATGTATATACAGGGTGGTCATAAAAAAACTTTGTCGATATATGGACCTCAGCGGCTGTTCCGTTCAACAGATCGAGATGAGATTTCATATATAGTTATTCAGAGGTATGATATCGGGGTTCTGTGATCGGCAATCAAGTGGTGCTCACGGTCAGTGACTTAGCAAAGGGGGGGCAAGGGGGTCTATAATGCCCCGGGAGCCACTCGCAGAGGGGCGCCAATGTAAGACCTATATATTATATTACTATATGTATTTCAGGGGAGGACACCAATATAAGGTCTATATATTATATTACTATCTGTTTTTCGGGGAGGACGCCAATATAATGTCTATATACACTCATGGACAAAAAAATTAGCGCACCAAGAAATAATTGCGGGATCGTAACGAAACTTGAAATGAAGGTACATGTCGGGGAGATATGCAAATGATTAGAAATGCATCGTGATTGCGCATTACGTATAGCCGGTAGAAGGCGTTGAACATCGTACTCTGTGGAGTATAAAACAGGTAACCAAAGCTTGTTTGAGTGTGCTGAATCATTTACAAAGGAAGAGCTGAGATAGACATGCCATTACGCCGTGTTCGAAGACAATATAAGCAGTTGTCGCAGTTTGAGAGGGGGAGAATCGTCGGGATGATGGAAGCTGGGTGGTCAGCTAGGCGAGTAGCTCGTCAATTAGGCCGCTCTGATTGTGTTGTGAGGAGGTGTTGGGACCAGTGGACCCGAGAGATGTCATGTACACGAAGGCCAGGCTCAGGACGCTCTCGACAGACCAGTCGTCGAGAAGACCGCCACATCGTAAGAAATGCACGCGTACAGCCAACTGCTTCATCGGCCGCCATCCAGGCACAGGTAGCACCTTCACTAGGGGCCTCTGTGTCTTCTCGAACCATACGAAGGCGCCTGGCTGAAGGACAGTTGGTATCGCGGCGCCCATTACGTGTGCTGCCCTTGACGCCCACCCATCGACGCCTCCGTTTGGAGTTTTGCCGCGCACGAGGAAACTGGACTGCAGCGGAATGGAACCAGGTAGTCTTTAGCGACGAATCCAGATTCAATCTCGGCAGTGATGACAATCGTGTTCGTGTGTGGAGAGCCCGTGGTGAACGCTTCAATCCTGCCTTTGCTGTACAGCGACACATCGCTCCCACAGCTGGTGTCATGGTATGGGGTGCCATTGCCTACAATACACGGTCACCCCTAGTATTGTTCCGTGGCACCATGACAGCCCAGCGGTATGTTCATGAAATCCTGCAACCACATGTGTTGCCACTCATGCAACGGCTCCCAGGAGCCATTTTTCAACAAGACAATGCTCGGCCTCATACGGCAAGGGTGTCACAAGACTGTCTCCGCACTGTTACTACCTTTCCTTGGCCTGCCCGATCCCCAGATTTGTCTCCAATCGAGCATATCTGGGATCATTTGGGACAACGAGTTGGGCATGCCACGAGATTGAACGAACTAGAGGCAAGGTTACAGCAAATATGGAACGAAATGTCTCAAAACATCATACAGAACTTGTATGACTCAATGCCCGATCGTATCGCATCGTGCACTCGCGCTAGAGGGGGTCCAACGGAGTATTAATTCTTCGGTTCTTTTGCCTTTTTCTCTGAAATAAATTATCCTTTTTCTTTGATTTTCTTATCATTTACTTATATCAAAGTAGTCATTACGTATGTAAGATTTTGTTTAATTTTGACGACTCCTTCTTGTTGCGCTAATTTTTTTGTCCATGAGTGTATTATATTACTATATTTTTTTTTTGGGGGGGGCGCCAATATAAGGTCTATATATTATATAACTATATGTTTTTCGGGGAGGGCACCAACATAAGGTCTATATATTATGCTACTATAAGCTTTTCGGGGGGGGGGGTGCCAATATAAGGTCTATATATTATGTTGTTATATGTTTATCGGGGGGTGCCAATATAGGGTCTATATATTATATTACTATATGTTTTTCAGGGGGGAGGCGCCACACAGGTATCGTGCCCCAGGCGCCAGTTATTCTCGCTACGCCACTGCTCACGGTTACGGTTATAGGTACAGAAACTCGAAATTTTCGAATGACAACGTCCACATTTTACCATCGCAAAATGCTCAACGCATGCGAAAACCCTAAAGGCCGTTGGAACAGTACGTGTATCACCCATTATGCAGGCACAAAAAACAGCTCTGTGAAACGGCCTATGATGTCTCCTATGTCGAAAAAGTGTAGTTCTAATAAAACTTTTTTTTGTCCGATCTGTGTAGTCATCTATAAATGGTGTCTTGACTCTGTGATATGCAAATTCCCTCCGTGCGTCCCAATCTTGTTTTTGTTGACCGTTCGCAGAGCTTTTTTTGTGCGTGCATAACGCGTCCAATTTTTTGCGAAACACGTACCGTTCCGAAGCTCTTTAGGGTGTTCGCATGCGCTGAGTATTTTGCGACGGGAAACAGTGGGAGTTGCAATTCGAAAATTTCGAGTTTCTGTACTTATAACCGTAACCGTGAGCGCCACTTTGTTGCCATTAACAGAATCTCGAGCTCATACCTCTAAAAATCGATATCTGAAATCTCATCTCGATCGGTTGAATGGAACAGCCACTAGAGTTCCATATATCGGCAAAGTTTTTTATGACCACCCTGTATATATATATATATACATATATATATACTGGGTGGTTATAATTAAACTTCCCCTATAAATGGCATCCTACAGCGCAAACGGGTGAACAGAATGCAACGAAACTTTGTATATGGGCTATACAAGAGATGCGCTCATGGAATTTCGAAAAACAAATTTAGTTCCAAAATGTCCCCCATGTGGCGCTTTTCATGGAAAAACATTAAATTTAGCAAAATAATCAACCAAAATGGAATACATAAACAATTTGAACATTTATTGACTAGTTTTTGATCACTTTGTCATCGAACCACATTAAATAAAGGTAAGGAAATAAATAACAGTACGCCTTTGGTGTTTGTGAAGAAAGACAGCCGAGTTTGCAGTAACAGGTACAGATTATGACGAAATGAGCAGTTGTCAATCGTGTTCAGAACGATGTAAGGAAATGTGCTCAATCTGACCACCGTCAGTCACCTGCAAAGTTTGAAGGCGATTTACAGTGTGTTCAACAGCAGATCTTAACGGATCAGTTGTGATGCTTCGCACATGAAGCGTGATGTAAGGAAAACATTAACCTTTCCTTAAATTATCCTGGACACGATTAACAACTAGATCCTCTTGTGATAGTAAGTCATAATCTGTACCAGTTTCTGCAAACTCAACTGTTTTTTTTTTTCTTCTCAAGCAGCAAAGGTGTACTGTTATTTATTTCCTTACCTTCATTTAATGTGGTTCGATGGCAAAGTGATCAAAAACTAGTCAATAAATGCTCAAATTGTTTATGTATTACATTTTGATCGTTTATGTTGCTAAATTTGATGTTTTCCATGAAAAGCGCTGTCTGGTGGGCATTTTGGAACTAATTTTTTTTTCGAAATTCTGTGAGCGCATCTCGTGTATAGCCCATATACAAAATATTAATGAAAATTTTCGGACTCTGTGAAAGTTTTTTCACTGATGTTCGAATTTCAACCAGGAGTCTTGTGATTTATTTTGAAATAGGACAATTTCTATAAGAAAATTAAAAGAATATTATACAAAGGGCGATTCATAAAAATTGAAAGTATTTTTTTTCTCCTGTTGGCAACAATACGAAAGGGAAAAATGAAACTGCGGATAACTTCCTGAATTAACGAATAAACTGTGCCAAGAGTTTTTAAACGTAGAAGATGCCACTCTTTTTTGTCGCTGAGCAGTTGTTTAAGGGACGCTTGTGTTTTGAATACAGCGTAGGAGGTGAAGTAATTCAGAGTTAAGAAATGAAATGCAACGTGCTTTCTCTTCTTGCATTAAACAGCCTCTTTAAAATGTGACGTTAAAACCATGCAATAGCCTTCTTACAATCCTGACCGCCCTCCATGCGATTTTGGTTTATTTCTGACATATCTCATGTTATTTCAGGCCAAGGTTCACTGAAGCAGCTTTTTAGAAAATGCCTTCTCCATATGCTTTGAAAAATTGACTGAAAAATGGAATCGTTGCTTAACACATTGTTGCAAATAAAACGTCTTATTTTTTTGTCGTTGAGCAGTTGTTTATATGACGCTTGGTTTTTTAATACAGCATTGGAAGTGAGTGATTCAGAGTTAAGAAATGAAATGCACCGATCATTCTCTTCTTGTATTCAACATTCTCTTAAAAATGTGATGTTGAAACCATGCTATAGCCTCCTTACAATCCTGACCTTCCTTCATGCAATTTCGGGTTGTTTCTGGCATATATGACATTATTTCAGATGTATATAATTCACTGAAGCAGCTTCTAGAAAATGCCTTCTCCACATGCTTTCAAAAATTAACTGAAAGATGGAATCGTTGCTTAACACCCGACGGACAATATTTTGAAAAATAATAACATATATTTTGCTGTACCTGTATTCCTTTCGTTTTTGGGAGTTTACTTTCAGTTTTTATGGACCACCATTTGCAAGAGTGGCGTTGTTGCAATCTCAGATACCCGGCTGAAGAATGAAATGTATGAATCTCTTTTTGCAGCAATGGACAAAGCTAATGAAGATTTCATTATGTCGGAAGAGAAAGCAAAGGGGAAATATTTATTGGTCCAAACTTTTCAAAAGTGATTCAAATAAAAGTCAGTTCTTAGAATATTTTCCTATGCCGCCCTAAAAGGAATCCTGGGTAGCATGCAGGATTTTAACCCATTAACCGCTGGTGTTGCGTTGACGCAACGGTCAAAATAAATGAGTATAAAAATTTAGCTATCAAATGAATTTTATGTTAACAGTAGTTTTTGAGTAGGGTTAATAATCGAATTGAAAACTATTTGCCTTAACCTGGTCTTTTAATTAATTAACGAGTTCCAAACTTAGACAGATAGTTAAGCATTTTTGAACGAGAACTTTCTCCTGGTCTTTTTCACATAAGAAATATACGGAGATAAACGTGAGATTTAGGGATGATTTATTTTCAGCTCAGGTCAAAGTTTATCAGAACATTCCATCAATCGGTTGATTTTGTTTGGGTGGGGAAGGAAGAAAAAACAGGTGTTGCGTTGGCGCAACGTCAGCGGGAAAAGGGTATTCACATGTGTCGCTCGGCTCCGTAGAACTTTCCCCCGTTCTGTGGTTATAGAAATGCCTAAAACTAGATACTTTACGTTTAAAGAAATTCTTCAAAGAATTTTCGACGAAGATTCAGATAATGATGACGAGGATTAAACTGATATTGTTGTTATTCTACCAGAGACAGCAGAGGCTAGTGATGAAGAAGAAGGAAATGATAATATTTTGAATAGTGACAATGATGATTTACCATGCGATACTGCTGTAGAAATTAAAGTGTGAGTAAAAAAGAAGTTTTTGTCTCCTAAAAGCAGTACAGGTTTTTCGAAAAAAATTAAAAAACAAAAACTGAAGATTTGAAATGGATAAAGAAGGGACCATTGAATATGTCTCAGCCGAAAAATGAAGAAAAAGATCAAATCGGAACTATGAAAAGTATAATACAAGATAAAACTAGTGAAATGATTTTTGATCTTCTCTTTGGCTCAGAGGTTTATTCCCTTCTCGTCGAATAGACAAACTCATGTGCCCAACAAAAGAATCACCCCAATTTTTTAGCATCTGAAACCTACATGAGACGGTTCATTGGAATATTGTTGCCGACGGGATATTATTCTTTACCTCAGGAAGAAATTTACTGAAAAGCACTGAGAAATTTACTGAAATTTACATGCAAAAGCCATTACGTGGAAAACGTAGACATTTTATTGTCAAGTCCGAAGACAGCAGAAGACTGCGTAGTAAACAATGCCATAGACAGACAATTTATCCATTCAAATTTTGTCACGTTACTCTACATCGTGATTGTAGTGAAGCTTTTCGTGATAGAAACTGTTTTCTGGATATAATGAGTAATTTTGTAAAGGAAAAATAAGTTAAATCTTTATAATAAATAAATTACCTGCAAAGTGATCATTATCTTTCTAAAGTGCAATAAAGTAAAAAAAATCCCAGTGCTCAAATCAAAGAAAACTCTGCAGAAGTTCAGTTGAACTCACTTAATGTCAATACTCTTATTCCGCTGACGTTGCGCGAACGCAACACTCGATTTTTCGAAAGTTAAGACCAGTTTTGTTATTTTACCCATAAATTAATGTTGTATATGTTCAAATGAATAGCCAATATTATTTGTATTAAAAATAAATCACCCCTTATAGTTTTGGCGGTTAATGGGTTTTAAGCAGAGATTCACAAGAAGCATGAATAATTACAGGGTTCAAGTATACTAGCGGTGTAAATTTTTCTATAGAATACTACAATGATAGTCTGTAAAAGTAGTAAAATAATTTTGAAAACTAGATTTTTTTTATGCCTTAAAATCTTTATTTCTTAAATTTCTACCAATTCTATTTTTGTTGTTGTCATTAAGGGAGCACTTGGTGATCAACACGTTAAAATGATATTATTAACAGATATATGATTTTAAAAGAAAACATTGTAAACTTGCCTAGTAGAAAGTAACTACATTGGTATACTGTTGCTAGGATATCAAAAGATACTTATTAATAGTATTATTGGAAAGTAATAACAGTATAAATACGCTGTAGTAAAACCTAGTAGTAACATGTTGCGTTGAGAGCAAATCCCATGGGATAAAAAAATAAAGCCTGTAAACATTCAATTATAATTTTTATGAATTTTTCCTAAATCTAAAGGAAATGCTAGTTTTATTATAAAAGGTAAATAATTTACGGCCTCAGATCTTTTTTCTAGATGTTCCGAGCTTTATATAAAGTGATTTGTAGCAATTCCTAGACATGTAGTACCTTTATTTAACGTTTTAAAGCATGCGTCACACACACACATACTATAATATGTAATTATTTATCTTATTTATTTATATAAGTTAAAGAAGTTGAAAATAAAAAGCCAAGAAATTATGAAAAAAAATGCAAGAGTTTCACATAACTGTTTCTGTTTGAATAGCAAAAATAATACTAATGCCCATAGAAACATTCCTGAATAGCCTTTGTTACTGAACTAAGAAATGCAAGAAGACCAAAAACTAGCGAAAAGGAACATAAAAACACAGATCAGACGATATAGAAAGGCAATGTCTTAATTATTGGTGTCATTATTGATACCGGGGATAAAGTAATGAGAATGGACATGACCGTTTTTGTTTATCATTATTTCCTAAGTAATCCCTTTCACCGTTTCTGAATAATAATAGCTAAGATAAATTTTAAGACTCATGGTAAGCGTAGCTCTGAAAGTAATTTTAATTTTGCTTTTTCATACTAATTCTTTTCAGGTTAAATTAGAGTTTTGGAATTAATTTGTTATATTTTACTATTTTCAAATATTTTATGTATATTTAATTTTTACATATTTTATTCAATTTGTGATTTTGTATAAGAATTTACTTTCTATTTTCTATTGAAATTTGTCTTATTACAGATAACAGCAGAGACAATCCTTAAATCTAATACTTTATGCATTTGCGATAATTGTAAGTTTAGCTATTTGAAATAAAAAAATTATTTCTAAACCAACTCAAATATACGAGAAATCTTCAAAATTCATTACATTTGATGAAATATCATGAATCCCTTACTTATCAGAGGAATGCAAAGATTGCGGAAATCAAACATTATCTTAAAAGGTACATGACACATATCACACTACATAGATAGTTAACCACCATGAAACATTTATTTTACATTACGGTGTCACTTAAGCACACTCACCAATTAAGCCATGCTACGTATATTAAATTAAGGTCCGAACCTCCGTCCTGATGAGTGTACAGGACATGCATTTATTCGAACAACATTTGCTTATATTTCAAAACAAGTTGTGATGCCTCTCCCTTTTAGCTTTACTCAAATAAATTTTGAACCACTGTAATAAGCGGGATGTGAGTATGCGGTATCTCTAGACGGCTATCTAAATTGGTAGGGACCACCCAGCCGAAACTGTCAGACACAAATTTACGGTTCCGACGCTTCGGGACGCCAGAGAGAGGCGTTGTACTGTGCAACAACACGGTGTCATAAAACACCGAAAAGTAAGAAGTCAGCAGCAATAAATCTAATGTCAAATGTCAAGAAGCGGGGGACTGTCCGATGGGAAAATATCCCAGACACGGCCAGGTGTCCGAGTTAATTAGAATGCACCGGAACATTTCAGAAGCAGTCAATGCGATGAAGGAGACCTAGAAGTTAACCTACGAAATAGTTGGCCTGTCCCTCATCCTAATAAAGGGGTAGGTCAATCGGATGAGATGACAAGAAGGCCACAGCAAATTAAAAAAAAGAAAAGATAATATATATGTAAGGCCAAAACGTAAGGCTAAAATATGGGGGAGGGCTTTCGTTTAGAAAGAAATAAAAAATTAACAATTTAAAACGGTGAAATTACGAGATATCGGGATAGGGGCATCGCAGAGAAAGTATTTTACGGGTTGGACTTGATTCACTTAAATTGAAGAACCAGGAAGGGAATCTATAAATAGTAACAAAATTAGAAACGTCCCAGCCTCATCGACGGTCCGACGTCACGAAGCTCTTGTGGGCATGCGCGAGGGCTTTAGATGGTAAAAAACAATAGCATTTTCGTCAGACGGCGGAAAATTCTTGATCTGTGCAGTAACGCGTCGCGCGGAAACGTGATGAATTCTTGGATTAAATTATCAGATTGAATCAGGTAGGAAAATATTGGGAAAATAAACGATGTTAGATGTAGTAATTTTAGTTCTTTGCCACCGGCCTTTTAACTCATTGACTGCTATAACTTTAATAATTATGTAGAGATAGATTTAAGAAGGAGTAAGCTTGGATGAAAGACGACGTAATGGGAAGGGTGTAAGTAGCGAGCGCGTCATATATACCAATGTTGGAGCATTTTCGAGAGAGCCCTTTATTTAAAAAAATGAGAATAAACTAAGCTGCTACAGGGCCGATGAGGTTCCGAATAATATAAAAATTTAATGCCCAGAGCGAGCCCCCTACGAAAAAGAAATACTAACTCAGCTGGTACAAGGCCGAGAAGAATCTTGACACGACGTAAAACTGATTGACCAACGAAGGTTCGCAAAGTGATACAAAGTCAACTATACAACAAGTATGGAGAAGAGATGACTAAACTAGTGCTATCCGGCCAATACCTGACTAAACGTGTACGCACCCTCTTATAGCGGTGAGACGACGACGGAATCTACGGAGATAGGAGACCAGTGATCAGAGATTACCGGCACGAAGATTGCTACGAGGTGCCGAGGTGAACGCGCATATGACCGACGACCTGTGCTGCCGGACCCGCGGAACAACATAGAGGTGATCAACACAAATCATCGTCCAAGGTATACTCCGAGTTATCATCGACCAATGAACTTTTAGTGATGATATACAACTATTTTTAATGGACTATAGAAGAGGTGGTCAACTTTTGTGTACATAAGATCTACTTTTAATCTTAAAAATGTGTCGCGAATGACCCTACATAGGCGTAATCTAAGTGGGGAGGGGGAGGGGGAGGAATGAAATACATACTACGTTTATACACCGTAATTCATTATGAGGTGCACTCTCGTGAGCTATGGGTATATAAGCAAAATATACGTTCAAACATACGTATCTATCTACGTGAAAAACAACATACATAACGGGCCAAAAAAAGTCACGTCCAGGGGAATTAAAATAACATGAGTAATTATTGACAATATTAGTTTAAATTAGCTACAGATAAAGAAAAATTTAGAATTTATTACGTTAACATGAATGAGAAGACTGAGTTTCCATGTCCCTAACCAAGGAATCTTAATTAGGCGTATATCAATGGCAATTTTCTTATGCTTGGAAAGAACGGGTGCGATGGTATACGTTCGTTCTTGACTGAATTACAGCCCCAGTCTAGTGAACTGTAAATAGAACTCTTACTGCCCCCCCGAATTAGAGTCCTTAATTAGTGTTCTATTTATCACGTAGTTTAATCGATTTCTAAGTTAAGATATCAAGAGCGATCGGCCAAAATTGGCTTCGCGATCGACTTGTTGGCCACCCCTGGACTATAGTGCACAGTGACTGACAAATATTACACGAACTTTTGAGTACAAGTGGTGGAGACGAGATCAATCAACAGTGACGGCAGCCCCATGGGTGAGCATATTTGCTAACATTATTTATTTCACATCCTTACTTATTACATACTCGTCTTTTGCCTTCAAGGGTCGGCATTGCTAAAGATATGATGTATATGATGACTTGCAATAGTGAAAGATTTATATAATTGATAATATTAAGAATTCAGCATTATGCTAGGTAATGTGTATGTAAATAGATATGTGCAAATAAATTGTATTTACATATAATAAGTGTGTTTTTGGGGAGTTGTAGCCCTTCTCTGAGTTAAATTGCTGAAACAGAATTGGTCGCAATGCGACGCAAAATGTTCTTTTATACGATCACAATCTAATGACCCCACGGGGTTATTACAATTGGTCTCATTGCAACCACCAATGTTTACTTCAGATTTCTAATGTAAAATTTTTATTGAATACAGTATTATCATATATCTATGTAAGACTGAATGCTTAAATAGGAAAAAAAAGGTTATATAACCCGTTTTGTGTAATGGTTTTCCTAATAATTATAAGTAAAAAAAAATCTTATACTTAATGAACAAAAAAGCCATTACATGACAAATAATCCTATTTACTGTCGATATTTTGAAGTATAATGACGAGTTTGTTTTATGGGATTTCATAATTTTCAAGGATACGTATTATTTTTGTAGGCAGAGTACTTAATAGTTCGTCTTGGAAAAATTTTAAAATTGTGAATATTTTATAACTTACAGTATACTCTCATGACATGACATGCCATAATGTCAGCTAATTCACAAAATACATTACACGTCACTGTTTACAAGGAAAACAAAACGACATTTATTAACTTAGGTCTATAAGAAATTGAGTATTGATTTTCTATCAAATATTTTGATACTTTCATTAAAACTAGAAGATAAATGAATAGTTACGCAAAACAACAAAATTCTGTCCCACATGTTTATTTCATGTTGCGAGAATCATAAAAGCATAACAATTGAAATTTTAACTAGTAATTTCACATTGAACGAATATTTCAGATAAATATTTATTCTATACTATTTCTGCTAAGGAAAGCCACTTTTATTTTGAATGAATTTAATGTTGACTGTAGTCTTCAAATGTGTACATTCTCCCTTTTCACCGCAAGAAAAATCGATTAACGTGTTTCATACATATATTTCGGATTTTAATATAAACATTTATGCTTTTATCTGAATTTTTTTACATTTTTTCTTTATAATATTAAAGGCAAAAATATCGCTTTTATGACTGAGGATGAATTTAACACGAAAGTTTTATACTGCAATTCGACTGTAAACTACAGGGTACACATTTTGAAAAATACATATTTAAACTGAATTTAATCATGAAACACACAACCCACCTAGAGTACCTGAGTATACGGATTATGTAACTGATTACACATGTTCATGCATATACTGATGATGTAACTGATTACACATATTTATGCATATAGGTATAATAGAGGTTTTCACATTGTCAAGATAAAAAATAATTCCGGTTTTCTGATAATGTATTTTCCTGCATTGAAATTTGTGAAGTAGATTATCATGTAAACATTTCAGTTAGCAGTGTTTGATCTAGATACATATAACCTTTGTCAGAAAAGTTCCAAGACAAGTTTTTCTTTAAGTGTAATTCTTTAAGTGGGATGTTCAAACAAAAGAAACGGGTGTTATTCAGTCACCTCATATTTGTTCTAAATAAACATGGCCTTGGAAGTGTTTCCATGTAAACCCATTAAGTTGTAGGGCTATACTTAGCAACCCACTGTTCGGATTGTTGGAGAATTTAGTTGGAAGTGGCACGAGTGACGTGGTGGACGCGGATTCCAAGCAGATGGTTCACATTAATCCTTGGGTGGGAACACCTGCCTCTCAGACAGCTATGGTACTGTGAGTCTACAAACGCTTCAGTAGCCTCTCAGACAGACGCTTCAGCCAACAAACGCTTCAGCCAACATCTTGTCTCTCAGACAGCTATGGTTTATTCAACGCTACCCCCCCCCCCTCCCCCACTCTTCGACTTTGGGTACTGTGAGTCTACAAACGCTTCAGTAGCCTCTCAGACAGACGCTTCAGCCAACAAACGCTTCAGCCAACATCTTGTCTTCAGTGTGCAAATGTGATTCGTGATGCCAGCCTTCTATGGTTTAGGTACGTGGCCTTTTTCTAGAACATTATGTGTTCTACTAGACAGATATTCCCACTAAAATGTGTCTGAATATCTGACTGTCAGGCAGATAATTTTCGTACATTTTGTATAAAATGTACAGTAACGATCAAAATCCTTCAAGATTTGATTTAAGATGAACCCATCCTGCATTCGATATTATAAGCCTAGAAGTTAGAAGATGGGCGCATCCTGCAGTCGAAATTATTAGCCTAGAAGTTAGATGAAGAACGCACCCGGCAATATAAATTATATGTCTAGAAGTTAAATGATGAACGCACCCGGCAATCTAAATTACATGCCCAGAAGTATGATGATGAATTCATCCTGCAGTCGATAGTATACGGCGTGAATTTCCCTGTGTAATTAACCCTGTATCTCGATACTATATGCCCTGCAGATCCCAGAGTTGATTAAGCCCAGCTCAATGAATCTAAGCATCCTTAAATGTGGAGCAGCAATAGAGACCTATGAATGAGCCAGCACCAATACGAACTATTTTAATGAACTCTTTAAAGACATTCAAGACCAGTACCTGAGCCCATATTTACTGCCTTGCCAACACGCCACCAGAGCTGGCCTAAGATAGTGTATTCTACGCACATGTGCCCTTGATGATCATCAGATAAGGTAATGTCTCCGCTTTTTCTTAATCTCATTACATGTTCATTGCTTCAAACAACAAGGAAATTTAAATAGTTAAAATACACAGAGCGCGATAGAGTAATATATAAAAATTGGAGATTGGAGTGGTATATCGAATTAAATTATGGAATTAGATGTCAATTATGGAACGTAGATATTGCTATAATATTAGTGTGATGAATAGAATGAGATTTTCTATATGATTAGTTAATCTCATAGTTAATCTCATAACTATGAGATTAACTATGGTTTAAGGCATATTAGTATGTCAAAATTGTTGAGTTAGCGTAAACTGTAAGTGTATTATGTTCAATAAATCAGTTTGTCATGTCAAACCAGAGTAATTCTTGACTAAAAGGATCACAACAAAAACGCAATATAGGTGACGAGTTCAATATTACCTATGGTGCTAAAATGTATAAAAACTAACCACTCAATATTTCTGCTTTCATATAATTCTGGCATGAACTCCAGCCAATAAATATTTTCACTGGTACACCTGTCGCAGTCTGTTAAGAAGGTGTCATGAAGATACTGCAGCAATGCAAACTACTGTGACAGATGTGCTGAGAAGCATCCCGGATAAAGCTTCCTCTGTCTACCTCCATGACCTCCATAAATGGTGGCAGCTGTGGATAGATAGCCGAGGGTACTAATTTCACAAGACCTAGGACCATAGGCGTAGCGTCGGGGGGGGGGGAGGGGGGGTACGTGTCCCCCCCCCAGCTTAACTTGAAATGCTTTAAAACGTTAATAGAAATTCAGTTAAAATCAGAAAATTGTAGAAAAATTTTTAAGAAAGTTGAGTTTTTTGCTCTTTTTCAAACTGTGAAACTGAAGTTTCTGATTATATCTTTAGCCTTAACATAGTTTTTAACCATCATATGATCCATAACAAAAATTCGATGCTATTTTTTTCTCATTTTATTTATAATATATTTATTTTTCTCATTGTATAACGTTTGAATATTACTCAAATATCAATTCTTATGTCATTCAATTTATTAAAAAATCATAATATCTCATATTTTAAGGCCCGTCTGGTAGTCAATGCGCTGAGGAGGCCCTAACTGAATTCAATTATTGCCCCCCCCCCCAAAGTTAGAAGCACGTTACGCCTATGCCTAGGACCATTAGTTGATAAGTTGAATAAATTATTTTTTACGAGCTCAGTTCTGGAATATTTCTAACAGAGGTTATAAATTTAAAAAATCACACATCAATTTTAAAGATGTGCATAAAATACCGCTCTCAATAGCCCCATATTTCAAGAAGTATTGGTGACACTGAGGGATGGAGTGATGTGTTATTTCCCCAATACGTTACCACATTTTAGCAGTTTCAATATTAGACATGGATCAGATAAACATCTTTTATTTTTGACCGATGCTTTGCTGTTATTTATTATGATATTTCTGCGTATAAGAATAAAATCAGAGGAAATTTAATCACAAGTTATTGATTGTCCTTGTCTAAACCCAAATAAGCACGTTTAAAGCTATGTGTCTTGAATCTTTTTCTCTTCAGACCTCATTTAAGAGAGTTCGCACATATAACCTTCTTTAATACATATAAATTACACGAAGTATAACTAAAATCTGATACACTGCTAGATTCAATGAAACGCTCGAATAAACTTTTTTACAGTTGATATACAAAAGTCAAAATAAAGCAATAGCACAATCCTGCAACACTGCCTATCTAATGCCAAATACAAATGTCTGCATGCATTTTGTCATCTAGAAAATTTACTTACGTTTTCTGGTTAGCACCTAGTATGACGGCGTTCACAAAAGAAAGAACACATTCAACAGAAAATGAGATTTCATAATGTCAGGCATGAATTTTTGTCTTTATGGGTGAAAGATGACGAGAAGCGAACGAATGATTCAAAGGTTAAAGGACACATAGATTCAATGGTTTGCTACTAATCCATGTACAGTGGTACCTCGACTTACGAGTGTCTCGACTTAGGTGTTTTTCGAGATACGAGCATTCTCTCGACAGATTTTTTTGCTTCGAGTTACGAGCTATAATTCGGGTTACGAGCAAGCTTCAGATACCCCACTGCTAGTTTGCGAAGCGAATTCCATGTTACGTGCTCATCAAATGAGAACAAGATAAGCATTTAATATTTACAACCTTTATATACATTTATATAGGCGGAACACGTCTGGCAAGATAGGTGGAACAATACAACTGCTGGAACTAGAGTAAGAGAAATTTTTCCTCAAGTTAAAACTGACAGGCTAAGTGCAGATTTTTACATAAACCAAGCAATCACTGGACATGGGTCATTTGGTAGTTATCAAAGCAGGTTTCACGGAAAAAGTAGCACTTGCTCTTGTGGTGCTGAACAATCGGTGGAGCACTGTATGATAGTATGCAGTCAATTTAATAATATATGCAGAAGCTTACCTACCAATATTGATATCTGGAATAAGAATAGGTTTTATAATGATTATTACTGTAGAAGAGCCATAAGAAAATTAGTTATGGCCCTTATGGCTGTTCATTATCCGATTTCATAGATATTCTATTTCGTTGTGTGTTACACAATTAGCATAAGTCCCCCCCCCCCTTTCTTCTTCTTTATTATTATTATTATTATTATAACGCATAACCGAAAGGTTGGGTCGTTTATATATTTGTATCTTACAACCTTTATATACAATTATTATAAAGTTGTATACATATTATTCTAAGATTACTATCCAGTCTTAAACCAAGAGATAACACTCAACAATTATCCCCCGGGGCAGCTTACTCTGCCCACACTTGAATCGCCCTGCTAAACCGAACAGCGTCTAACCTCTCTCACAGAGAAATAGCTTCAATTCCCTCCCCTACACTGGAACCCCCATGAGGTCTAGGGGATGGGATGACCTCGGTCGAAAATCAACTTGTAAGATTTAATTATTCAGTTCAGCCTTTTTCCTCCTCTTCCATCAGCATCTTCAAATCTGATCTGCAAGGTAAATGCTGTACATTACACTTAATAAAACATGTTTATTGCAGTACATTCTATTGTATTGCATTTTTATACCATGTTCATCATTTATAAGCCCATTTTTCTTATTTAAAAACATGTAACAAAAAATTGTTTTGAGGGAGCCTGGAACGAATTAATGGCATTTCCATTCATTTCAATGGGGAAAATTGATTCGAGATACGAGTATTTCGAGTTACGAGCTCCGTCATGGAACGAATTAAACTCGTAAGTCGAGGTACCACTGTATCAGATAAAATAATGGACTTCAGAATTTGACAGTTTTCTCGTCAGGAGAAAGGTTGCGAACAGGAAGAAGAGCGATGATGCAACTTATGCTTGTAACAAAATAGAAAAATTTGCAGTAACAAATATTCCATTTAGTACCCCTGGAGTGCATCTCTGTAGAAATCCCGCAGAATTACACGAAAGTACGAAAGATTATAATACATTCAGAGACTGATCAATCCGATGTTATCTATTATTTCTCCTTACAAAGAATGCTTTTTTTCAAATAAAACGTTGCATATTGTTCATTTCAAAATATAGAAATGAATAACTACCCTTGTCAAGAAAATTATCAGTTTATAAATTTTATAATGCTTCCCATCCATATTAAATGATTTTAACTGTAGAAACAAATATATTTACTTGGTATTTGTAGTTTACTGCTGTCGAATAAGGAATTTCCGATGGATCTAGTTTTTGAAGAGGGTAGAGATAATTATTGGGAATGCTTTGTATTTTAATGACTAAAATCTAATAAGCTCCGACTTCACAACTAACACATACGGGGCCAACGGTCAAGCTCTTCATTTGAATCAATTTTCATAAATATAAAATATTACGTTTAAAGTTGGAAATACAAAGAAAAATAACTAGTTATTTTTTCTAAATTTGGGATTGAAACCAAATGATTAAGTTCCATTACATAGATACTGGTCATAAAGTATTTCCCGTTAATAGAACATGCTCAACTGATTGAAGGTATTGTATAATGTTGTGAATCTTTGGAATTTTGGATCAATTTATAAACTTTCAAAACGCTTCTTTAATTTGAAGTGGCTGCCATACTGTAGTGTTTCTCTAAAAAAATTTTACTCGATAAAATATTTAAAAAGTAAAAAAGTGAAAGAATTTTCTAAATAAGCTGAAATGAATTCAGTGTTAAATATATTTAAACGTAAAATCTTTCAAGCAATTTTATACTTTATTTGCATTAAAAAAACACATTACTCAAATGAAAAAAATTGTTTTGTGCATTACTTATTCATATACTTAGAAGTAATAATTAGATGAAGTTTCCTCAAAAGTGGAAAAAAAAACAGCAACAGAAATATTTTTACATTTTTTAATTATGGAAATTATTTTTACAGAAATATCTTCATTTCCCTTATTCTGTTGATGACAAAATATATAACACATGTTTTTCATATTTAAATTAAGCTGTGAAAATATTTAACAAAGATTTTGCGCTATTGGTAAGTTTTTGCATTGCTAATGTCTTTTAAAACTTCTTATTCTATTGCGCACTTAAATGTTGATTAAAATCTTTAAAAATGCAAATTTAAAAATTATATTTGAAACGAAAAACATTTATGAAAAATAATTTGGAAATGAAGTATTTTAAGCTATCTTTTTCTGTTCGTAATTTTTACTTTAGTATTTATCTTTTGTCTCTGAATTCTAATGAGAATTTAGTGTATAAACACAAAGGTATTTGAATGCCATTTTCAGAAAAAAGGGTGAAAACTCTTTTTTGGGGATAGAAATAATTAAGACCATGGAAGCAATAAAAATTGTTCTTTGCTAATGGTTATTTTTGTTTAAAGATAATGCTATGAATAAAAAAATGTACTTTCATTATTCAGTTTAAAATTCAAAAAATATTTAGAAATTTTAAAATGCATTTTATGGATCTCCTGTGCACAACTAAAAATTTTTTAAGAAATATTTTTAGATTCGGGATTTCCTACTGTTTCCTCTTTGGAAAATTTAAGCCAAATTTTTGCGTAGGGTTTTTTTGGAGTATATTATGTTAAAAAATAATTAGTTTTGCATTTTTAAATCAAAATAAAATTATGAATGTGCAGCATTGAAGCTCATGACCAAAAAAAAAATTAAATCAGATCTCGGTACTAATAATTTTCTGTTGAAGAAAATTTAAAAGTAATCGTATTTATTAGTGTCTACAATCCTTGCAAAGTATCAGATATTCTTTTTTAGCTTTTAAAAAGAGTATTCTTGGAAAGTAATTTTAATGAAAGTATCCCTGTGATGCTTTTGTGTGCTACTGACAGTCAAAATGAAAATATCCTAAAAATAATACTACATTAATTTATTACAAGCATTGTTGATACCTAACACTTTAGTAACCCTAACTGCTGAATATATTGTTGAAATAATCAACTTAACTTAAGGAAAATCACACCGGGATCAACATTTGACCAATTGGATTTTGAGTAATAGCTGATGGTATGTTAACATGGAGTTTTATTATTCGTTCTCATGGTGACTTGTGAGTGAGTTGTGGGCATGAGCAGACGCTGTGACGCTGAGCTTCGTCCAACGTGCCAGCAGAGACTGCAGTTATGGCAAATGTGAGGCAAAAAGCTCAGTGTGTGTTGTGGTACGCTGAATTTAAAACAATCAACTTAACTTAAGGAATTGAATTTGCGTGTAACACGAAAGAAAATTTCAAACTCAGGTTTAGAGAGAACTAACACAAGAAAAATCATGAATGAATAAATGATTTTGCTTCATTTTTCTTAATTTTATCGTAGAAAATCTATATATTTATATGCACTGCTATGAACACATGAACCACTGAAACCTCAAGTTCTACATTATGGTTAGTGAGATATATTTTTCTACAGGTTTCAAAGAAAAAGAGATAAGCTTTTAAGACAAATAAATCCTTCTTTTCTTGATTATTTTTGAAACAGAATTTTGTTAACATCTGGTCAATGGTGTTTGTTTACTGATGTTATGTTTGATGACTTTTGTGAGATCAAATTGAAACCGATATACAAAAAAAAAGTTTACAAAATTAATATAAACTCTCTATATTAACGTATCATTTCTTTAAATATCATCTACTTTTAACAGACTTACTGGAAACATAAAAATATATTCAAGTACTTTCAGATTATATGTTACAATATCTAAAATTTTAGTATAGGTCCCTTCGTGAAACAACCCAGCTCAATTTAAAAGTGGATCATGGCGAACACTTATAATTCTGTTAGGATTAATTATTTTACATATCAGATTACCAACGGAGATATCTTCTTTAGTATTCCATTACAGAAGGTTTAAAGTATAGAGCGATTAATGACGCTGAAAATAGACGAGAGAATTTCACGGATGGGAGGATTTTAAACCCTATCAATTATAGTGTGACACTCAAAGTTGTTCGATCAGCGTTTATAGAAATTAATACAAATTTCAATAAAAGTAAGGATCCTCTCGAAGGATGTAACTAGAATGTATGAGAACACATTCTTGAGTTTTTAAATTTAGTTTCATGTTTTGTTTCATTCGTACCATTCATTTTAAATTTTAAAATAAATTTATTTGTACTTAAAATATATATTTGAATTCCAAGGCCATCGACTTTCGAAGCAGAAAAATTACCCTACTTTTCCTTTAGATAATGAAGAAAAGGTATTTTGGAAAGACTTAACAAACTCAAACACGGAGAAAAAAAATTCGAGTACAGCGATATGGATATAATGAATAGTATTTAAGGTCATGTACAAAGCGATATGGTGGGTTTCTTTCTGTTTTGCGATTTTCCCGTGCCATCATTTAACGGGATCTTGTCACCGTGTTCCTCCAATGTATGTGTCTGTAAAATTGTGTTTTAATCAATTAAAAGATGCCGTGGCCAAATTCTCTTTTTTTTTTGTTGAATCTGCTTACGACAGCTTACTTTGAATCAACTTTACAACGATATCGACGTGATATTGTTAGATATATATATATATATATATATATATATATATATATATATATATATATATATGTATATATATATATATATATATATATATATATATATATATATATATATATATATATATACAGTGGAATCTCGATCGATCGTTTTCCGGATCCATCGTTTTTCCGTATGTGTCGTTCATTTTATCCAGCCCCAACGATCATATTGCTTTGTTATGTTTCCGCATCTATCGTTTTCCCGCATTTATCGTTCATTTCAATCAGTCCCTTGAAAAACTATAGATCGAGATTCCACTGTATATATGTGTGTGTACAGTCAAACCCCGTTATAGAAAATCCGGTATATAACGAACTCACGGATACAACGAACGAAAATTTTGGTCCCGCCGTTTTCCTATTGTATTTAATGCTAATTTATCGTTATCTAGCAAACCTCCGGAATCTTAAGAATCGGCTATAACTAACTTTTTTCAGTCGACTACTGAATTTTTTTTTTTAATATTTAAGAATGTTAAAGATAAAACTAATGTTGAAGAAGCAAAGAATGTTGACGAAGATGATGAAGATTTACCTATTGCGATGTGGACAGAAAAGCACAAAACTTCAAAATTTTCAGATTGTGACATGCAGATGTTCGAAACATCTGATGATGAAGTCATTTCATGTGAAAATCCGACTGGTGAAGATATTGTGGACAAGATGTGGAAGAAATTGAGGAAAGATATTGTGGACAAATAAATTCATAAAATATTTATGAAATCGGCATCACGTCTGCAGAAAATTACCAATTATTTCTGTATCAAAACAGTGAGCAACAGTTAAAGGTAAAATGAATTTATTTCCATTTGTCTTCATTTTTAATTTATTTAATTAGTATTGTATCAGTTTAATGTAATCGAGTTTAGTCAATTTAATTCATTAATGATCATTTTTAATGTATTTTGTTATTTTGTAATACATAATTATTGAACAGCCATAGCAACTAATGAATTATACATTTTGTGAACCCTAACCATTTCCTTAACGGTTCGGATACAGTGAACCACAGGATATAGAGATCAAAACCTTTGGTCCCTTGAAGTTCTTTATAACGGGGCTCAAATTATATTATTTATTTATATATATATATATATATATATATATATATATATATATATATATATATATATATATATATATATATATATATATATATATATATATATATATATATATATATATATATATGCACGCACAATTTCTCCATGTTGTTATATAGTCTTGTTTTTCAATTAGAACTGTGGGTAGAATTAGTTTTCGTCTCTCTTCCATACTATCATTTTTTGTAGATATCGCTCCAAATCCAAGACTTTCTGTTTTCTTTCTTACGTGGATATGAATTTCTCGATTCACGGCGTTAGTTTACCCCCTAATGTGTATTGCCTCTGATTATATTCTACTCCGTGCTTCTTTTAACAACTTCCAGAAAGTTCCACGTAAACTTAATTTAAGATTAATAGCAACTTTTTCAAAGAATTTGCTCTCAGCTAGAAAATATATTTTCGTTACCTATGTTCTTAAAAAGAAAATAATATTTTCCCTTCTAGACATTTAGATTTTATCAAACGATACGAAAACATAAAGTATGCTTGTCTCTCCAAAAATATTCTTCATATCGTTTATAAAATTTTAGATTTAATAAGATAAACTTAAGATATATTCGGTATGAGGGCTCAGTATAAAGGTTTTCACAAAATTGCAGTGCGCTCAATTAAAAGTGTCATATTGCTTAAATGTATGCTTTTGATAAAAACATTTTAAACTTTTTGAACACTTTTACATTTTGAAAAATTGGAACCAAAATCTTAAAATATTCATAATCATAATTTTCAGACAACTTGCTTAAAATTTCTAAACATCGTTTAACTCATCTATTTTTTTATTTGTATATCTCACTTCTACCTCCTTTTTATCTATCTTACTTGCATTTCTATTTCATTTAGAATTTCAAGCGATGTAGGAAATAAATTTATTGCATGTTTTTATGTTGTCACTTTTTATACTGCTGTTTGCAATTTGTTTATATCCTTCGTGTGTATTTGTGTAACTTTTTTCTACATATTTTGCAAAAATAATTTGTCACTACTAATCTTGACTTACAGATTCTTGAAAATAATATAATGAATAAGTCCCGGCTTCAAAGTTAGTACAAAAAATTTGTTTTAAATTCAATTTCTTACATCTGGTATGCAAAAAAACATATTTGAAATCTCTATTTTTGTTTTTTGTCTTTTAGCATATATTCTTTCAAAAATACTTTAGCGAGATTCGAAACTTCAAGTTTTGTACTCAATAAAGATACCTAAATTTCAGCATCATATTTTAATATATATGATCTAAAGAGAAGAAAGAAAAATTTTTCATGCTAATAACAATATACATTGAAATTACTGTTTTAAGATTTTGTCAGATCGCTTCGTTTTCTTTGATCTCACACTTCGCAGATTTATTAAAATTGTTCAAGTCAGCATGTTGAAAAATCTAATGAATTGAGAATAAATTCTGCAGGATGAAATTGAAGAAATAAACAGATATCTCCATAACAAACGTCTCTCGAGATTTTATAATATAAATATAAAAAAACCTGTTCGTCGATTCTTACGTAGATATTGCTTTTTTTCTTCTTTATATCATTTTAAAATTTTATAAAAAATATTTTTTTTTATTTCGAAACTTCTAGACATTCACGAGTATAAAAAATTGTCTGCCTACTATATAAGCTTTTACATATACTTGTGTATATTTAAAACCCAGTTTAGAAAAACGTAACTTCAGTTTTAAATATAAAGTTGTCAAAAATAAATTTAATTTATTTAATCTTCTGTTAGTCATAGTTTGCCTGACCTAAATTATGATTTTTTGTATCAAACATAGCTTATGTTCCCATTTACCTTATATTTCCAGCAACAACGTGATCATGTTTGCCCAAGTTCGTAGAGTTTTATATATCATTCAGAAAAGCAATTAAAGAGAAAAAATCCAAATAATGGATTCTACTAAATTTGCATCATCTACTTACCACGATAAAGTTTAAATATCTTAAAGTCAACCCTCATGAAAAGGTGATTATTTGCACATATTGCAATAAGTAACAAGATTATCCATCAAACATATTTCTAATGAGGCAAGAAGAGAGCTAATTGGTACTTTTGTAACTACCCATGTGCTATAAATTTTATGATATTTACCCCATTGATTGTTAAAGCAAGTAACCTTTAGAGAATTCATTTAATAAAAATAGGTACTCTGTCTGTATAAATTTTGAAAATCCTGTTATGAAAAAAAAATATTGTCATCATCATCTCGATTAACAAAGTCAAATTTTATATGCTATATATTTTCGTTCCATTAATTTAAAATACAGGGTAATCTGAAAAGGTGTCCATGAATTCAATTGTTCACACCGGGATCAACATTTGACCAATTGGATTTTGAGTAATAGCTGATGGTATGTTAACATGGAGTTTTATTATTCGTTCTCATGGTGACTTGTGAGTGAGTTGTGGGCATGAGCAGACGCTGTGACGCTGAGCTTCGTCCAACGTGCCAGTAGAGACTGCAGTTATGGCAAATGTGAGGCAAAAAGCTCAGTGTGTGTTGTGATACACTGAATTTAAATAAGTCGTTAAAGTGCAGCAGTATTTCTGGCGTACCTACGGACAAGATGCACCTTCGGACAAAACCTTTTTTCTTTGGTTTAAGCAGTATAAAATAAACTGGTAGTGTTGACATTAAGAAGTCCTCTGGCCGGCCACGAATAACGAAAGAGAATGCGGAGCGTCTACGACAATCGTGCTTGAGTAGCCCGAAAAAATCTATCGCTCGCAGCAACTCGGGAACATGACATTCCGCAGACAACCATCCAGAATGTGCTTCATAGAAGTTTACGATCACATGCCTACAAAATTCAGTTAAACACGAAATTAAAGAACTAGATCCTCATAAATAAGCTGATTTTGCCGGGGAATTGTTGAGGGCAGTACCTATGTCCAAGAGGTTATTATTAATATTCCCTGAACGCTGGACTGGAAGGGACGATCCAAACTCTTGGCTACCAAGAAGTCCGATTTGACCCATCTAGACTTTTTCAATCGGGTTTCCTGAAAAACATTGTTTACGCATTAGACATTGTGAACATTGTGAAGATCCGTAGAATATTTATTGGACAGAATCACTACGACAATTGTTACTCCAGCTGTGATAGACGGTACCTGGAAGGAGATCAACTATGGCCTAGATGTGTGCCTGTGGGTTGCTCTTACATACACCTACTAGGTATGGGCAAAACTTGATTCATTTCTCTGTCATTTCGGGAAAAATTAAACACCAGGAATTCTATTATATGTTTCTTTATTTCACGTTGTAATAAAGGACATATTTTTCAGTGACCATGTATTCATTAAAAAATCAGTTTAAAAGGACCCTTGTAATAAGCGAGTTGTGAATACGCGTCAATCTAAATGAGTAGGACCACACAGCCTGAATTGTGAGAAGGATTTATGACTCTCTTGCGGCCAGGCGCCGGGGAACAGGGGCGTCGCAAGCGAACAACGCGGGCAATAAAACCATAAAAGTTAAGAAGACAGCAGCTATAAACCGAAGATCAAGATTAGGAAACAGGTGCATGGGAGTTGAGAAAGTTCCCAGACGAGGAGAGGCGTCCAGTATAATTAAAATGCAAACATAAAAACAGGAGCCAACCTATGAACATGGGGGTTCATCCCCCAGCACAATCAAAAGCGGAGCGAGCGAATCACAATCCAGAAGACAAGATCCAATCAAAAAAAAAAAAGAAACGACATATATATACAGGGCGTGAAGCATTTTGGGGGAGCCCGTTATTTAAAAAAAGATGCCTAGAAACTAAGCTGCCACAGGGCCGATAAGAGAGCCCCTTTACTAAAGGAAAAAGACGACTGATAAATAAGAGGCAACCGGACCGAAGAAAGCTCCAATATTATCCTAGCGAATGTTAGAAAGAGATCCCGACGTAAGAAGGAAGGGAACAAACGAATTACGCTGCTGCGAAAACAAGGAGCATCCAGATATAACAACTAGTAATCAACCTACAATTAAACGTGGAGAAGAATAACGCCAAAGATATACGACGATAATGCATGTTGAATAAGGTGACCTACGAACTGCGGCTACCGGAGTGAGCTTTGCCACGAGGAGATGATGGAGACGTCGATGACCGACAGACAGTGCTGACTGACACACGGAGTAATCTAAGGGCACCATCGCCACCCTATGAACTGAATCAATCCTGAGTTATCATCGAGCTATGAACTTTCAGTGCCAAGGTAGAACTCTTTTCTGACGAACTTAGTGCTCAGGGATTATCGAACATTAGACGAACTTTGTGAGTACAAGTGGTGAAACGAGTGTTAGCGACAGTGCCGGCAGCCTATGGGTGAGCATATTTGCTGATATAATTTATTTCACATCTCTACTTATTACATATTTGCCTCTTGACCTAGAGTCGACATTGTTGAGTATATGTTAATAATACTCATTGTTCACGTGTAGAGATACTATTTTATAATTATTTAAATACATATATTCTTGATTAATTCTGTGTACTATTGTGGTGAAAAGTTAGCATGATGCTATGTGTGTAGATGTATATATAAGTGTGTAAATAAATTGTATATATGTAATCGGAGTGTCTTTACTGAGAGTTGTAACCCTTGACTTACTTGTGGATAGAAATAGAGTTGGTCGCAAAGCGAAATTACTAGCCTAACGATCACAGCCCAATAGCCCCAGAGTGGGTTGTTACAACCCTTCACATGTACGATTGTATTTCAGTTTAGTTTTTCGGTTCCACACAAAGTTTTTGGGCCCAAAATAGTTTTTATTTTATTAATAAGATTTGTTTTGATAATGACTCTTAAAAGAAAGTCTTCCAAAAGACTATGTGCTTATTGCACTTTTCCAAAGTTCGCTGTAAGTTTTTTTTTTAAATTTACAGACAAAAGAAATACCTGAAACATAGGATTTCTTTTGGAGGTAGTTTATTTAAATTTTGTAATGCGCAGGTACTTGTATTCCTGGTCACTTTATTACGGGAGAACTATTTAGAAGACCCAGAATTGCTCCCTATGAGGGGATAACATGTTAATGTGCAAGTCTTACTCGGGATTTCAACCGAAGCCCACTGCATGGAAAATGGTAATCACTATATACTGTGGTCGCCTCTTAGAGTTAGTTTTCAGCGTTTTTTCTTTAATAAATACTAACGGATAAAAAGCGTGATCTATTTTAAATTTTCAGTTTTGTCTCATATATTTTGAATATTGCTAAACGATTCCTATACATATTGTACATAATAATCTAATTTCCTGTAATCAATTTTATCATAGGCTTTTGATTTTAGGTTTTTAAATCTCTTTATCTGTTCTGTCATTGAATCCGAGGTGAACTCGATATTACTTAATGAAAACTATTTTTAATTATTTTCCTTAGCTAGTCTTCCTATTTAAAATTTGGTGCATGAACAAAAGACTATTTCCACTTTCAATTTTGCCTTGCAATAATACTTAAATTCCCCGTTCAACGCGTTCGTGAAAAGTTATTACATTCTGATAATCGTTTACGTTTTGTAAATCGTAATGTTCATTTGTAAGATACCATTTGAATCTAGAAATGTTTGCACAAAGTTAAAAGATGGAAAATAAACGCTGTATCTTCTATATACTGACTAAAATACATTGTGTCTTATTACATATAAGGCAAGTAATATAAGTATTTCAATACAGCATTTCAGTTAATATCATATATATATATATATATATATATATATATATATATATATATATATATATATATATATATATATATATATATATATACACTGAAGTGCCACTGAATTAGGGATACCTACCTAGTAACGAGTTGGGCATCCTCTGGCCTTGATAACGGCTGCCACACGACGAGGCATAGATTCAACAAGTTTCTGGAAACGTTCCAAGTTTCTGGAATGGCTTGCAAAAAAATATTGGCTAAAGCTGTTCATAATTCAGTAAGGTTCTTTGATGCTGTGTGATGGTCTTTCACGCCTTGTTCCAAAACATTCCAAAGATGCTCAATAGGATTTAAGTCTGGGCTTCTAGGGGGCCAATTCATGACAGAGAAGTCAGAGGAATGCACATCCAACCAGCCAGTAGCCAACCGGGACTTGTGAGAGGTACAGTTGTCTTGCTGGAAAACTCCATTACCGTGCGGATAACAGAACAGCATAAACGGATGGAGTTGATCACCCAGCAACTCTACGTTCCGAATTGCATTGAGGGAGGTTGGTACACGCACCAAAGATCCCAAACTGTGCCACAAAAAAACACCCCAGACAATGATTGAGCCACCATGCCCTTGTACAGTTTCAGCCAGGCATGCAGGATCCATGGCTTCACGAGCCTGACACCATATTCTCAGCCTCCCGTCGGCGTTAAGTATTCGGAATCGAGACTCATCACTTCATGCTACTCGTTTCCAGTCCTCTACACTCAAGTGTCTGTGCTCTCTCGCCCAGGCAAGACGTGCAGCCCGATGGCGAGTATAGAGCAATGGTACTCTGGTCGGTCGACGGCTCCCGAAATCCATACGGTGAAGCGAGCGTTGCACAGTCCGTTTACTGACAGTACGACTGGACCCAAGGCTAATTGTCCTTTGCAGTTTGCCCGATCGCTAGTTTTTTTCCCACCATCCATGTATTCTTGGTATACTCTTGACACTGTCGACCTTGAAAATCCTAGCTGTCTGACGATTTTGGAAATTGAATGGCCCATGCGTCGCGCACCTACGATTTGTCCGCGATCGAAGGCGTCTAAATCAGGCAGTTTACCCATACTGGTAATTCCAACAACTAATTCAGAATAACCACAGTACGCGCTATATATGCAGTTACCACAGCGCCCTCACTTGCGCATACATGATGCGCAGCGCTACACAATTTGCATAGGCTTTGCTATCCCTAATTCAGTGGCACTTCAGTGTATATATATATATAATGACTTTTTTGGGGTGAGGACGTATCCCCATCTTTTTTCAGAAGTATTCTAGCTTAACTTAACAGAAATTTTAAGAAACTTACGAATCAATTTTTAATATATAACAAAAAGGATTTTTTTTAATTGCGAGTTTATTGTTATCTTGTTATGTAACGTGTGAAAACACTGTACTGAAAATATGCAATTTATATATATATATATATATATATATATATATATATATATATATATATATATATATATATATATATATATATATATATATATATATATATATATATATATATATATATATATATATATACACACTGCTGGCCACTCAAATTGCAACACCAAGAAAGACAAGAGATATCACAACAAAATTTATTTTGTAGATAACATGTTGATCAAGTATCAAATGATTAAATTTATGGACTTCTGTGAAGTGTGGTTCCTGCCAAAATCAGTAGCCAGAGTAGCCGCCATTGTTGGAGATCACCGCTGACACACGCCTCGGCATTGATTCAAAGAGACTTTGGATGAGTTCTTGGGGTACAGCAGACCAAGCAGCTTCCACACGTTGCCAAAGTTGATCTGCTGTGGCAGCTGGGGATGAAATCTGGGTCAATCGTAGAGCAACCATGGACCACATGTTTTCTATCGGCGAAAGATCCGGAGAGCGAGGCGGTCAGGGAAACAGTTCAATCTGGCGATTGACGAAGAACCGTTGAACAATGCGTGCCACGTGTGGTCGCGCATTATCCTGTTGAAATATGGCTGTGGGCAAGCCCTTAAGGTAAGGAAGGACAACTGGCTCCAACACCTCGGAGCTGTAGCGCTGACTGTTTAAAGTACCGGCAATGCGTACTAGAGGTGTGCGAGAGTGATATCCAATACCGCCCCATACCATAATACCCTGTGCAGGACTAGTGTGGCGGTGCATAACGCAGCTGTTCAGCATCCTCTCTTCACGGTGTCTCCAGACTCGAATGCGACCATAGTGGTGTTGCAGACAGAAGCGTGACTCGTCATTAAAGACAATTTCATTCCATTCTGCCGTCCACATGCTTCTGTCATCGCATTGGCGGCGGAGATGTGGTTCTGCGACATGGGTAGACAAAGCAATGGACGGCTTGCGGACAGACCACTCTGCTGTAAACGGCGTCGAATAGTACGCGCAGACACTGGATGATGCGGTACAGACTGCATGTGCTGTGCTATGGTTCGTGATGTGACTGAGCGATCCGTCACTGCCATGCGCACAATTTGCCTGTCATCACGTGAAGTGGTGCGCTGAGGTGGATGCGATCGAACACGCCGGTCCGTCGTACCCTCCTGCATCCAACGATCACATATCCGCATTACAGTTGTTTGGTTTCGTCCAACACGACTACCGATTTCCCTGAAAGATAATACACAATCTCGGTAGGCCACTATCCTTCCTCTGTCGAACTCGGATACTTGATCAATAGATGATCGCTGTTTTCGACGAAACATAATTGATCGTTTTTTTGAAAAAACCACAAGAAAAACACAATTGCCGAACTTGAAATCGTCGAAATCTCCAAGCCTTAAATAGCGCTTTGAAGTGGCGCCACAGGCGCGCGTGATGTGCGTCTGCGCTGAAATTCTAATCATTTGCATATCTCACCTCCGCTAATGCATGTTGTAAATTTCATGTTATTTGCATCTTTCCTTCAGGGTGTTGCATTTACAGTGGCCAGCAGTGTATATATATATAAACTATGAATCTATAGATCTGAAAAGGAATGTCTAAAATTGCAGCATCTGTATTAAGAACATTTCTCAAACCTAAATTTAATTTTCCTCGCCAGCTAAAAGTTAAATTTTTAACTGCACACATGTTTTGAAATTCAGAGTCTTTGAAAAAATTGTTAAGAATACTCTTTTATCAGTGAAGAAAAAATGAGTTTACGCCTAATTAACTAATTTAAGTTAATATAATCAGAACAAAATTTATTTTGAAAAAAACAAATCTTGTTAGGCTTTAATTAAATTAGATTTTTTTAAATATTATATTAGCATTTATTTTTCATTTTTTGCTGCAATGCACCATGCTAAAAAAATAAACTGGAAACCCTTGAAGAAGAAAAAAAATGTCTGGGTGAAATTAAGTGTTAATAAAATGTTTGTTAACTTTTTATACATGCGATGTAAATTTTAAAAAAATATATCAATCGATAACATCGGGTGAAAGAAATTAAATCTCATTACTTATAAATATCTTGAAAAATGTATAGTTTTTTTTTGAGGGAAAAAAATTTACAAATGTATTTTTTGCAGCAGAATTTGAAATATTCTCTGACGCACAAATATAAAAAAATACATAAAGAGTAAATTATTTTTTTAATTAAGTACTTCATAATATATTTATCTTACAATTCATTTATTTTGATATACAAAGTTTTCATTCTCCACGATTACACTTGAAAATTTTCCGTTAATTTAACGCAACATTTAAATTTTTCGTTTTCCTCACAATAAAATATTAAGTAAAATGTAATTACATATAGTCAAATCTATAGAATTATTCTCTAAAATACTTATTTTGGGAAATTACCATGCTTATATTTTCCTTAGAAATGCTAATTACTCTGGGAAGAAAGCGAAATTAATTTCGAAAAAGTACCAATGAGAAATCAGTGAAGGGTTTTGGACCATAATCAGTGAAGGGTTTTGGAAGATTTTACCATAATATAGGTAAATTACTATAAAAATGGTAATTTAACGCAACATTTAAAATTTTTGTTTTCCGCAACATAAAATATAAAGTATATTGTAATTACATAAAATCAAATCTGTAGAATTATTCCATAAATACTTATTTTTGAAATTAACATATTTATATTTCCCTTAAAAATTAAAATTGAATGAAATTAATTTTGAAAAAGTGCCAATGAGAAATAAATGAAAGGTTTTTGTAAAGTGTGGGAAGATTTTACCATATCAATGGTAAAACCGTACTAAAATTTTAATTTAGAACAACATTTACAATTGTTATTTTCCTCAGCATTAAATATGAAGTATAATGTAATTACACAAAGTTAAATCTACAGAATTATTCTCCAAAATGCTTATTTTTGAAATTACCATATTTATATTTTCCCTTAAAATATTAATTACTTTAGAAACAAACTAAAATTAATTTTTAAAAGTACGAATGAAAAATCAGTGAAATATTTTGTAAAGTGTGGGAAGATTTCACCATATTAATGGTAAAACCTTATTAAAATTTTAATTTAGAGCAACATTTAAAGTTTTTATTTTCCTCAACATAAAAAATGAAGTGTAATGTAATTTCCTAAAGTCAAATCTACAGAATTAGTCTCCATAATACTTAGTTTTGAAATTGTCATATTTATGTTTTTTCCTGCAAATACTAATTACTTTATAAAGGAATATAAATTAATTTTGAGTGAGTGTCATTGAGAAATTCAGCAGTGATAGGTTTTGTAAAAATTTTACAGTATTAACAACTCTTACATATAAAACTTTGATCTTCCAAATGTGGTACACTGGAGACAGCTTGTTTTCGAAACATACGTGTTGTGTTACAATAACTAAAGGTAGTATAAATAAATATTAAAGAGGGCAGACAAGAATTAATTCGTAGGCATTGAAAGAAAATGGGTAAACGACAAGACGGTAACAGAAACTTGTGAGGTATTCTCGAAAATGAAGAGTGAGGAAAAAACTGCTTCAATAGTACCGTTTAATTCATACATAAACTGTCCGTACATTTACAGTCTTTATGTAGAAATGTGGAAAGGAAATGTAACTTGATATAAAACAATTGTTGAATATCTGCACTGTTTATATATGTAATTATTCAACGTCAACAGACTTATTTGAATTTTTGTAAAATGATGATTTATAGCAGCCTATCTCATCCTGGGTGTCTCCACCCTCAAGGAAGTTGCTGTGACATGTAAGGTAGGGGGGGGGTCCTGAAATAATCCCAACTCGTAATTGTTTAAGCTATTCGATAGTACGAGTATTTATAATTACTGCTATTAAGTTTTGTTCTAGGGGATAGTGAAGTGTCCGTTTTATATTCCTTAGATTCAGAAGGGAAGAGGTCGTGGGAATGGATTAGAACCATGGGTTTAGAGCAGATATTCTCAACCTTTTTTTCGTCACAGTACACTTTTAATAATTTTAAAATTTGGCAGCACACTAACAATAAGATAAATTTAAAAGAATTTTACTTGGATAATCGATTGATGTACCTAATATATATATATATATATATATATATATATATATATAGATATATATTTAATAGCCTACGAAATAATTTTCACTGAAATATAAAATGAAATTGCATTACAAAGTAAATGAAATGTTTATTTAACTACGAATTACCTTTAATGCGAAATTTGATTTTGCTGTTTTTTGATACTCTCATTTATATTTGGGAGTAAAAATAATAATGCTACTCTCATTTCGTGATCCATATTTAAAAGTCCAGAACTGTAATAGTCAAGAGTTACCAGCTACCAGTCAAGAACTGTAATAGTCATGCCACTTGGTTCAGTCAGACCCCGCTAGGAAGGTAGAATTGATTGTACTACTTGTTTGACGTCGCTATGCATACGTATTCGCAGTAGCGCACACTTCAAGAATCTTGCAGCACAGTGTTTGAAAATCACTTATTTAGACTGATCTTCCCCCTGAAGAAATGATAAATACACTAATGTTAGCGTCATTTTTCCCATATATGAAATCATACAGAGTGTGAAAATTTACCCGCGAGAGTTAGTTACAGACATGACAATATTTCAACCGTTATCCGCACACACCCCTTGGGAATATTTTATCATAGCTGTCAAAAAAGTCCACATTTATAAATGAACATAAAATATCAAAGGAAAAAAATGCTCTTGATTGGTTCTACACATATAATACTAAATATTGTATAAGCGTGGCGTTACACAGTATCAATATTTTTATTAAGGCCTGTGGCGGCCTTATGGTACAGCACGCTGGCTTTCGGTGCTGAGGGTGCTCGGATCGAATCCCGGCGTCACGTGAGTAAAATGCCTTTGTTTGTGTCGTCCCTTCATAGAGGATAATGCTGGTCCGCCTATGCGGTGCCTCCATAATAAAATGACCAGCAAAAATGGGACGTATTATAGGCGAATGTCTACACGACAAGTGCCTCCACAGTGGTAAAAATAAATGAAAGAAAAGAAAAGAAATATTAAATACTAGGAATTTAACTTGTTTGAAGATAGTAACATTTATACATAAACATGTGTTAACGAACTTATAGTTAACGAAAGAATGGATCGCAAGCGAGGAATTAACCTCGATATGAGAAAGTTTGGGTGTGTTGATATAAGGTTGCTTCTGCCATATTTCAAATTTGTGATCAGGTAAGTTATATTTACCATCCGAAAATCTAATCGAATAACTAGCATATTTGGGTGATATTTTTCCGATAAGTATACTTAAAATGTATGTACTTTATATAATAATATGCAAATAATTTGCCTCATAACTTCGGAAACTTTGAAAATTGTGTAGGGTCCGACAGTTTATATTTAATTTATGTATGGAGAATAAAAACATAACATGGTTTTAACTGTAGAAAGTTTATTTAAGTGTAGCGTTATGTTTTTATGTTCACTTTTAGGAATTAATTTAGCATTTTAGAATGAAAATTTAAAATCAGATTAATTTTTTTACACACTTTTTTTTTAGAAAGCAATACGTTTTATTTTAGTCATCGCTTTAAAAGCAACTGAATGCAGAAAGTACAATTTCAAAAGAATTAGAGAAAAAATTTATATTTGCAGTTTTTTTGTTGATTCTAACAAATTATTTCCTTTATTAAACAATCATTTTTTTTACTAGAATTTCAGACTAAGCAACTTTTTTCTTTATTAAAAAGGACTTACTTTATCACTGTTAATATTTCCAATAAATATAGATATTTTATTAAGAAACAAAAAAAATGTTTCAAACACATTTTTTGTTCCTCGTTTATGCTGTGTCATGTAAAATTTAGTTCCATTACTTACAGCTTACGATCGACGGAAAGAAATTTTTAAAGCCCTCTCAGCAAAAATAAACAGACATCAAATAAATAGTTTTCAGAATGACTAATAAAAAACACTTGATGGTATATGACTGGGTAAAAAGTACCGTGTAAAATAAGAAAAATAAATAAATATTTCGATTAATTTTTTTTAAAAATCGTGTTTATTTTTTTATTGTAGATTTGTTTTTTCTGAAAGGTAAAAGTGCAATTACTGTTATTATACCAATTTTGTCAACACATTATTATTAGTTCTAATTTATATTTTCCCGCGATTTTCAATTTTTATCAATATCATTTTGCATTTTCCAATAGTTTTATGCGTTATTTAAGGAAAAAATCACAGTTTTATGGGAACGAGGGACGTTAAAATATATATATATTTTTTTTATTTTTTATCATAGAGATGGGAAAATTTGTACTTATATACATTTCACCATAAGTATATAAAATACCTTAAAAGATATTTCCAATCTTATCAAAGTTGAAAGATTATTTTAAAAATTTTAAATTTATAAACAATATTTTAAAATGATCCTTGCGACTTAATTTTGAGATATTTCCTAGACTTTGCATTTTAATATCTTAAAACTGTATTGAAACAAATCTGGGTATGAATTATTTAATCCCTTGCATGTTAATTTTTTGAGACTTTTTTTTCTGAATTCCATCCCGATTTTCATCAAAATTTTGCCTTTTAATAAGTTACAAATCAAATTTAATTATCTTAATGAAGTCGAATCGTAAAATACAAGTCCAGTTTCTTTATAAACAGTACACTGATTTTTCCCTATCAATTTCAAGAATTTGGATTGAAAATTAAGTCTCAACGAGCACTTAAAAATCTAAAAACCTTGGAAAATCTGTTTTGAAAAGAACAGATTTAAAGTTTATGACTACATTCTCCTATCTTACATACTCCTTAGAAGATTCATAAATGATTTATTTTTACTTGAAAAACTATTTTGGTAGTATTTTCCTACAGGAATACATATATACTTTTTTACAATAACGCAATCAATATTACAATAAAAAATATTTGCTGAAATAAAGGACCACTGTCCTCTTTAAAGCATATAATCTCAAAATTTTGCTGTTTCAAATAACAATGTCATTTTCTGAAAAATTAAATATTATATTGAGAAGTGAAAATCATTCAAACCCTATTAACAGAACGTTTGTATTTTTCTTTCTATATTTAAGCAGATAAATTTGAAGTTCATAGAAACTAAATGTGTTTAAGTCGACAAGGAACTTTCAACCTGCTTTTTTTTTCAATTTTTAACTCTATGTACAAAACGAGAATAACTAATATTCTTATTTTTCCGACATTGAAGACACTTAGAATTCAAAAATAAGTATTTTAGGGCAGAATATGGCCTAATTTTCAAAAATATTTTCGAAATTATTAGCATTTTTCAAAATGTTCCATGCGCATTCCATATCATTTAAAATCCCAATTTTTTTTTTTACTATAAGGTAACTATATAAACGCAAACATAACTGTGCAAGGAATTTTTTGTTCTATAAATGAAAAGCCATAACTATGCACTATCAACCAATAAGTATTTGGACACCTGTGATAGAAAAAATAAAACAAAATTTATTCATATTCAATAGTTGGTAGAACCTAAAAAAGAGACTATTACAGCGTCAACTGTCTGAGGCACGCTTTCCACAAATCCTTGTATGACGGCTAGTGGTATTTTCTTCCACTCGGCTTGGAGAAGACATGTTCCTTCAGGAATTCAGCGGTTGTTGCACCCCTTAATTCGGTGATCCAACTCTCCGCAGAGGTTCTCGATAGGGTTCGGATCTGGGCTCTGGGCAGGCCTGTCCATTCGGTTAACCCTATTGTCACCTTACCAGTCCATGGTGGACATCGTAACATGACAGCTGGCGTTGTTGTCATGGAAGTAACATGGGTCCAAGCCGTAAAACTGCCGCAACGTAGGAAGCACACTTTCATCCAAAAAAGTGCAGTAGGCGTCGGTGTGGAGCTTACAATGATTTGGGACCAAGGGTCTCAGTCCATACCAGGAGAAACACCGCCAGATCATATTTCCACCTCCACCGAACTTTGCATTCTGGCAGAAGGGGTTCTCCAGGCAGGCGCCAGAACCAAACCCTGTCTTAAAAACTCTAGATGGTGAACCTTGATTCGTCGCTCAAGGGAACCCGTTTGCACTGATCTACGGTCCACTTTCGACGTGATTTGCACCACATAACTGAGCAGCGCGGTTGGACTGTGATCAAAGGCTATGGGTGGCAGCACGACCATGAAAACTAAGCAGATGTACTTCCTTATGGATATTATTAATCGAAACAACACTCCCGGATGCCTGTTGAAACTCCTGCAGCACATAGGCCATCGGTTGGGTGTGGTTCTTCCGAATTTCTTTGGACAGCACCCGTTGGTCTCTATCTCCCAGTTTCGTGGGTCTGCCGATTCGGCCAGATTCCTGCAATCACCGCTCACCTTCCATTTCTGAATCACATAAGCCAGTGTCAATTTTGGGCAATTTAGATATGTCCCTTAAGAATCAGCCATTTCTGTTATACCCGACAATTACACCTTTCTCGAAATTAGATAACTCTGCACTTCGTGGCAGCTTGCATGCGACAAATGCCAATGTTGTGTACTATACGTTATTTAACAGCAGAGGGAGTGACTTATATCAGGACCGCAGATAGAGTCATTTCGATGGGTGTCCAAATATATATATACATATATAAGTATATATACATATTTACAAATCTGCCTATTTTTTGTGTGTTTTTGCATGTTAATACTTCATTTCATGGTGAATAAGTCTGGGAAATATGTGTCAATTCGAAGAATGATGCACAGTTTCGTGACAAACACTTCTATTAAGAATCCTGAGAAATTTGTATGAAATCAGAAGGAAATTGATGCATGGACCATTTTAAATTATGTTAATATTTTGGAAAAAAAGGCCTTGTCCATACTCAAAATACCTATTTGAGAATTATAAGTGTCTTCAAAGAAGTAAGAAATAATATTAATTGATCGCATTTTGTATGTAGAGATAAAAATTGAATATTTAAAAAAAAGAGGTTTATTGTCCCTTGTCCCTTAAGGCTATGTATTAACCCCATTGGATTCGCTCACCTTAGTGTTAACCTATGGAGAAAATTTGTTCACGGATTGCCGACTTGGATTCAAAGATTTAAAAAAAAAATTGTACTCCGTTATAGAGAAAGTAATTTTACATTTGTGTACATTTTTCATTTTTGAAAAAAAATTCAATTAATATTTTAAAATTTAAATTATTTGGGGGAAAATCTGGTATAGTGTGCTTTAAACGCTCATAAATTATTTCGGTGGACGAAATTTATAAAATGAATCTTGTTGCTCTTTGCAGAAAAGTTCAGGTATCTGACAATACAAATTTAATTTGATTATCAGCATTTATGTTTCTGTAAATAGTTGGCAAAAATATATATTAAATAAAAATTTCGAGGGCAGCGCTTAACCACCCTATAGTGAGAGAACCATTACAATCCCTCAAAATGTCAATCCTAATGCGGGGGTGGAATTCTCGAACTTTCAACTGGACTCCTCAAACCACAAGAGACTGCAAGAAGAGGAAAAGGGAAATACGATCTTTTTTCTTAGTACATAGCAGCCTTAATACATAATAATTACTCATAGACATGATATGAAATTGAAATATATTATTTCTTTTTGATTCACTTTAAAAAGTAAGAAATTCTAACATTAAAAATACTTTGAAGTAAATTTTGATTTTGATTTTTTTTTGCCTACAATATATTATATTCTTTATTCTACTAACATATAGTCTGACAGATTTGGATCCAAGTTACTTTGATAGAAAAAAAAAATTATTTGCGAAGAATAAAACTTACAAAATCATATTCGTATATCTTAAAGAGAAATATGCAACTTTCCTGCAGTTTCTTATAACTTAAAAAGATTTATTAAAAATATCCCTATATATATTGCTACTTCCTATCAGTACAACAGAGAATAGAATATTCCCTTGAAAACTATTATTTAGATTAGGATATATAAAAGAGAAATTTCTTTGTGTACTTTAAAGTAGAATAGATAAAACTCATAAATTATGTGTGTTGAATGTTAAGAAATTTTTTGTCAAAAATACTTAGTTTCTTGAAAGTTATAAAATATATTTTCGCTTTAATAGAGTCTGTAGTGTTCGATAAAGAAAATGTATCATACTAATGACGACCGCTGAAAGAATGTTTTAAATTCATTTAAAATCGTATGGAGAAAATATTAGACTACTGTTTATGATAGGAAAAATAATATACAATTTATCTTGTGGGAATTGTATCAAGGAAATTTAAGTCTTTTGTTTCTTCCATCGCGAAAGGACTTTTCTGTGGAAACACATCATGATATGCGTCCTTCCTGTAAGCATGATCTTTCTCATTATAACCCGTCTTTATATGTTCATACCACTTCGCTACGGAGTACATTAAAATTAAATACAACGGTCAATGTATGCAATTAATGCCAAATATATATATATATATATATATATATATATATATATATATATATATATATATATATATATATATATATATATATATATATATATATATATATATATATATATATATATATATATATATATTAAATATGACGATCAATAAATGCAATTGATGTAGAAAAAAATAAATATATTTATAAAAAAATCGTAAGGGGCATTTTTATAGACAAAATAATGTTCAATCGTCTGCCGCATTAACAAGATAAAAAATATATTTTTTTGTCTATTTAATTGTTATGCACGCGACGATAAATTTATTTAAAGTACCAGAAAAAGAAATCACGTGATCTGCATTTAATAAATTAAATTTTAAAAAATTAATCTTTAAAAATTCACCAAAAATCAGAAAATAGAGGTAAAGATTCGGCAAAGATTTCATTTTAAAGGAATTTTTAGGATCTTTCTCGTGATATAAATTTTATAACCCTCAAATTATTATTTTAAATGCAAACTTAAAAAAAGTTACTAAAACAGCTTAAACATTTAATTTTAAAAAATCTAAGAAGAATTTTTCAAAAATCTCTCTTAGTGCACCCCTAAACCATAAGAAGAATCGCCATGCAAAATTTCAGACCTTTAGGTCCAGCGGTTTGGTCTGTGCGTTGTATGTCAGTGAGTCAGTTACGGAACTTTTTTATATATATAGATTACATGCATTTGTATTTCAGAGGAACAGCATACCTTCATTCTAAAATACTGAAATATTCTGGCTAGTTGTCATGACAACCCCTTCCATAGTAAAATATTCCTTCTTTTTTTATCTATTGTTACTACATTTCTGCTTTTATTCCTCTGAACTCTGATTCAATACCACCGAATAAGAATGTTATATCTTTCCATCATATCTATGTTTGGATGAATCCGTGAATAAAAAGGGGAGTGAGGATGACTCTTGAATAAGATGAATAGGTTTTGAAAAGAATTCTTAGTTCAAGAATGAAAAAGGTCCGTGTTTACAATCGCCGAGTATCATTTTATCTTATTTATACCGACCAATATCCAATCTATCTTCTCGAAATATTTGTTTGTGGTTTGGAAAGGTTGTATATACAACATTAATAAAGTTTATTTTTAAAGGATTCTATATTTACCTTTGAAGAGAGTATTTTGTTGTCAAAGAATTGAAAACTCCAGGAATTTGTGGTGGGTAAGTATTTCGTGACATTTTCACATCAAAATGAAATATGGGTCTCAAAATAAGACTTAATATTTCAACAAGAATTTTCAACGTAAATTCGTAGAAATCTTCCCAAACTTTTCGTCTCTTTCTTCGAATATTTTGTTTTTTTCAGTTTCGAATATTCAGATTGTTCTCGTCACTTGACTCGGTTCTAAATTACGGGACCGATTTTTAGGGGGTAGTACTGGTAGCCTAAACGTTGCACCCTTAAATGAATGGCCAGCAGTCTCGCGGTGTTCATATCTAGCGACAAGTGCATCCGCGTTTGAAAAACCAAGATCAGATTGTAGGCAAATTCAGATTCTAGTATTTCTTAAGGTATGGTGAAAACAATACCTCCATTGTATTCACATAGCTTCTCCATACTCTAAAACAGGGGTGGGCAATCCTTTGCACGCGTGCCAAACGTGGCATGCCGATGATTCTGGCCCGCGAAACAAGTCCTAGACAAATTTATTTTCAATTAGCACCTGCTGGCTTAAGGGAACAAGGGATCTTTAATCTCGCTCTTCTTTAAATTTCAATATTTTACACTATATACCACATGAGTATAATTACTATTTTTTTCTACTACATTGAAGATACTTAGAATTCACAAATAAGTATTTTGTGGAGGAATTTGATCTGTTTATCAAAAAATTCTTCAAAAATGCTAGAATTTTTCAAAAGGCTCCATGCATATTCATTTTCTTCTAATATCTTCCAAATTTCTCAGAATTGTTAATTGAAGTGTTTGTCACAAAACTGTGCATAATTCTTTGAAATTACACATATTTATCAAATTTATAGACCATGAAATAACGTAAAAATATTAGAAAAATAACAGGCAGAATATAAAATAATTATTTAAGAATTTAGATTCCCATAAAAAAATTAAATGCACATTTATATTTATATACACATGATAAACTTTTAATAAAAAATTTAAAGAATTTAATTAATATAGAATGCGCATAGAGGATTTTGAAAAAGTTAGCATTTTTGAAAAAATTTGAAAAACAGTGATTTTTCTGCAAAAAATTCCTTATTTTGAATTCTAAGGGTTTTCAATGTAGTAAAAAAAGAAAATTAGTTATTCTCATTTTGTACATAGAGTTAAAAAATTGAAAATTATAAAAATCGAATTGGAAGGTGCCTTGTCCCCTTAACCCTATCACTGTAACCTGGGGTCCACGCGGCCCCCAGGCATTTTTAACTAGTTGCCAAAAATATATATCTACTTTGAGGGGTCTAATCCAGTGACATCTCATCTTAACATGTGTGTAACACAGGGTAAAAATTAATTGCATAAATATTAGGGGTTTTTGGTTTTTTTTTTAAATTTGAAACATATATGTCACATTTCTGTAACCTGGGGTCAGTACGGACCCCAGCGTATGTCGGGTTGTCTGAGAACTATTGGACACATCAAAAAAGAATGAAAAATATCTAGGAAACAATGACGTGTTTTGATAACGAGTATTAATAACAAGGACCCGAAATTTTTTGTTTCACCAACAATGTTATTCCAGAATTCGACAGCATGGCGCTAGATGATGCGACAGGTGTGTTTGCATTTTTCTCGTTGCGCGCCTTTCAGTTGAGAGCTGTATTTGAAGCTGCAGCATGTCACGACAAAGAGTTTCGATAGACTATGCTTTACGCATGATACAAGAAAGTGATAGTGAATACGATGTAGATATAGATAGCTTCGGAGAATTATCTGAGTCTGAAGAGAGTGACGCGAATATTCAAGATTCGAATATTGAAACCGATAGGTAATCGGAAAGTGACGAGTATACTGACGAGTATTCACCCAATCTGTTGACTCAGCACGTACTTTTGAATCGCCGTCAGGACCGTAAGTGGACCATAGAAAACGTTAGTTCGGTACAAACTTTGGCAGCTAATATTTTACGAGATAATAGTGGATTAGCAGGAGATGCCAAGAATGTATCTGACAAATTCGATTCACTAAAAATGTTATACATCTGAAATGATCAATGTTATTGTCCGAGAGACTAATAAAAGGGCTAAAAAAGTTGATTGCAACTTGGAATTAAGCCAATCCGGCAAATGAGGATAAGTGGAAGACCACCGAGTAAGTTTTACACGGTGGTGTATAGAAATCTGCAAACGAAAGTTTAGAAGAAATGTGGTCTTTGGACAGTGGAAAGCCGATATTTCATGCTACAATGTCTATGCGACGTTTCCAAATTTGCTTCGGTTCTGTCGGTTTCACAATGATGCAACAAGGAAAACAAAGACTAGAGGAAGAATAAAACTAGCTGCCTGTCGGATGTCTGGCAAATGCTTCTCGAAATCTGGCGAAATATTACAAGCCCGGAAAAGATCTGGACAGTCGATGAGCAATTAGTGGCAACTCGTGGTCGATGCAGATTTCTACAGTACATACCGATCAAGGCCGGAAAGTATAGATTCCAAATATTTTGGTGCTGTGATTTCCACCACTTTCGTTTCCTTTGAAAGGAGAAGTGTATGTTGGACGATAACCTGGTACTGCAGTTGGAGCAAACAATGTTTTTGATCTCGTCAGGCGATTAGATCACCCTTGGAAGAACAAAGATCGCAACGTTACCATGGACAATTACTTCACCAGCGCTCAGTAACCAGAGGACCTACTAGCTGTGAAAAACCAGAGTGGATGGAACAATTCGAAAGAAGTCCCGAAAGAGTTGCTACCAAATCGTCAGCGTGAAGAGAAGTCTTCTAGCTTTTTGTTTTGATAAATAACTGACTTTAGTTTGCTACACTCCAAAAGAAAGGGAAGGCAGTCATTTTGCTATCTTCCATGCATCATGACAAAACGTCATTAGGAGAAAGACAATAAGCCAGATATTATTACTCATTACAACGCAACAAAATCTGGAGTTGACAACATTGACAATTTATGCAGATGTACTCAGCAAGCGAAAAATATGCCGTTGGCCCTATGGTCTTCGGTTCAACATGCTCGACTGCGCAGCTGTTGCTGGATATATAATTTAGATTTTTGAAATATCCAGACTGGGAATCGGGAAGCGCCATCGATGTCGATTGTTCCTGAAAGACCTTGGGAGAGAGCTGCTCAATAACCTCATTCAGAGAAGACTTCAGAACGTTCAGTCGCTGCAGCCTGGAGTTCGTTATTCATGAATCTTTGAGGGTTGAAATTCCGTCAGGACCCGGAATTCAAGAGCAAAGTAAAGAGGTACGATTGCCAGCTATGTCCACCTTCTTTGGATAGAAAAGTAAAGACCCGATGTACTAATTGCCATATACCGTGTTGCCCGGAACATCAGAAGACCATTTGTGAGGTATGTTCAGCGTACATTTAGAAATGCAGAATGAATCTGTTAATATGACTGCAAATTTATTATGTTCTTAGTTTTATAAATAAAATTGTTTAAGAAAATATCTGAATAATCGTTAATTACTTATAAGATAATTAAAGGAATGCAAAATTAACTTTAATGTGATGTAAATCGTATAAAATATGTAAATTACAGTATGGGGTCCGCGTGGACCCCAGGTTACAACAGGGTATATTTCGAAACGATTACAGTGATAGGGTTAAACAACAGCCGACAGGCACTAATTGAAACATGGTTGCCCCTTTAACTCTACCTGAATGTACTGCCAGGACTGAAATGTGTAAAGCGGGGTTCTCAAACTTTCAGGCTCTGTGCCCCCCCCTTTTGAACACTCAGTGAGTCACGTCTCACCCCCCACACACAGCACCACCATATGTGGTCAATACAAGTAGTACAATCATAATTTGAAACTGAAGCTGGTTATTAAATGAGGAATATGGAATAGATATAGATTCATACTCAAAATTTAATATTACTACACATATCTGAATTTGGAACATATTATTATTATAACATATGAAATCAAAGAATTATATACAGATCAACTATATTGAGGTAATCAGGATCTAGGTGAGGTGGCATGTAATACCAGTCACTTTCACAACATTAATGAGAGGTCTGTCACTGTTTGTCATTGACAAGTTTTTGAATATTAGGTTGTAACTGTTACAAAGCACACCTCAGGTCACTTTCAACGTCCAGACGTACGACGATAATCATGTAATACAATTACGGACAATTATCGTTGTACGGACAATTATCGTGTCCGTTGTTCGAACATACGGTACGGTTACATTGTGACCGTAAAATTGAGTAGAGTAAATTACAGTTAGTTTTACTTTTTACTTTACTTTTTTTCTAACTCACGCCTCCCTTGAAATTCTTCTACGCCCCCCCAGGTTGAGACACCTCTGGTGTAAAGCGATATGTAAAGCCAAATGTGTTGTGAACAGATATCTACTCGGCAAACGATATTTCAAAAGTAGTATTACATGGCACCCCCAGCATGACTGACGTGGAGGAAGGTGTTGTAAATCCGTTTGCTATGATGTTGGTAATCCACTGATAGATTTTCATTGCATCATGCATGAGGATGCTTTATGTGAAAAACTGGCCTAAAAAAACTTCGGGAATAGATTAAAACAGCTACCAAGTTTTTAATTATATTTCTACTTCGGCTTCAAATAAAAGAAAATTTTCTAATTGTACTGAATAAGGTAGTTCTGTGTATAAATGATTTAAATGTAAAGCAATGTTCGTTGGCTTAGACAAAAGTTGATCTGAAACGATTAGGGGAATGCTTGGATAAGATTAAGCTCTATTTGAATGACCAACAGTTGTCTTACCAAAAATTGTTGACATCATGTGGGTCTGTTAACTGGTGACTTTGAAGATTTTTTGAACATTTAAATGAAGTGAATATTTAGTTACAAGGCTCAACACATTTGAAGTTATGTTGGTTACATAACAGCTTTTGAAATGAAACTAGAAGTTTATAAGGGAGATGTAGATAATGAGAGATTTTGACACTTCCCTGACCAATCAGGTACATCAATTATCTCCCAACAGATACCAAAACAGATCGCCAATGTTTAGAAAAGCTGTTGTAAAGATTATCAAGTCATCTGGAATTAATGAACTGGAATAACGGCAAACTTCCTTCCGTTTCCAGACAGTATGAAACTGCATGCAGATTTTTTTTACCTAGAGTGACTTGAAAAAATATTGAAAAATAGTAGTTAGAGACTGGAGAAACAGAGAAAAAGGCGGAAAACGAAGTATTAAGGAACTTGGAATGCTATTCTAGAAAAATATGCCTGTTTAGAAATCCTTGCAGCAGCATTACTATTTGTTTTCGTCCACATATACTTGTGAATCTTCGTTCTCAGAGATGAACTTTGTTAAGTCTCGTAAATATATAATATAATATATATATATATATAATATATATATCTATATATATATATATATATATGTAAGGTGGTGTGTGCGTGTGTATGTATGTATGTATAACCTCTTGAGTTTGTTGTTAGGTCTTTGTTCCTCCTAAAGAATTATCTTCGTAAGTTTTGGTGAAAATCAGTAGGTTCATTTGAACAAATCATTAATTTAGGAATGTATAAGAAAGGGATAGAGGATTTCCTGATAGAACTTCAATATGACTTTATTCGCCAGTTTAAAACAATAGTCTTGGGGGCCACCAAGTCTGTTAATTATCCTTTTAGGACATCTTGGACTTGTTTAAAAGAAAGTTAGATCCCACATTATCTCTCTAGAAATACCGATGAAATACCTGTACCGAAATAAATTGTCCCTATCTTACGAAATCTCCCAGAACCCTGAAATCAGTTGAAAATGTAATCTGAAAATAACGCCTCTTGAGTCAGCCAGTGCATATTCTGCCCATCAACCGGTCAAATATGAGGGAATTTGATATTGCGTATTTTATCTTTCTTCCGGTTATCCAATATTGAATTTATATGTGCTGCGATAGTTTCTTTTAAAATAGATGACTTTTCATTCGGTAGGCGTTTTTATTTAGTATTATGCCTTACAATTCTATGTGTAGGATGATGGAGGTGGGAGTGAAATAGAATCATATATGGTCGATAGAATCATATAACGGTCTGTTAGATAGAATCATAGAACGATAATCAGAGCCATCTGCAGCGCCATCTATCAAATACTGGCGCAGCTGTCGACTACGTAGTCGTGAATTTGCATTTTGATGTTTAGTTGAGATTTATGCAAATCCCCGAGTGTGCCGACAAAAACAGCGGCATAAAATTCCCTATCGGCGAATTTTGGAACTATTTTTCTTTTTCACGGAACTTCTTTCCCATGTTGTACTTAGTCCCACTATAGACCAGTCAATGAGTGCTCAAAAGAGGGGTGTAGAATGCATGGAATATGCGAGAATTTTTGACTTCAGCACTTTGTTAGGAGTAGTTAGTAGGTAAACATACTGAAAGTCCCCGCCCCTGGGGGGGGGGTGTGAGCTAAAAAGGGGAGGGCAGTGGAAAGGTCCCATTTTTTGGTTTTTCACTTATATCTCGGAAACGGTGCACTGTAGAAAAAATATTAAATGTAAGAATGAAATCTAATTTAAATTTTATATAAAATTGCCAATATACATATATGTAGAATTCCCAACGAATTTCGAGATATACGTCATTGAAAATCGATAATTTTCGAAAAAATAATTTCTACCTCACTCTTTTTGTCAAACATTTGCTTCTAGTGACTCCCATGATCGTTTCTAAGAAAAATTGTCTCAGACGAAGTTGTAGAGCATCAAATTTCCTTCAATTTGATATAAACTTTTGCTACTTTATCTTCAACCAATTAAAAGTTATAGAATTTCTTACATGTACGCTCAATTTCAATGTTCCTTTAGAAATGAGTATGTTGAGAGCCTGTTGCGTGCGTTTTAACAGCTGTAACTTGCTATCATGATGAATAACAACACTTTAGCAATGTAAATAAGGTAATTGCCGTCAAACTAGAATGTTCCACTCATCTTTAATTAAGTTATTATCTTCTTTGAAGGCACAAGCCGCCCGTTCAAGACCCTTCCACCCTTTTATTTCCAGTTATTTTCTTGACAATTATTTTCACTATTTCGTTTTTACAACATTTAAATATAAAATTAATACATTTAAATTAATTTTAAAAATACCATTCTTGAAATTCAGTGAATCAAAATTATTATTCAAAAACAATTAATAAAAATTAAATTTAATATTATCAAAGTATAATTATTGAAAATTAATTAAAATAATTATTTAGCAACAATGAAGTTACTAGGCTCCTCGATTTGAAGAATTATATGCAATATGAACTGGCTCCCTACCCCCTGGAATTCTTCAACGAAAGTGGAATGAGGAAATGCAGAAAATCAGCACTATACACACTGTTTAAGTAAATTGATAAGGATGTTGATTTAACTACCTTTGAATTTGTTGTTGATGGGGGATTCCTAGTCCACAAAGTTGTTTGGCAAAGATAGACCACTGTATCAACCATTTATGATGGTTATGTTAGATTTCGGAAGATCCATTATCATGGGAGAGGTTGTGCAGTGGTTTTTGATGGGTACACTGACACATCAGAGAGCACAAAAGCAGCTGAGGAAAGTCGACTATATCGACTCAGGAGATGTGTGAATATCGATGTCATTTGGAAAGCGAAATTAAAGTCAGTAATTAGGATTTCCTTTCCAACTTTCATAATAAGAGACAGCTGATAAACCTGCTGATGATGCAGCTGCAGAAAAATGGGATAAATACGCTCCAAGCTCCAGGTGATGCTGACGTTCATATTGCGAAGACAGCTATCAACAAATCTCAAAATTTCTTGGTTGCTGTTATTGGAGTGGACGTCAACTTGACAGTTCACTTGGTGGCCAAATCCCCAACTGATCGTGACACTCTGGTGGTACAACCTGGAAGTGGAAAGGTCAAGACGAGTGTATATTCCTCACAACAGCTGCAGCAGGAGTTGAAAATGAAGGACTATGCCTATTTGTTATTCCTACTTGCATTCACAGGCTATGACACAATAGCCGCAGCGTATCGCAAGAGTAAAGTGGGTTTTGTCAAAATGTACCAGAAGTCCAAAATCATACAACGTGCAGCTGAGGTATTTGCAAGCGGTTATTTATCCCCTGACTCCGTTGAGACAGCTCTGGGATCATGAGTACTCTCTCATGGTATGGCGCTACAGCCACAGAAAAATCCCTCAACGATTTCCGCTACAAATCATTTATCAAAGCATCTGCAAACATGAAGCCTGATCCCTCAACTCTCCCTCCAACCGAAGGAGCTGTTAAGTAGCATGCATTCCGGACGTACCACCAAGTACACCTGTGGTTAGGGGAGGAACCTAATGGTGGGGTGCCGTATTGGCGTTGGGAGAGGAGGAATGACCAACTAATTCCGAAACTCTCAGAGTTGGATTCTGCCCCTGACGAAATCTTAAAGATGATTGTTTGCCGATGCACGAAAGGATGTGACAGTGGCAGGTGTGGTTGTAGAAAAACTTCGTTAAACTGCTCTGTCACATGCCCGAAATGCATGGGCAATTGCAACAACGGAGTCGCAATATTAATTCAGGAAGATAACGACGACGACGACATCGACAGTTTTTTTCATTTGACTATCAGTCCATGTAAATTACTATCAGTCCATGTAAATACTTTCATTATATGCTTAATAATATAGTAAAATCTATAATTATAAAAAAAGTGTTGTGTTTCAATTGAAATTACCTTATTTCCATTGCTAAAGTGTTGTTATTCATCATGATAGCAAGTTACAGCAGTTTAAACGCAACAGGCTCTCAGCATACTTATTTATAGAGGAACATCGAAATTGAGTGTACATGTTAGAAATACTATAACTTTTGATTGGTTGAAAATAAAGTGGCAAAAGTGTATATCAAATTCAAGGAAATTCAATGCTCTACAACTTCGTCTAGGACAATTTTTCTGAGAAACGATCATGGGAGGCACTAGAAGCAAATGTTTAACAAAAAGAGTGAGGTAAAAATGATTTTTTCGAAAATTATCGATTTTCAATGACGTATATCTCGAAACCCGTTGGGAATTGGACATATATGTATATAGACAATTTTATAGAAAATTTAATTAGCTTTCACTTTTGCATTTTACATGTTTTCAACAGTGTACCGTTTCCAAGATATAAGTGAAAACCAAAAAATGGGACCTTTTCAACCCCCTCCCCCCGTTAGCTAATCCCCCAGGGGTGGGGACGTTTAGTATGTTTACCTACTAACTACTCCTAACAAAGTCCTGAAGTCAAAAATTCTCGCATATTCCATGCATTCTACAATGCATTCATTGACTAGACTACTATCAATTTTGGTGGAATTCCGGCTGATAGATTGCGCTATAGGTGGCTCTGAGTAGTGTCAGTTTTTTTAAAAATTCACCCTGTATATTGTTCCGTTTTCCTGGGTTCATTAGGATTGAATAAAATCTCTTCAGAAAATTCACAGAAAATAAATTTATTATTCTGTAAATTCTTTAGACGAATACACAAATTCAAACATAAAACACGTAACAATTGTCTTTATACAACAGACAACTCGAAAAACACAAGTCAGGATGCCAGAATATTCAATACAGTACAAGCCAATTAACACAGTTTCAACACATTCAGATCTCACTAGGAAATTGAACTGAACTGAACTCCATGGACAATATCAGATATATTTATAGATTTCCAAAGAACCTCCTATTAGTCAGTTTTTGCTAGATATTTCTAGAAGCTTCCAGAAAAGTTTAGTTGGCAAGTTGGTGACCATTTGGCAAAAAGTCGCCCAGTTTGGCGATCAAAATAAATCAGTAATCCATCGCCAATTTCGCGATAACTCTCATACTTGGTGAGATTCCCATATACTCCGATGTTAAATGCATAGCTATAGGAGGTCTATACAGATGAAATTCTGAAAACACAAGTCAGGATACCAGAATATTAATTACAATACATGTCAATAAACGCAGTTTCAACGCATAGAATTTTCACTACAATACACGCCATCAACGCTTTCAATACAATCCACGCCTTCAATTCTCACAAGCAAATTGAACTGAACTGAACTGAACTCCATTGCCAATGTCAGGTATATTTTTAGATTTCCAAAGCACCCCCTACAGGTGTGTCTCAGCTAGATATTTCTGGAAGCTTGCAGAAATGTTTAGTCGGTAAGTTAGCGACCATTTTTTCCGGATCATCGCCAAATTTGGCGAACAAAATAAGTCACTAAATACATCACCAATTGGACGATAACTTTTATATTTGGCGGCATTTCCATAGACTCCCATGCACATAGTTACAGGAGCTCTTCCTTAGAAGACATTTTAAAGAAACAAAGTGCAACATTTACAAAATTCGTAAGAATATATATATATATATATATATATATATATATATATATATATATATATATATATATATATATATATATATATATATATATATATATATATATATATATGTGTGTGTGTGTGTAAGTAATTAGAAAGAACTGAGGACATTTGAGGGATAAGATTGTTATACAGATCGTTAAAATGCAATTAAAAATCATTAACCCTGTTGTGGAGGAAGGTCACTGAATTCAAGGAACTTGAAAGAGGGTTTCTGTGCTAAGCCCGTTATTCTGGATTGAATAATGGTGCTTCAACTTACCTAATCAATGCTTTTATTTCCTAGGTTAGTGGTGCTTAGCTGTAATTACCATGCACACAAAAACTGATAATTTTCATATATCTATATATATGTGTGTGTGTGTGTGTGAATGTTTATAAAGTTTGCTTGGTTGAAACAATTGATTTTTGCAGTGCTACATAGTACTTTCACCCAGACGAATGTAGAAGTAATTGCTAATTCGGAAATGTAGTCAGCTGTCTAAGAAGCAGCATATAAAAGTGAATAGTATGCCGATATTCTCATTATCAGAGATTTTCAGAATGTATCAAACTATTACGAACGACGTGATAAAGCTATTAGCTTGGTTTATTAGTTCAGTTGTTTGTTTGATGTATGGGGTGATACGGGAGGTCAGGAATAATTAAAGTTCCATCAAGCCTAAAGAAACGGCCCTTCAGCTTAAAGTCCAATTAACAAACAACAAACACTCAGGCCAAACACGCTGCGCACTAACCCTTTGGCTCTTTTGTGATTGAATTTTGGCGATGTATGCTTCAATGAATTTTATTAAACTCTTTTGCGTTATTTCTATATTTCTATGAGTTTAAAACACAAGTTTTGAGAGAAAATATTATAATTTCGACCACAAATATAGTTATCTAAGAGTTGTCTGAAGTTTTGTACCTGATGAATCGCTTTCTTTAATCAAGTTTTGCTCTAATATTAATGCTTCAACATTCAAGTTCAAACTGTTCATTTCAGTTGATGCATTTCCTTTCAAAACAAAGAAGTTTAATTTTGGGTTAGTTTAAGAGCAAATCCTATATACATAGAGTAGGTAAATTAATATACAGAAAATTTAAGAAATACGAGCCAATAGCTGTTTTCGTCTCAAAATCAGAAATTTTTCTTTTTTTTTCTTTCTTTTTCTCTTTTTTTTCGGGGGATGTATATATATGCCATTTATCTGTGTACTGTCAGTATTGAACAGGATAAGAAATTTAAGTTAAATATTTTATTTTTGGTTAAACATTTCATGTACTTATATCAGAGAAAAAAATCAGTAAAAAAAGAAAATATATTATTAGATTTTAGTTGCTTGAAAAATATCTTTTTATTAAAATGTATGTGTAATCCACTTGTAAGAGTCTAAATTTTAAATATTGTCTTTTAACTGATTTTATTACATTAAAAATGGAAAATGGAATAAAAAAACCTTAAATTAACCCACGCATCATTCATATTGTAAGTTTGTAAATACTAAAAAAACATGTATACATAATTACTTTTTTCAACTTGATTAATGGTTTTAGAAAGAAATCATCAAAGCTCAAACTTACTTACAATTTAATAACAGTCATTTAAGATTCTTGTTGCTTACTCAAAAAACTGACACGATGTATTAAGTTAATAAAAACTTTAAAGCCGGCTTCGATAAAAGAAAGAAGAAAAAAAAAAACTCATCTGAAAGTTGATGTATGTGAAAAAATTCCCCTCCAATACAAGATATTTGCATAAAATTCTTATTTATTATTTCACGAAATACGTGAAAATTTAAATATTGCGGTAAGAACTTTTCGGGATAGAGAAGGCTAAAATTCATTTAATCAATTTAAATTCTGAAGCGTTGCCTGTTTTGATGCTCTTTCGGAATGCTAAAATTATTTATACAAAGAATCTGTCAGCAAAATTGAAGCTAACGATGGAAATATTTTCTAATCTAAAAAAAGAAGTTCAGAATGAATTTTTTGGAGCATGTACACGGAGATGATGTAACATTATAGTTAGTTTTATGGAAATTATAAATGACATTTATTTTGACGTACAAAGAATAGTTTCTGCATTCACAGTGGTAACATATTTTCCAGCTCTTAAGGTATCCGATTACGTTTAATCGCCTATTTTGATGAAAATCAGTATTTATTTTTAATTCCTGTTATTTAAACAATGAGAATGTTTCTTTTATAATTCTGCTTTTTTTGCTACGATTATTAGAAATCAAATTTGAGAGATTTATAGATTAACAGCAGCTATCAATTTCAATTCAAGCGAAAACTTTGTATTTTGGTGTTACATTCCTTCAAATAATAAGACAGAAATTTTCCCAACTACAGTTTTTGAAAAAAAGTGCTCCGAACGCAGTCGGATTCCTAAATTTAAAGGTACAGTTTGATAAAAAATATGTAAACATATCATAAAAATATTGACATAAAAATATCTGTCTTAAACTATCACTTATTTATTATACCACTTAAGATTTGAATGAATGCACGGCTATCCTTGAAAACATACATGTTCTAAAATTTAGATACGAAAAAAGAAAACTATCCCCAAGATTTTAAATGGATTACTTAAACTACATAGACTTTGAACAGATTCCTTGATGGATGTGTCAATCAAACTGTATTGGTACTCGGTAGAAACCCTTGTATGGCATTTAACAATTTTTTGTTAATAACAGAAATAAATTTATTACTATCGTGAGTTTAGCGAGGTCCTAATAAAAACTCCAATAAAGTTCCCTCCAAACACTGCCGATCTGTTCTGGAGATAATAAAAATTCAAAGCATTTTGGTTATAACCATATAAAAGTACAGTCGAACCTCCATATATCAAACTTCCCCATATAGAAATTTTTTATATATCGAACTCTTAGCAAATTTCCATGTTCATTACATAGAAAAACTGTTTCTATACATCGAAAAAATCTCTATGTATCGAAATTTTTTTCACGAAATATTGGGAGATTTTATTCCACTTTAGAATAAAATGTCCCAAATTTTGGCTTTTGAATCAATACGTCATGGACTTCAATTCGCGGAAAATGTCCTTGATGAAGTTTATAGTAGACTGAATAAATGCAATTCTTTGATGAACTTTCCACAAAACTGGCTGTGCAGCAAGATATTCGTAGTATTTTTTTACAAGAATGTATCTGTGATCACTGTATGTACTGTCTGGATTGTTTTTTTTAAAGGTATATAGTACTCAACAAATCTTTAATATCAATTCAATTTTTAGTTATTAACTTTCATTTAATGTGATTCGCATATAAATTAGAAATGGAGTTTCGTATACAAAAATTAGCTTTAATTTTAAAGTTTTAGGAGAATTATGATAAAACTAAGATCAATTCTATATATCGAAATTTCTATATATCGAATTTTTTCCGGCATTTTGCCACTTCGATATATGGAAGTTCGACTGTATTTATTTTTATGCATGTATTGACAATGAATAGTTTGGTGAAATTTATATCTTAGTTTTAAAAGTAATTACAAGATAAAAATAACTCTTTATATACCATGTTTTTAAATTTTCTGTTGAATCATATAAACTTGACAATTCTATGTATTAATAAATACTTTAAAATATTTTGATGAATTATCCAATCAACTTGAAAGAAAATGAAGTTAAGTTGAAGTTAACTTGCATTTAACTTTTCATTCCCGTACCGGTCGACAGATAGCTGCACCAGTCTACAAAACAAAATTAACTGAAAATAATAAAAACATGGTGAAAATCTGCTTACAGATGGCTAAAAGTATCAAAATAATGCATTGTCATCGTGTTCTGAGCTATTATAAAAGTTTCAAATGTCTAGCTAGTCGGGAAGTTAGTTAAAAATCGATTGCAAGATTTGTAAGGGACAAACACACAAACACACACCCAAACAAGAAAGCGAGTTAATAAAAACAGTGTAAGAAAAGGATAGAAAAAGTTTATGTGTAGCATTTTTTTATTTACTTTTACCGAATTTCAAACATTTGACGTACATTACATGTTTGAAATACACTTTGCGCATTCCGAATCATCATACTCATTTCCAATTGATAGTTATTAAATTAAATTAAATGTATAATAATAAATTAAATTTATAATTGTATTGCAAATATTATTCATATAAAAGTTGGCATGAATGTTCATTTTTTTTACAATAAAAAAAGGCTACTTTGGAGGAAAACAAAAATATTTTATCTTAATAAATGTAATGGATGCTAACTATCAGCACAGATTTACTTGCAGATTATAGTGTCTGAAAAACATAATAGGAATAAAATAATATAAAATATAAATTACATTTTAAATAATATAAGTATGGGGCACGTTTAACTAAATAAATGCTTTTTTCAGCAAAATATCAAAATTTTGTTCCCTAAAAATAATTTCAAGATATTAAACCAAATCTTGATGATCGACCTTGCGATTACTGGAAGAAAAATAGCCAAGAATCTAATAAATTGTAAGAATTAGTTTCTAAATTTATCTCTACCCTTAAAAAAATAATATAACTATTGGGAAAGCTAAATGTTAGAGTTATGGAATAAACAATTAAAACACTACTTTTTAGTATTGTTGGTGCTAAGGACCCTAGGGGTCATGCTTCTGAGACACCAGTTCAGTGTATATAAAAAATAAGACAAGAAATAAAAAAATATATACGCACACACACAGAAGAACTTTTGTCTACAACGATGACACTGTTGATGGACGGTACATTGCAGCTACTCTACAGAGGCTGTTCGCACATTTTTTAGACGATTTTGGTAAGCGGTAATAAAAAATCGTTTGCTGCAAAAGAAATATTTGCAATTGTACTGTTTTTAAATGTCAAAATTATCGTCTGCGGCTTGAAAGTTTTGTTTATATTCAAAATGGCGTTTTTAACAAAGCAGTGGTTTGAAGGCTACATTTATGCTCTTATCGAAGAGAAATATGCATACTCTGTTATCCAAAAACGATGTGAGAGTAACGGTTTTGTGATATCTAAAGCTTCGATAGGTAATATCGTCAACAAGAAAGGAAAAAAACGTCAAATTGGAGCCTCAAGTGGGTCAAAAATTCCAAACAAGTATCCAAGGAAAAAACGGACATCTTCGACTATTGCAAAGGCACGTTGTTTAATGTTAAAAGAAAATACCCCTAGTCAAAGGACAGTTGCAAAATCATTAAAATGCTCGGTGTCCACTGTAAACAAAATTATTATCATAAAAGGGGAGAAAAAATTTAAGTACATGGTTCAAATAATCGAAAGAAAGTTGTTCTAAGGGATTCATGATTGTTGCTGGTTTTTCTTATAATAGCTAGTTAAAGATAAAGAGAGTGGAAAAGATGTCAAGATTAACTCCAAATACTATCAGGAACATATTTTATCGCCAATTTTTCTGAATGAAATAACATCGCATTACCCACAGTGCCATCAATCTGTGAGACTCCATCAGGACAAAGCTAGCAGTCACGCATCAAAATCCAATGTAAATTTCCTAAAAGAAATGGAACAAAAATCTGGTATCGAGGCCATACCCTTCACTGATATCCCTACTAAATCTCCCGATGTATCGCCTATGGATTGTTGTGCTTTCGGACTTTTAAAATCTGCATTATCCAAACGTCGTCCCAAAACCCTTACAGGACTCTGGAAAGCTGTTCAGGAGGAATGGGCTAGAATACCTCTTCTGACACTTCAAAAGGCATTATTATCCTGGAAATTGCGGTGTCGAAAGATAGTTCAGAATAAGGGATGTCAAATAGAACATTTAAAACACAAGAATTTTATGTAATTTAGTTTTGTGAATACAATATACATCGTCTAAAAAATGTGTGAACAGCCTCTGTATCTAGAAGGGGCTCGTTTTGCAGGCGAAAGTCTGACTACGTTACAACAATGCCTCATGCGGAATTCGAACCTTATAACCCCATGTGGCAGGCCGTTGCCTTATACACTGCCTAACAGCTACTGTTTAACACATTTTAGTGTAAATTTTGAATATCGGGTCACTAAGAACATGTGTATATGCCCTTTACTGTTATATCGCAATTTATTTTATTATATTTTAAACATTACTTTTAACATGAATTCAATTCAGTATTTAAAAGCACTTGAGTTAGCATTAATTGCAGATTTTTAAGATTAGACAACTTTTGGAGTTCTCCTAATTGGGGATTATCGCAAAGAGAAATTTCATTAAGTGCATTACTAATTCATTAATCTATGCTTTCAAGACTTAATTCAAGTAATTTGCGAAATCCGTTGAAACGCATTACTGCAAATAAAATATAACTTCTCTATACAGAAATTACAAGAGGATTAAAAAAAATACTTTATCATCCCCATAGAATTTGCTGAAACCTATATTTCTTAAGATTTTAAACAACAGAAAACAAAACATTAATCTTAACATATTTAAGAGTTTGCGTGTTTTATTTAAAACATTAAAATGCGAATAAAACTAACAAATATTTAAAAAAAAGTTTATAGAATCACGAAGCAAAGAAATGTTTACTTCATCGTTTTAATTCTATTATACAAATAATTGTTAAAAAAATCTCAGAATAATGAAAATTCCATACTTCCCTATACAATGCCGATATACGAATATGTAAACAGAATGTAAAATACAGTTTTTCTCTAGCAGTAGAATAAACATTAGTAAGATAAGACTGCAATTGATAAAACTATAAATGAAACGGCAAACATATCACATTTTCTATGCATTTTTTTGACAAGCTGTCAGTTACAGAAAATTTTTAGGGAAAACAAAACCTTTATCCCTTTTACGGAAAGAATGAATTCAGGAAAAGGATGATATGTAATGGCGGATAAATAAAGCATTTATAGCTCTAAACTTCAAAAAAAGGCTTTTAAATTTTATTATTTAATATTATTAGATTAAACAGAAAACGTTTAATTAAAAACCAAATAAATTGGCAAATTACAGATATTTATCTATTAAAATAGTATATGCATCGAAAAATAAACCCGAGTTTCTTTACCCTGTAAAGTAATTTAGGATATAAATTTCATACATTTATATTTAGATACCCGGTTCATAAGTTAACGCTTATGATTATTTCTCAGCCAGATGGGAAACATCATTAGTTTCAAGAATTTTAAGGATTGTAATTGATTGAAAATCGTTTTAAAGCAATTTTTTTATAAATTGTTGCTATCCTTCTCCGATTTTAAAATTGTAATTGAACTATTTAAGACCAGGTTTGATAAACAATCTTCTGTTCTAACCTTCACTCCCCTTGATAGTTGCTTCATCGTAACAAGGAGGTGTCAGTGGGAATAGGCCATATACGTCGCAAGAATTTATCCTTGTAAGGTCACCTTAGGCATGAAGGTCATTCCATTTGTTGTTGTTGCTCATGCCCCCTGGTTGGAGATTCCATTCACCAGGTATTAATAGGCTATTGGGCTGAAAGGTGTGGCTCCTGCTTTGAATTAGTACCACAAACGTCGGAGTCCTATATATATATATATATATATATATATATATATATATATATATATATGTGTGTGTGTGTGTGTGATGCTAGAAGCATAAGTTATAGTTATATTTAATTATATAATTAACAGTCATTTTCTATCAAAGTCCTAGTGTGTTTTCCAATTAAGGAAGTAAATTGTTTTTCTCAGCGGAGTGTTCAGGGTCACCGAATTGCTCGCACGCTCTGCGCTAGCTGATGCAATCGCCAGAATGTTCGAAACGGGGCTCTAGATGATAGCCCACGCCTTTATATAACGTAAGAGAAAGAAATTACGCATTAGTATTTTGTAGAGATAGAACGTGCGTCGCTGGAGCTGGGAGTTGATTGAAAATGGTGATTTAGCTGGGTTAATTGGGTATTCCATTAATGTTAATTAATAAAGGTATTTAAATGTTAATTAAGCATTAGTTATTCCTCCGGACTACTGTTTTATGACTGCATTTAGAGTAATTGTAGTACATATCATTTGTATCAATTGTAAATATCAATTGTAGTAAATTGCATTTAGAGTAAAAGTTTGAAATAAATTTCAAACCTTTTCATTATCATTAACACGCCTAGTCCAAATTCTTTCATCTTATCGCAACAGAACACCGTCCCTCATTTTTTATTTTGACCTATATCCAACCAAAGTAATTTATCAGTTTCCCGCAGTCCACGTGAGAAGAGAGCTTACATAACAGGAGTGTTCTAGAAGCTGGGCGTGACCAATTAGAAGTTTAATAGACCCGTACCCGGGCGAGAGATTTCGTGCCTCTGTACCTTTTTGCGTCTGCTCCCATGTAGTAAGCATGTAAAGTTTACGTTTCTGTCAATTTGCGCTAGCAGCGCGGTGTGTTTATTCAAACCCAATTGATCTTTCTCGAAACGGCGTCGGAAATAAAGACTATGTTATGAACCAGCTGCCTTTTTTCCTTCTGGTATGAATCCGAAATGTTTGAAGTTCCCGGCCATTTGCATCGCCCCGTCAGTGTCCATTTGCCTATTGCCCCGTCAACTGAACTACGACTACACCCTCGTCCAGTTTCATTATATATATATATATATATATATATATATATATATATATATATATATATATATATATATATATATACAGGTGGTTATCAAAATAATGGAAACACTCAGAAACATCATGAAAACCTTTATTAATACGGAGGATCACCATTGTTACGTAATACCACCTGATTCACCTTGGAATTAGATTATACAACTCATGAATAGTTCTTATAAGAATATTTATATCATTTTTCAGGGAAAAATCATGAAAGTTCCTGTAGAGATGCTGTGGTGGATATCGATACCTGGCTCTATCCGCTTATACAGATCACAGTGGTTGGATGATATATAGCCAGGGGATAGTACAGGACAAGATAAAATATTTTACTTCTTTTTCATGCTCTTCAAACCAATACTTGATACATTTAGTTGTATGTATAGGGGGATTATCATCCTGGAGAAAGCCATCTTCTGCAAGAAACAGTGTTCGCATCATAGGATGGTCTAGTGAGCTAAAATTTCGACACAGTCCTTCCAATTCTTCCTCCCTTTTGGATAACAACAAGGCCTGAAGAAAACCATGAGATTCCATCCCAAACCCTGATAGATCTACCTTCATGATTGATAGTTGAGATGAGACAGCCAGAATCTTACGCTTGTGTAGGTGTTCTCCAGATATACGTATGCACGTCCTTTTGCAGAAAACAATGTGAACAATGATTCGTCGGACCAAATGCCATTTTTCGACATATTACTCGACCAGGATTTGCGCTCGTGGCACTATTGGGGGCGATATTTTGTATTGTCATCTATTGCAAGTTGGCTGGGAATAGCTACTCTTCCGTAAATGCTTTATTTGCGAAGTTCCCTTCTACCTCTAATGGTTGATACCGGAACATGCAGGTGCAGATTGAGCTCATCGGTCATTTAGGTTGCAGTTGTTTTCTTTCTGCATGTCTCAATCCGCTTCAATACCTCATCCGTCTCTTTCACTCAGCGCTCCCTTTCGTCCATTATTCAGTTTTGCAAAGGATGTTTTTCCTTGCACTCTGAATGCTATTATGACTTTCGATACCATTGCTCGAAAAACAACCATTTTCCTGGGGGTTGCAGTAACAGATACTCCAATTTAAACACGTTCTAAAAATTTGCCCTTTTCGAAAGGTCTGCAAGGTTTGATATTTTGCGTTGTTCCGCCAAAAAGCACGATGCCCTTAGCTTCATTACTGCTATCTGACAGTACAATAATTCATACACTATATTGCATTATATTGTTCCGTTTTCCTGTGTTCGTTAGGATTGAAGAAAGTCTCTTCAAAAAGTTGACAGAAAATAAATTTATTATTATGTAAATTCTTCAGGCAAATACACAAATTGAAACATAAAATACTTAACAACTTTCTTCAATAGAGCAGACAATTCTAAAAACGCAAGTCAGGATACAAGAAATCTCAATATAATACACGCCAATTCACGCAGTTTCAACACAATCAATTCTCAGTAGGAAATGGAATTGAGTTCCAATGTCAATGTCAGGTATATTAATAGATTTCGAAAGCGTCCCCTATAGGTCAGCCTCAGCTAGATATTTCTAGAGGTTTTCAGAAATGTTTAGTCGGCAAGTGGTGTCCATTTGGTGAAATATCGCCAAATTTCGTGACCAAAATAAGTCACTAAATCCATCGCCAATTTGGCGAGAACTCTCATATAATGCGAGATTACCCCCATGTTAAATACATAGCTATAGAAGCTCTTCCATAGAAGCCATTTTAACGAAGCAAAATGCATTATTTACAAAATTCGTAACAATATAATGAATAAATATGATTATTTTATGATATATAAATAAATAACTTTTTATACTTACAGACCTTATATTTCAAACTGATTACTTAATCGCCTTTTGGAATTACATCCACCAATTATATATGTTAAAAAACTCAGGCAGATGAAGAAAAAGCATATTTGATAATACAAATAAGACTAAATTTATATTCTTTTCACTAAGAATTATCGTAACAAATGAAAAATTTCTCATTTTGGATTGAATAAAGTATAAATATAAATAATTTTTAGAAGTATAATTTTTTCCTGAAAAAAATATACTTATAGATTTGATATTTAAAACTGAGCACAGAAACGAAGTTTGGAAATACAGACACCAATTATATGTGTTAAACATCTAATGCAAATATCTTTGAAATTCACGATGTATACACGCAACGCAAATTCATGCACAAAAATGAAGGATCTTCAAACTTCGAAGAACTACTGAAGCTTCGGCTTCTTTTCCTTGTTTCTTTCTGAGAGAAAGTAATTAAATAACATTTTGGGTAGAAAACTGATTGAGTTTGAAAATACTTTACGAAATGCCATGGGATGCGGATTTTAATTATTTCGAAATTCTTTACCCATCAATCACGTGACATATTAAACGGGATTTCATGATTTTATTAAAACTTTTGTTTGGTAAAAATATTGAAGAGATAATTCCATAAAGAAGGAAGGATGCATTCTGGATAAATACAAACAAACAAAATATTTTTCACAAGAAACTTGTATATGATTATAATAAAAAGAGATACGTTTTTCTCTCGGCTACAAGATAACATATTTATGTACTTTGTTTTCCTAGACTTAAAATAAATTTATATCTCTATTCACTCTTTTCTCCCGCAGATACAGATACGTACTACATACATACATACACACGTACACACACACACATTATATATATATATATATATATATATATATATATATATATATATATATATATATCTGTGGCTTGGTGCGAGAAGTGTCTAAGTCAGTTTTCTCCAAGATGACTTTGTTTGCTTATGTCTCTTTAAAAAATATTATTTTCAATGTAAGAAGTACCCAAGTCTGTTCGATGCTTTAAAAGTTTTTTTCTGAACCCTTGTACAGATTTGAGTACTTCTTGCATTGAAAATAGTATTTTTTTAAAGAAATATAAGTCAAGAAAGTCTCCTTAAAGAAAACTGACTTAGGCACTTCTTGCATCAAGCCACACACACATATATATATATATATAAATATATATATATATATATATATATATATATATATATATATATATATATATATATATATATATATATATATATATATATATATATATATATATATATGCACAGGGAACAGTTCTTAATTTTCAGTTTTACGTTTAAATACTGAATTAAAATTGAGAATACTAGGAATGAATAGTATTGAAATGTAAATCGCACGCTATTTGTAATTAGAAGTCATCTTCCTCCAGGTTACAAACTTAATGAAGGAACTCATTTCGGGTGTAAGATTTAAGATCCATATTTTCTGAATTTCCAGAACGAAATAAAATGCGTTAACAATCTTCTATTTCGTTTTTCTCGGTTACTTTTTAGTCTTCTACTCGCAGTTTTAGAAATTTCAACAGCATAATTATGCTGATATCTCTCTTTCTCTAAGCTCTTCTAGGCTGTGATGCAGTTTTTCAGCCCTTAGGGAGAATTCTTTTCTCCGTTTTTCGCCAAGTAGGTTGATAATTTCACCACATGCCCTCTGAGCCTTAATCTGAAAGAAACACTTTCTAAAAATTCAAACAAATGCCTCACATCTTCCTAAAGCTAAGAAATAGAGCGATATTTTAACGCCATTTCGGTAATAGCATTGCGTGTGTCATGGCCAGATAGCTGTTCATATGTTTCAAGGATTTTAAAGAAAGGCTTTGAAATGTAAAATAGGAGATCCAGTTAAAAAGATGAATCAATATTAATAATGTTAAAAACATATTTTTAAGGTATTCGAGTGATTTAAAATAAGGAAGTGTGAGATATCAAGAACGAAATTTGAATATTCTTCGGAATTTTGCAAATTTATGTATGTCATTAGCTTGAATTACCGTTAAAATTGTTATTCTGTTTGCAAATTAATGCATTATTATCGTTTGTTCCATGTAAACAGTCGTATTAGCTAAATTTCTGCTGTACCATGCATTTAACATAAGGTTTCTATGGTATCTAGCCAAATTGTCTAGATATTAGCTTGCTGGCAACGTATTTGACGACATGGCATCAAACTTGGTGACTGTTCCAAGCCTAGTATTTTCTGGAACATTGTAGAAATCCCCGACTCTCGAGAAGCTATAAATACGGTCTCGATTCAGAATTGAAAGTTAAGGTTTCAGTTCTCAATTGTGCTTGGAGCTTGACGAAAGCTCCGCTGTTAGCTGTGAGATTTTTTTTTTCGGAGAACTGAGAGATTTATGCTGCGATAAGTGCAACTCCGTGCCGCGTCTTTTGTGTTGAGTTTTTCGTACTTCTGGGATCTAGAGATTGTATTAGACGCACTTCAGTGAGTTTCTGACAATCTATAAGCTGTAGTATGTAGACTTCAAGTAAATAAATCTTTGTTTTTATTCTGTCTTATTGAAAGTCCATTCATTCGCCGAACCCGAACTAAGAATTCGTAACAATATTATGCCGCAAGATTTTCTAACTAAGACTTACTCCCCTTGACGAGAAAGCTTACTTGGGATTGAGTTCAAATTCCAGAAAAAGTTATGGACCATCATATATGATGTACCCTCACAGGGAGCAGTATTGATTTACTTTCATGGTGCTTCCACATTAAAGGAACTGCAGATGGATGGGTTAGTGTCATCAGGACAATTCGTACCTACGAAACTTTACAAGAAGCGTTCGAAAAACAATTTCTAATTATGATTTATTATAGTATGAACTTTTCTTTGTCTCCCTGAGTTTCAAACATTTTTTTTTTTCCATTAGTAGCTAAACACAGTTTTTTTTCTGCTTGGATCTACCGTAACTTGAACGCTGTGTGGCACTACCTACTCAAATTTCAAAAGTGAAAACAAAATTTATACAACCCACATATCGTTTTGGCTTCGCTTTTAGTCCAGTGGTCTTCTGGAATGAAAATCGGAGAAATATTCTCCGATTTTTATTTATCATAGTAAATATATATGTTCTACTATGTTTTAGAGTAAGATTAAAATGTAATATAGCGATACAAACTTAAATAAATCGTATAAAGAACTAATTATGTCAACTGATTATGTATTATTTCATTAAGATGAATAATACCTGAGATTAAAAGTTTTGTGTGTAGGTGCATTTCATGACATATTCAAACGTTTTACAAAAAATCATATATTTAGTGAAATTTCACAAGGAGACAAATTTCTGGAGACTGTCACTCAATCCCAGAACGTTTCTACTACACTACACTATTGCTTTATATATATATATATATATACAATATAAATTGGTTAATAAAATATTATAACTAAGAACCAATTAAATTTATTATTAATAGTAATTTCCAGCTATCAAGAAGAAATTAATATATATATATATATATATATATATATATATATATATATATATATATATATTAATTTCTTTACTAAAATATATTTCTTTTAAAATATCAAAACTTATGAATAAATATTTTTATGACTTTTATTTCGACAAAACTAATAAAAAATCAGTCATTACAATCATTCTCTCTATGAATACATTCATATGTATGTAATGTTTTTTTTCTGTCTGTAGTTCAATAACAGATGATTTATTGGGTCCCTTAAATTAATATAATTTTCTTTGAATTTGGCTCAAGCCTCTTTCAAACTGCGTTTCCAGAAATAACTGAATCCAACACAATAAATTGTAGAAACAAATATAAACTATGAAAGTTTTGCATAAAAGATACATTTAGAGAAACTTGTAAATGAATCAATAAAAAGCAAGAGCCACTGAAATAAATTCTGTCACTAAACGTTTTCCGATAGACTAATGACAAAATTAGTAATCTGACTCAGAAATAAACTCCAACAAAACATAATGAAATGTTAAGCTCTTCACAGTACACTGTGCTTTATCAGGCGAAAAAAAAATGTTCTTTTAGCCATCGAAATTGCGTGATTAGCGTTCTAGAAAATTTTCGCTTCAGTTATAAATTTTTCTTGGCAGGTTCGATTCAAAAATTACGGTATTTATCCATATTTGAAAAAGTGAAATTATTTCCTTCTGTGTCTTCGTGAACTGCTTAACTTTTTTTTTGCCGGAGAACAAAAGAAATCTTATTTCGTTCCTTTGTTGTATAATTTGTCCATTAAAGTATTGATAAAATTACAGTTTTTCGGAATAATTTAACAGCAAATGACTTTTACGGTGTTAATGAAAGGGAAAATTTTAGGAGAGTAACAAGTGAGACCTTACACGTGATATTTTAATTCGCCAAATAGATTTGTCTATTTTTATCTTTGAAAATCTTTCGTATTTAGTTGCTTTCAAATAATTTAACCGGAAAAATTTTCTGAAGGCATTATTGTTGAGGTGGCATAGTTTTGAAAGAATTGTACTACCATAAGGAATTCTGATGAAACATTTTTAAAGTTTTTATATTTTTCTTTATTTATCTTGGGGCATATTGATGCGGCATATAATCATAATTTTTGCTCTGAAACATTCAAAAGTGTAAATATAAATTGAGAACATAACACTCTACCATTTTTATTATTTAATTCCTGCGAAAATTAATTATCTTAAAAATATTTTTACTTTAAAATCTGATAGCTATTGTTGACAGAATCTGCAGTTTCGAAGTTTGGTAGTTTATTTCAGCGTAAATTTAAAAAAAAATGGAGTTCAAGTTATACTTAAACATTTTAGTTTCCAAAAGTATTTGTAATCAGAATAATTTGAAGACTAATTTTAAAATATCATTATGGGATAAAAACAACTTATGAAACATATTAATAGAACTTTTAATAGCAAGAAATGAAGCAACAGTTTTACGCTATTGATTTAATTTTTCAGTTGTAATAAATCTTTGTTCTCTAGTCTTTTAATTTTAATACTTTGAATGATTTTTTTATAATTCTAAATGCAATCATTTTAGTTAATACAAAAGTTATACTTAATATGTGTCATCAAATTAAATGTTTAACAATGTATCGATATATTTTATACCTTCTACTTTCAATTTATTATATTTAAAAATATCTATCAGTAATTTATAATGCAAAGTAAGGATAGAAGTGATAATTAGGAAATTTCCGTTTATTAGTGCAGTTTGTTCTAACAATACTAATGGAAAATAATGATGCCTTTCTGGAAACCCCGATCTTTGCATTTTCAAGTCTTTGATACTAAACATATCTAATTAATTATGGCACTGAAAAATGTTAAAAATGTAATACCCCGTCAGAATTGAATAACACCAACTTTAAGCTGAATAAAATGTTATAGCAACTATTCTTCAAGTGAATTTTTCTAAAGGATGAATAATATACAGAAGAGTTCTTCATAATATGCAGAAGAATTGTTCATAATGTACAGAAGAATTGTTTCATACAGAAAAATTGTTCATCTTTATTACAGAATTTTAATTTTTTAAAATACTTCTGACTATCGTTAGTTTTCATGACTGTTTAATTTCATAACTTGAATTAATCTAAAGATCTGGCACTTCAGCGACAAATAATTTGTTAAACTGATATTGTTGGACTTTTAATAATGAAAGAGCTAAGGATAGTTGAAATAACATTTTTAAAAATTAAAATCATTAAAAATATATCTGAGTTTTTAATCTTGCAAGTAAAAATCATTATATATTTTTATGAATATTATCCAGGTTATCTTCTCATACTGACATAAAGTACAAAAGGCTTTAAGAATCATTTTGAGTTGTGAAAAGTTTCCAGAAATTAAAAAAAATTATTGTTGTTAATTCTTCTGTAGAATTTTTTTATAAAAAGGACCGTAAAAAAATTAAAAACGTAACAAAAAAGCTGTAACATAAGGCTTCAAGTGAAATTTTAAAAAAATATTTGATTAGTTTCATGAAATAGAGCTTATAAAATTCTTATTGGACATTTACAAACAAGGATCTCTAACACTTTTTCTTAGATATATAGAGTTTAATAAATTTTCTTCATGTAGGGAAAGGGTAATCAGTTTTTTTTAAAGTTTTTTTTGTCTAAAAATTTTGCTGGAGTACTGAAAGTATTAGCGTAATAAATTCCCAATTTTCTAATATCACATATATAAACTCTGCATAGCTGTTCAAAGGAAATCCTACCATATATTAGTAACTAATATATCAATATGAATTAATACAACACGTCATTGTTCAATTATACTAATGCCTATATTATGCAATCTTAGAAGGCAAATGTTTAAAGCTAGGCATTATATATAAATTTAGTTGACATGCATAATATATTAATACATAACTCTACACGACATTTAGTTCCAATATTAAGGTGACGTGAATAGTTTAATAGATTTTAAAAGCTTTAAAACTGAAAATGTTTTAACTGTCATATTATATCTATCATTTCTGTGATTAATAGAATAAAAATATAAGAATATTTTCCTGTTCTGATTTTATCAACAAAATACAAAACATTCGAACTTTGATAAAATTGTATATTTTTCATTTCACTTCTGGATGTAACTTTGACTGAATGCAAATGAATTTACTTTTAACAGAAACGTATCTCTACGTGCATTTATACTATCATATTCATCCGCACTGAAATATATTTATTCTATATAAATATAATGATATTACATATTAATATTAGACAAAATATATTAAATAATGGTGCATTATGAAATTGACAACACAATATAAATATAAGAATATTTTCCTGCATTGATGTTATCAACAAAATACAAAAGCATTCTAACTGTTGATAAAATTGCATATTTTTCATTTCACTTATGGATGTAACTTTGACTGAATTCAAATGAATTTACTTTTAACAGAAACATATCTCTACGTGAATTTGTACTATCATATTCATTCGCACTGAAATAAATTTATTCCATATAATTATGATGATATTATTTGTTAATATTAAACAAGATACATTAAATAATCGTGCATTATGAAATGGACAACAAAATTTAAATATAAGAATATTTTTCTGCAGTGATGTTACCAACAAAATACAAAATCATTCTAACTGTTGATAAAATTGCATATTTTTCGTTTTACTTCTGGATGTAACTTTGACTGAATGCAAATGAATTTACTTTTAACATAAACGTATCTCTACGTAAGTTTGTACTATCATATTCATTCACACTGAAATATATTTATTCTATATTATTATGATGATATTATATATTAATATTAGACACGATATACTAAATAATGGTGCATTAATCAATGGTGCATTATGAAATGGACAACAGAATATAAATATAAGAATATTTTCCTGCAGTGATGTTACCAACAAAATACAAAAGCATTCTAACTGTTTATAAAATTGAATATTTTTCGTTTCACTTCTGGATGTAACTTTGACTAAGTGTAAATAAATTTACTTTTAACAGAAACGTATTTCTGCGTGCATTTGTACTATCATATTCATTCATATTGAAATATATTTATTCTACATTATTATGATGATATTACATATTAATATTAGACAAAATATATTAAATAATGGTGCATAATGAAATGGACTTTAGAGGGAAAATTTATATCTATAAGTACCTTCTATTCTTATCCAAGAATCTATTACTTGTTATCTGGTATTTGTTCTCCCATTTTTCCCCTCTATCATTTTCGCAACACTCATAAAAGTTGTAGAGAAGATAATAAATTCCTCGAGCATCTGTAGTTACTCTATTACTGGTTACATCAAATATCATTCTAGGAAAGAAAATAAAACAAATATTTTTCTCCCTAAAGTACAAAATGGAGAATTTATTACCGCTCTTCCTAGCTATGTGTCAAGCCATTATTTCTATAATATAGAAAATGCACTTTTCAGAGTAAAAGGTCACGTCGAAGATGAGAGTATGGTGTCATTTTGTAAATAAAAAATGTATTAATAGATTTTATAGAAGACGTTTTATACATTAATGTGAAGGGCAAATACCTGAAATCAGATCCAAGAATTTATCTGAAAATAATGATAATTACAATTGCTTATTGAATGAGTTCTAACAATGGTTATGAATATTTTATTAAGAATTGGGCTTCTAGAGACTTGAATCCCTTAAAGTTTAATGAAGCCTTAAAGTTTAATTGCCCAAATTAACAGTCTTTGAATTAAATGTTTACGACTACCTTACATTTTAACGTCACAGCTTTCAATGAATTAAACTCATATATCTTATAAATATGTACTAAATGTGACAAATATATTCAAAGAATCATACGTGAATTAAAAAAAAATATGATTTCTCAACTTTATTTTCGATGAAAACATAATATAAAACTCCTAATTTTATCTGTTCAAACTTTTTATCAATTTTTTTCAAGTTCCTGTACACAACAAAAATTAAACCTTTTCTTGCAACTTTTAACGTTGTTCAGGAATTTAGAATTTTGAACTATAACAAAATTTGTTTGAAAGGAGGTACTTTTCAGTCTTGAAATATATCTCTGATATCTGGTACCAAACTGAAAGGGCTGCCACCAAAATTATGGCCAGTATTGTATTTTGGAATACGTCTTGATATCTACTAACTGACTAGTTTACGGAAAACGGTCCGTCAATGAAAATATTATGAAGAAAAAGGATTCTTCCTGTTAATGTTATAAGATTTTTGCTTTAATGTCTTTGAGTTGTTTAAGGAATGCTATTGGACGTAAGTTTCCTTTTTAATCTCCAAAATGTCTAAATTAATAAAAGTATAGTCTTATAAACAGTAAATCAAATTTTGAGCCAAGACATCGTCAGAAAATCGCTAGTGACCAATGGAAATGACCGATAATTGACCATTATGAACCAATGAGATAATATCAGAGGAAAAAACTGATCAACGTCTACAAATATTAAATAATTAAACTTGTAATACTTATACGTTTGTAACTTGTATTGCTCAACTCCTTTGGGATTTATACTATATACGTAAAAAATTAATTTTTAGAAAATTAATAAAAATTTATAATATTTTCTCTCCTCTGTAGGGTATTTGGATTGTAAATAGCTTCGTCTAGAGATAGACAGCTCAGCAGTAGATTAAGTAGAAAAACTACTCAAACGGAAAATATAAATGCTCTCATTGGGTGCATATTTAAATAAATAAGAATACGGGTTCGACCCTGCAACTGGGTAAGGTCGACTCATGTCTTTCATCCCTTGAGTGACTCGATAAATAGTCGTATGCTACAAGCGAAAATGAATATGCCAATGCTCATTATTATTCATCTATAATTTGCAATTTATAATTATCAGACATGTATGCAGAGTATCGAGAACTTACTCGTTTAGTGAAATGTCCTTCAGTTATTCCTTCAGTTTGTCCTTCAGCCACTTAGACGGCTTTCTACCCTTCCACCAATTTAGTTTGTAACTGGCGTCTATGTTAGTCCCTCAAACAGTAACAGTTTTTCTTGGAGTGGATTCCATTGAAGAAATTAGATGGAGTTGAACTAAGTTCCAAGGTATCGTGGTGTTAAAAGCTGTGACACACAGAAGAACAGAAATGATTTCATGTTTTTCCTTCAAAAACTTTGCATTAATGTTACATTATAGCATCATTCATGATATTTAAGAAAGCGAATATTCATGCAAGTTTTGTAGTCGTCTATAATTGATTAATTTTTAAGGTTTTAATGTGTTCCAGAATTGACAAATTCTCCTGTTAACTTGTTGGTTAATTCAAAAATGCCTTAAATAGACGAAACAGCTTATCGTTCACTATGGCCAATAAGAGGCGGAACATTTTCATAGTTTTATTGTTCCGGAAACACGCACAGTAAATCACAATATATTTTTTTGCCAATATACTTAGATCAGAAAACACAAATGAGGGCTTGTTTTATTATTGTACTCAAATTTTTATAATTGACTTTTCTAACTTCCATGATACTAGATATCCATGAGTGTAGCAGTTTGTCAATGGAATATAATTAATAATTTTGCAATAAAGTGAATCTACTCGCAAATTCTTAATGACAGTCTTCGGGAACTTGTACTGGAGAAATGGGCTGAAACCTGCAATAATATATTCTCTGCATCTTATTAGAGCCTTAACTGAGCAATTTGTAAGTTTGAAATAGAAAAGTAACTTTTCTCTTGTAAATCCATTTAGAGATAGAAATAATCCAACAGAACTTTCGGTGGTAGGTTATCCATATTTGCTTCAGATATTTAGTAAAAAATACATTTGAAAGTGTTCTGGTTTTTTCAATGAGTTACATATTTCACGGAATACCGGTGGCATAGTGGTTAAAAGCGTCAAGCTGCCACAGAACAGGTCACGGTTTCGACCCTGCAACTGGGTATGGTAGACTCATGTCTTTCATCCCTTGAGTGAGTCGATAAAATGAGGACCAAGCATGCTTGGGAACGAACTCTGGGTGTCTCGCGTCAGATTGACCACCTGACCGAGACATATGCTGTATGGCACCCCAAGCCCACGGTCATGAAAGCGGAGATGAGCTCCAGAGGCCTTGGTCCACAGTGCTGAAAAGAAGTTAGGACCGCTGTGCCACGAGTTAGTTAGATATATTTGACGAATATATTTATTTATTGAAATGATATACTTGAAGTCTAATCCTTTTCGGACAGACATTTTCTATAAATCTAAGTTTTATAAATGCATCTACTAATAACTGATAGATAGCTCTATAAAAAATACTCCCACATGTACGAAAAATGAAATATCCAATTTTAACAAAACTGTTTTAGGACGGTAGGCTTGGTATTTATATCAGAATTCTTCGCACTCCAAATTTTTATCATAATTTATGTCTAAAAAATTCCGAATTTGTAAAAAATAAAATCCCAAACATTTAATTTGTCCTTTATTATTACAAAATTAAAGCCTCTCTCAAGTATTTTTTGTTTTATTTTATGACTTGTTAAATTTAGGGTCGCACAGGCGATTTACTGCTTATAAGCATGAGTATAATAGTGTTAAAACAGTCGTTAGGGAGTTCTGCAACAAAAAATGTTTGCGAGCCACTGAGCTAAACTAACAACATATGTTTGAAGATAAGCGGTGATTTAACTGAAAGTGTGCAAACTGTAAACAGTAAAGGGCTAAAGCCGATAAGCCTGCTTACAAAACTTTTTACATCGTCCTCTATTCAAAACGAGGATTACAGGAAAAGAAAAAATATATATTAAGATTGTTAAAAAAAGATGTTTACAGATTTTACCGCAACATGGTGCCAAAGAAAATAAAAAAATGGTAAAATAAATTAATTTGAAAAGTTATCGGGTGTATAATTAAGAATTATACACCCGAGGTGTATAATTCTTAAGGTGTATAATTAAGAATTAGAAAACTTCAAAGTTCATTTGCCGTGAATTTCGAGAATGAAGAACGAGGGATAGCCTCTGACAAATTAAAATATTCAAAGTGAATAACAATAGTTTCTGTGAAAGTTGAAAACGTATAATTTTTGCATCCGAGATATCTACGTATTGTCAAAGTACCGGAGCTTTAGAAATTTCTTAGTAGTTAGGTATTCATGAATTGCAGTTCTAACATACCGCTTTGCATTCTGCATTAATTGAAATGAAATTTAATTTTTAGGTTGTCTTTTACAAAATAAAATAAATGTATTACAGATGTTACTTTATGTATATGATTTTAATGGATAGTTTAATGGAGGGGTTTTGAAATCACAAGCATTGTTGGTGTTGATATTTTTACGTCTAGCGTGACTTAATATAAAAGTCACTTTGAATTAACTCTAAAGGATCACCGAAACCTAATGTTCAGAAACTAACCAGTGCCGCAAAACATTTGTGGGAATCTAAACATAAATGATTCATTTTAAATTTTATTTACATTCTGCAGCCTAAATCAATACCGAAAAAAATATTAAGAGGCAAATTTTAATTAAATATGCATTTGAAATTGAACCTTCCCTCTTAAATAGGGATTCTTGATGTACCACTGGTTGAAAATAATTATATGTTAGGTTGCAGTTTTCCTAAAATCTTTGAGACTGAGAAATTCTGTTTGCTCTAATTTTGTTTCTTCTCTTCACAAAACGTTTCAGTCGTTCATGAAATAGAAATTTTTTTATACTAATTCTTAGAAAATGTTTCTCTAATCTATTTTCTTCTTCTGTTTACAAAATTTTTCTGAAAGCAGTTTGACAATTTCTAATTTTTTTCTTTTTTATTCTTTTATGACAACTACATTTTATATCGTGTATAGATTGCTAAAGATGTCCCTAAAAGCTAAACCTGAACTCATGTCACAACAGATGCTAAGTTTAATAAGTGATACACATTATTGTTCTACTGAAGTCCAACGTGTGATGTAAAAATACGGAAAACTAAGTCAATTTTAATAAGTACTCCACAGAAGCAACTATTTATATGACCTCTGTTTAGAGAAGCTTGCCTCGATTGTGCTTTAATCTTCTTACGATAATTCCATCCAGAATTATTGTGTTTAGACTTATGCTAAGGTTCCTCTGCAAGCCACTCTTTTTGAAGCCTAAGAGCGGCCTACAAATAAAACAATTTGTTGGTTACAACTTAAGGAATTGGAAAGTAAGTAAACATTGAAGTAAAATATTCAAGAACCTCACATTTCTCTTTTTCGGAGAAACAATAATCTCTTTAGTGCATCTTTTTCTCTCTATTAATCTATTTATTTATATACATAACACTCTTCCCTGATATATTTTCTGCACTGCATCAGTCGTAAACATTTTATAGTTTATAAATAATTTTTTCGTACACCTATTAGATGCTTCTATTATAAAGAAGTGAACGAAATATCGGTATGTAAGGTTGTGTCCACCCCGGAATAGAAACTATGGCATTAAAATTAGTTTATAGATCCAATATTTCTTTATTTGTCTAACATACCCGGCTGGCTATTAGTAAATCTGGAGGTTCAAATTACGTGTTTAGCTTGGGGTGATCCTTCGTTGGATCTTATTTATTTATCTTGGACTGTACAATATTATAATTCGTCACTGGTCGTTTGAATAACCGTTTATGAACAAATTTTTTGAATTGTCACCGCTAAGTCGGGTGAACGATATAGATTACAATTGCGTCCCGCTTAGTCGGGGAGCGTTGATCATTCTGGCGTTTTACAGGATTTGGCCACACCTTCACCGTGGCGATGTAGTCAACATTCCGAGACGGAACATGGGGTTTTATAGAAATTTTGAATCAGCCTTAAAGATCAGCTGTAATTCCATGCCTTTTTAGATAATGTGCATGAAAATATTCTTTACAGTTCCCACACCGTTCCAATAACCAACATACAAGGTATCTCAAAAAACCTTGACATATTTCAAAAACATTATACAAAAAGGGTACACAAGGTAGGAACTAGAAATTCCCATGTGTTACCTGTAGGCAATTTAATAACCTTAAAACAATGGATGCATGCATGTGTTGGAGCAAGCAAGGAAGACATAGCATTGGCCTTTAACATACATTTATTTGATAATTCACAAAATTCAATTAAAGCGTAATTGCTACTAGCACAATATTCTCTTTCAAATTAATATTTTACATACGAGAACTCAGAAGCAGAGGCAAACTATATGGTCAAAGTAATGATTTTTAAATTGTCTATGGGGAGGCATTTACTATGGGGAGTCTATGGGGAGGCATTTACTACAGCTGAAGTATGCAACGATGAAAGATGGCATCGACGACAGAGACCCATAATCATCTCATGTATAGGGACATCTTATCGGGTTATTGGCACTTCTCCTAGGTGATAGAGAGTCTCGAGTCCTAGGCAGTCGAGACTCTCTATCACCTGAGCTCTCAGGAAAAAAGTCTGAGATCAATCTTGACCTCCTCTCCTATTCCTTTCGTACTTGGAGGGGCTGTTGTCCGTTTCCAGGGGGGCCATTCTGGCCCGCCCCTCTTTTTCATTGGACAGTGGGCAGTTTTTCTCTCAGTAGTTCCTGCCCCAAATGGTTCCTTCTTATACTGCCGCTGTCCATAGTCTACGAAGTACCTCCCCACCATAATTTTCATTTGCAATAACACTTGGACCCTTATCATCTGAAAGCTTTTCTGTGGGCCATAAAATAACGACCATCCACCTAGCAATATTTATAGACTTTAGATCGTTATCACTGGCCACACCGACAGCTATTCTTCTATTTACTCCTGGTTTACAAGCACTTATTTACCCCTGCCTCTGCAGCCTTTACAATAGATTCGTTCTTGACCAGATACGGTGGGAAATTATACTATTCCGCTTCTACATTACCATATATATTAGAGATTTTTTAATACAGCCAAGGAATTTCAATATGTGAAACCTTCGTGGCATGGATAGCATCTGATTAAATCAATCTCTGCCTATCTGCGTTCTAAAATGGATGCCGTAACACATGTAATTGCAGCAATTATGTGTCTTTTGAGTTCTTCAACACTACAACCGACTATAAAGGACACTTCCTGTTTCCAGAATCTTTTTATACCAAGCTAAGATGTTGTTACGACTTGGAGGACCTTTTGCAAATTCCGTTGCTCTTCCGTAACAGATTCCGTTGTGAAATACCAGCCAACACATATTGCTCTCTCCGATGGAGTAATTATTTTAGAACTTTCGCTCTCAGGGAACAACTATCGCTGTCGAGCTTCACAAGCGGTGGACTGTATAAAAAAATAGTAAATTGCCGTAGGGCTGTATAAGTTGCTTATCTATAAGAAAAAGAAGAGTACAGGGCACTCGTCGTTCGAAGGAACGAAAATGGACACACTGTGTTAACAGTTTATTTGTAATAGATCAGCAAATACATCATAAAATCTCAATATCTTTAGAACAATAACAACAATGAAATTTCTTGGTATATTAAAGTTACGCGCTAGAGCAGCACGTAGCGGTTCAGAAGGCAACCAACCGAGGAGGAAATAGCTCTTGGGAGCACACACCGGTCCCCATTGAAATATCCTCATATTTCAATAGCACCATGTGATAATACAATAAAATAATATACAATGAAATAATACAGAAAGTGAAGACTTAACATACACAAATATGAAACACTACATTAAAATTACAGTGTTCTACATAGGCAAAATACAAATATTTGAAATTGACCTCTAAAATAGACCTTGAGGGGTTCGAACTATAACAATTCTGTATTTAATTAAAAAGGGACCACAAATTTCAAGGCCTACGTTAGAAAATGGAGGATTTTGCTTCACTCTCTCAGGGGGTAAACTTCCCATAATTTGAGAGACAATAGTCGGTTTAATTTTGAAACATTGCACACAATCCTGCACATTGGCGAGATATATTTCTACCATTTACTGGCCAAAAGATTTGCTTAATAGTGTTTAATAAACCTTGAGGCCCAACATGAAGATCAAGTTTGTGATAATACAAAAAGATAATTTTTGTCAGAGTATTACTGGGCGGTAAAACTATAGGATGGCATTGATCATAACTCAAGTTAGAATTGATTAATCAACCACCTACCCTGATCAAACCTTGTTCATCTAGGAATGGGTTAAAAAATCTCAACTTACTTTTAACAGGAACAGAGAGACCCTTTTTCAAAGCTGTAATTTCAGCTCCAAAATGCTTACCCTGAATATGTTTCATAAGTAAGTCTCTACCTGCCTTTAACTCTTCAGAGGTCAGAGGATCCTGCCATTTAGGAGAATTTCGACAATTAAATATAAATCTACAAAGAAATGCTAAAATTCTAATCAGTCTAATCTAATTATTAGAAATATTTAAAAACTCATCAAAGAAATTAAGGTCAATCACAGTAGTCAATACTAGTTTTGGCGACTTGAATTCGTTAAGAACAGTTTCATCATTCGTGGTGAGATGCTGTGGAGGTAAGTCGTTCATATTGTCCTGTTTTAATAAATCACCACCTTCCTACCATAGCTTGTTGGCGGAAAGATCAGATGCATTTTGACCACCTGATAATGCATCCGCAGGATTGCTTTCTGAAGAGACGTGTCTCCATTGATAGTCCTTAGATAGTTCCTGTATCTGGGAAACGCGGTTGCTGACAAAGGTCTTGAGGAGGTGTGGAGAGGACCTAATCCAGCTTAAGGCTATTGTAGAATCAGACCACAGGATCAAGCCGTCATTTTTGAGCTTAAGAGCAACCTTGTGTACAAGTTGGGATAACAGAAGGCAAGCAGAAAGTTCCAATCGGGGAATGCTTACTGTCTAAATCGGCGCAACTCTGCTTTTGCTACAAAGAATATGGCTTATTGGGCCTTGAGAATCTGACATCACTTGCAGATAAATTACGGCGCCAAATGCCTTTTCAGACGCATTCGCAAAGCCATGAAGCAGGATCATGGTTGGATTGCTGATGAGCGCACACCTTGGTATTTGGAAACTTTCTATTACAGTAAGAGTTTTAAGGAAGTTGACCCATTCTTGAGCTACATGAGTTGGAATTTTTGCATTCCAGTCACACTTTAGCAACCATAATTATTGAATAAAGACCTTCGCTTAATAAATATCAGGACCGAGGAGTCCAAGTGGATCATATAAACGAGAAATTTGGCTAAAAACCTCTCGGTTGGTATAGCTGGGACTGAAATTCACGTTAATCTTGAAGGTGAATGTGTCACTTTTACTGTCCCAAAGCGTTCCCAATGTTTTTGCGGTAGTCTCTTGTACGTTACGATCTAAAGGGAAATTTTGCGGTTCTTCGCTTTCAACAAAAACGTTCGAACGTGACTTATGAAGAGGCATCTGACCCCTTCTGAGAAGCTCTGTGAGTTGTGTTTGCAATTCTTTAAGGGGACAGTTCACCTCTGAGTGGCTTTAAAATGTAAAAAATTAGTGTATTTTTAGAATTTTTTTATGAACTAACTATTGAAGCTATTAACTCAAAATTTTGAAGTCTGCTACTTTAAATATTATTTTGTTATATAAAAATATTACATCAAGTTAAATATTTTTAAAATTATTTTTAAAATTTAAAATATAATATCATGTTTTCTTTATTATGGACTTTTGTTGTATCATTGCGCGCAGGATATATTCAGTATATTTCATTTATTTTAAGAAAATAATATCTTAAATTAAAGGAAATAGTCTAAATTTTAATTTGATGAAAAATATTTTGTCTAATTGTATATTTAAAATTAATATTAAAATTTTAATTAGTAAAAAAAATTTTCTTCTAAATTTCAAAATAATTTTATGGGTAAAATCCTTAATTTTCATTTTACCAACATAATTTTTCGTCATTTTACAGAAAACCATGTCTTTTATGATGTCCGAAAATTTCGAGGCGTTTCATGAAAGGGTTCTCAAGATATCATGCGCGCAATGTCAAAAAACCACATTTTGAGATATTTGCATTTAAAGTTGAAATTTTGTTTTTTTCTTTAAAATCTTTATCTAAATGTACTCAATCGTATTTAAATACTTAACTTATACCTGTTAGACCTGAAGACGATGAGAATTTAGTATTATTTAATAAAAATTTTGAAATATGTTCACAAAAATGGTACATTGTTAGGAATATCAACAATTGAAACAAATGAAAAAGTTATTGTATCACATACTAAATATCCCTAGTAGGGCCAGTTTTCAAATATTCTACTTAAGTATTAAACATACATAAACATTATTTAAAATATTCAAATATTTTACATATTTTTGGACACATTTTATGGAAAAAAACTGATGACAATCCTTGCACTTTTTTCTCAAGTATATCAATATTTTGTCCACATATTTTGCAGGATAATTGTTCAGAAATATTTCTGCAAAACATACTAATATCGATTTAGCGATAACCCGAGAAACCATTATCAACAGTAATATCTGCGAAAGAAGTGTTTTCAAAATTTTTGATGTAGCTTTGGGAGATGCAATGTCTGCAGTCACATGAGAATCCTTTACACGTGTTACTTACGTGTGGAAACTTTCGGTTTTTTTTTTGGCGTTGTCGGGAAGCACTTTTACGTTCAATCGACATAACTTATAAAATTTCAAATAAATTTAGAACTTTAAATATCATAAATAATTTGAAGCAAACGAAGAAAGAAAATAGTACGGAATGCAACGATAAGAAACACCAGCACAATTGCGAACGAAATGTAAACAATGTAGCACGAAACTGATTTAGTTCCACTCTTCCTTCTGCTGAGAGAAAAAAAAACCCCAAAAAATAAAAAAATAAGTGGTAGCTAGTGATATGTATATCATGAATGTTGTGACTAATAAATGAAACGCGTTGCGAATAAACACTAGCCATACAGCTGTGTAAACATTGATTTTAAAGGGCAACTGCGAGGCATTTAAATGGAAACTTTTTATAGGTTGCGTACATCATTCCTTAATATCTCGCGAAAAAATTGGCGGACAGAAACGGAATTGATATCAAATCGTTCAGAATCAAACAAGCTATAATAATAAGTAAAAATTGAAATTTTGATTTTTCGATCCATTTTGAGTGAACTGTCCCCTTAAATTATATAGGATCCGATGAACCTGATAGACAATCACCCATGTAAAAATCCTGAAGAACAACTGCAGAAGCGAGTGGAAAGTATTTTTCCTCGTCGAATGCCAGTTGTTGGAGTGTTCTGGTTGCGAGGAACGGTGCACAGGCGGTGCCATAGGTTACCATTTTCAAACGATAAGTTTTATTCGGCTCTTCCTTCCCTTCCTTCCACAGAATTTGTTGAAATTTAGTTTGGCATAAATTAACCTCAATCTGACGGAATATTTTACTTATATCAACTGTAAATGCCACAATATGTTTTCTAAAACGAATCATTATTGAAAAAAGATCGTCCTGAATTTTGCCACCTTTGCACAGTAAATCATTCACGGACCTTCCGTAAGAGGTTTTGCTACTCGCATTAAAAACAACACTCAATTTAGTTGAACAACTAGATGGACGTAACACACAGTGGTGGGGAAGAAAGTATCCATCATCAGAATTTTCCTCATCCTTTACTTCATCCATATGGTCCAAAGACTCATATTCCTTTAAAAATGCAATATATAATTTCTTTAGCTCAGGTTCGCTCTCTAGGCAATTCCATAACTGGTCTCATCTTTTCAAAGCTATCTTTTTCGAATCACCTAACGAAATGTTTCCTAACAAATGAGGCTGGAATGGCAGTTCGACAATGTATCTGCCATCAATTTCCGAACATGTTTTTTAAGAAAATGATCATTACAGTAATTTAATTCATCACTAATTAAAGGTTTAGCTTCTTGAACATGTTCAATTTCCAAAAAGGAACTTAGTGTTCGGTTAAGTGAATCCATCTCAACCGATGAAAAACAATAATTGGAGATATCTGAGCTTAAGTTAGAGCTACAAACACTTCCGGACACAATGTGACCAAATATGGTTTCTACTAACGTTAACTGCGTGTCACTAATACGAACTTTATCTAAACCTAGTAAACCAAAAAACAATTCTGCCCCCAACAATACATCTACCCTTCTGGGTTGGTTCCACTGATTATCAACTAATTTTATATTATTTTGAGTTAATTTTTGGGGGAATTTTGAGTTTAGATAAATCCACATATGTTGGCGGAAGACGATCTGCAATTTTAGGGACTAAAGTACTAAATCTAAGCAATAAGACTTATTTTTATTTTCATCCGATAATTCAGTTCTAATGAGAGATTTAGCGGAAAAACAAGAATAATTTTATCCGGAAATCGGAATATTATTTTTTTGTTTTCTTAACCCCAAAATAGCTGCAGCATTCGAAGAAGTCAAATGCATGGAACTGGAAGTACCAAGTGCAGCATTGAATGGTTTGAAATCACCCATCCTATCCTTCAAGTAAATTATAGCGGTATTTGAAACCACACATGATTTGCCTTTGCACGTAATCATTTCATTCGACAGAAGTGTCGGAGAGGTAGGGAAGGAAGGGGGAGAAACGGTAGGAAATTCTCCGCTCTCATTGCGGTTTTTTATTTTTTCATTGACATCCAATAATTCAGAATCGCACCTTTCTTTGTTTTGTTCGTCTAAATGCAACCAACTGTTGTGAAAGCCTTTACAAATGTAACAGGATGATTTCGATTTGCAAGGATTTGGTAAATGATTATTTAGACAAGAAGTACACAAATTGTGTTTTTGCACAATTTAGAGACGTTTTAAAACACCTATGTCTTTACACTTGGGACATCTATAAATTGTGTGAGAGTCTCTGCATCCTAATAAACAGTCCTTTGATTTTGGCTTTAATAGAAACGTTTTACCAGGACTTGGCTTGGTGCCAGAATATTTTGGCGCAAAGGGGATTTTTTTCTTTTCTTCTTTTGGCGCTAATCCTTGAAAAATTCTACTACGTTCTTCCAAAAAAGTAAGAAAATTATCTAATTTGTGGGATTTCGTCTTTATTTAATTTCATTTCAAAGGTTTTTCTTATTTCTGGATCTACTTTTTGAAATAAAATTTGTAAAATCAAGTCATCAGATAGATCGTTTCTTTTATAATTCAACAAACTTAAAGCTCATAAGTTTTGTTTTGTGTTATATATCAACAGCATTAATTGGTTGGGCGAATTATAAACTTTTGAAAGGTTTAATAAATGTGAGATATGAGAGTCTATGACTTCATTTTTATTATCATATCTATCGGTCAAAGAGGTCCAAAGGGACTCATAAGTGTCCCTGAGATGATTTAATTCGTTTAGCTTCGCCGCGGAGGCAGCCTTTCAGGTAACAAAGACGTTGCGTAAAGTTTAATTTTTTGTTTTCACCAATTATTGACATAAACTGCACTGTAAAGTTGTCGAACTCTTCATACTTGCCGAAAAATAATGGTAAGGGCAAATCAGGAATTTTAAACTTAGAAGGTATTGAATCAGTTTCGTTTTTTACACTAGGAGAATCTAGCTTAGAAAGTAAGACATTCCATCTTACCTCCAGTTGTTCTATCTGGTCATCTAATTCTTCCGTCATCGTCAGGTCATCCTTTCGATCATCCGGAAGATCAGTGTATGAAGTCACTAGTTGACGAATGGAATATTTTATTTCTGATGAAGCTGCAATCTTGCTTCAGATGACTATTACTGCTTCCCTAGCATCCTGAACTTCCAGTTTAAATTCCTCAATAAACTTAGCTAGTTTGTTTTTTCTATATTTTAAAACGCGCCTTTGGCGATTTAACGATGTTATATTCATGGTACCTCCGACTCAACGGACCAAATGTCGAGCTTCACAAGCTGTGGACTGTATAAAAATAGTAAAAGGCCCTAGGGCTGTATAAGTTGCTTATCTATAAGAAAAAGAAGAGTGCAGGGCACTCGTCGTTCGCAGGAATGAAAATGGGCACACTGTGTTAACAGTTTATTTGTAACAGATCAGAAAATACATCATAAAATCTCAATATCTTGAGAACAAGAACAACAATGCAATTTCTTGGTATATTAAAGTTACGCGCTAGAGCAGCACGTAGCGGTTCACAAGGCAACCAACAAAGGACGAAATAGCTCTTGGGAGCGCACAAGCGCCACCTGTTCAACTTTTTTGACACATAAAAAATCTTTTACTATATGCAGTAACACATCTGTGAATTTCCAGTTCTTACCTTGCATACTTTTTTTGTATAAATTTTTAAAATGTGTCAAGGTTTTTTAGGACACCCTGTATATTTCCCACTTTTATCTGGAGAGTTTAATTTAATTTCCAGTATAGTACAATTCGGGCACTTTTGAAACAACCTAAATATTGGAATTTTTAAATGTAAAACATACTGGAAAATATAATCTACATTACAAAAGATGACCTAATAATTGTCGTACATGGAGAGTTTGTATAATATGAAGTATATTTGTCGAATATATTTTATTTTCCATTTACTGAACATGCTTTATGAACGTTATTATACATATTACGAATTCTTGTAAAAACAAAATAAATCTTATAAGTTTTAAAAACATGTCTGAATATTTTTGTCTGCAAAATATCGATTATAAATACTATTTGCCTATGTACCCTCATATCAGGTTCCTTTTGGTGGCATATAATTTATTATTTTTTTTAAAACTATCATTAACTACTCTTAACTGACGTTTTTTAATAAACTCTTTAAGAGGTTCATCAAAATATTTTCGGAAATGACTTCCTGTTTTGACGGTATAATTTTTAGACGGTATAATTTTTAGACGAAAGTATAATTTTTAGACCTATGTTCGATTGTATGTACTACTCATGTTTTTTGCTTGATTTACACGAAATTTCTTGAATAACTGCCTATAATACTATTTATTATATATGCAATTTTTCAAGGAAATTTAAAAAATAAAATTATTTATTATGCAAAAACCAGTTAATATTTTTTTAAAAATCGAACATTTTGCAGTCAACTACTGTGCGTATTTGTCAAAATAAATTATAAACGTATAGTAATAATTGTTAACTATATGTGATTACAATACTTCAGATAACAAAATACACCAACATTTTTTAACCTTAACATATTTTAATTTTTTTAAGAATTTTTTTACAAGCTTTTACTCAGTCATTTTTGAAATTTCTAATTAAAAATAGCATGTACTAATTTTTTTAAATATATTTTATAATATTGTTGGTGGATATTGTTGCCTGAAATATAGTAGTCACATATAGTAAACAATTATTACTGTACCTTAATAATTTATTTTGACAGAATGCGCACAGTAGTTGACTGCAAAATGTTCGATTTAAAAAAAATACTCACTTTTTATGCATAAAAAATAATTGTTTTTAATTACCTTGAAATATTGCATATATAATAAACAGTATTCTAGGCAGTTACTCAAAAAATGTCATGTAATCCAGCAAAAATCATGAGTAATACATGCAATCGAACATGGTCTAAAAATGATACTTAAGATGATACTTAAGTATCATTTACTTAAGTATCATCTTAAGATGATACTTAAGATGATACTTAAGTATCATCAAGATGATACTTAAGTATCATACTTAAGATGATACTTAAGTATCATGGTCTAAAAATGATACTTAATGATATAAGGTACGTAAAAGTGACCACTCCCCTTAATAGACCTTTTTATTTAAACACTAATTATATGGCAGAGAACGTTATAATTATAACTTAAGCTTCTCCTTTATTCATGCATTATATATATATATATATATATATATATATATATATATATATATATATATATATATATATATATATATATATATATATATACATACATACACATACATGTATATCAAGTGCTTTATGACATTACTGAATTTAATTAATCAATTAGTATTTAAACGTCTAGGCATTTCTAAAATAAGATTTTCTAAAGTACTTAAATGGTATGCATAACTTTATTAAATGTTTTGCTTTTCCTTTTTTAATCATTGTTGAGATAATATCCGTCGACTTTTATCTCGGAACCAATTTGTCACAGAATTGAAGACTAATATTTAATTACAGTTTGAAGAAATTGAATTTTATTTTAAACAAAATCTGCCTTATTTTCGTGAATCATTTTCATTCTCTTAAGGAATACTTAATTCTAAATTCGTTTAACCGTCGATATATCTCTTCAGTCATCAAACAAAACAAACAATTCAATAAGATTAAAGAAGTTTACCTTGGAACATTTTGAAGTCATCTGATAATTGGAAAAAAAGCCAGATTGTTATAAATAATCTCATTTTTGTCATGCAAATCAAACAAAATATAGCATATTAAACTAAACTAAGTTATGTATAATTGTTGTTAAAAGATAATGCTTTTATTATATAGCATAGTTCTTATTGATTTCTTATGGTTTCTCTTATTCAGCGAAGGAATGCTGCCGCAGGGTAATAGTAAATAATGTTAGATAGCAAAAGCTAATTACATTGAATAAGAAGGTTTAAAAACACTTATGATATAAGATTAAATTTATTTATATCAGAGTTCGGACTTAACCTTCATATAGGTGCTCTGTATATTTTTCGTACATGCTTATAATTATATAGATAAATAAATTTATTGCTGATATGTTTTTTATAAAAACAGTTCCACAATGAAAAATAATAATTTTTGTATCAAAATAATTGGTCCTCTAAGAGATAAATATCAAGCTACATCTGCGTGCACACTAAGTGTCCAAAATAGGTATTTAGTTCAGGGCAGTTAAGACGACATATGCTATGGTAGTAGTGTTTCATTTACAGGACAGTCGATTAACTAATTCATTAATATGGCATTTCTGCAAATATATGATACACCAAACTGAAATTTTAGAAATAATACATTTTGATCGCATTATTATTAGAACATTCGTAACACTGCGTTACTAATTTACAGATAATTTCGATAAATCTTTCCTTCGCATTTCTAGGAATTTTTCTTCGTCAAACTTCAACACTTTGTTCTCATAGAATTTGTTAAATAATTTTCAAAGACAAAACGATTTTTAGAGCGATTTTTGCTTCAGAATGTTATCAGATTTTTTTACTCTTAACTGAATAAAAAACTGTAAAGACAGTTTCAGGAAAATATAACAATGGACGGCTGAGAAAAACTTTATAGAGGTACCTATGAATTGTAGACAAATACTTTTAGGAAGGAAATGATAAAAAAATTGTGTTTCAAGATAAATAGGCTTAAAGCTCAGGCATACAACAGATCATCAGAAGACAAAATATCATGAAAATGGCTTATCAAACAAAGTAATCGTCATAGAAATATAACGTCAGAGTTATTGAATATTTTAAGCTTTGTTGCATATTTTAGCCAGCTTTGTTGCATATTTTAAGCTTAGAAGATAAATACGTGATTAATTCGAGAATTCCGAGACCCTCGAACCCTTTGGATAATTCCTAATTTTTTAGAGATATCTTTTCAGTTCTCAATAAATGATAATTTTATTGATCTGACATTTTTAAAAATCAAGGAATATTTCACTCTTTTCCTTTAATTATAGCCACTTACAGTCATAGTACATAAAGTTTCTTAGTTTTATGGAAATATGATAGATTTGCTGTAAACAAAATGATTTCTCTTTTAGCTCAAAATTAGCTTGATTTTTAAAATGGATCATCAACCTCTTTTTATACTATGTTTTAGGGTCATCTAATGAAAAACGAAAAATATATTTTTTAAAATAATTTTATCTACATTACCATGTTAAATATTATATAAATAAATAATAATTATCAGTTATAATTACTCATTTATAATTATATTGAAAAACATTGTTAAATTTCTAAAAGTTTTATTTAATTACATTCAATGTTACAATTAAGTTCATCTTAAAAGTGGCATAGGATAATTCGTCTCTCAAAGCGAAAAGACATATACGAGCTATCGATAAACAACCTGCTTGCTAGCTGTCTAAGAGGTAGGCTACATTCAGTGTAATTCAATGTAGCAATCGAATGTAATAAATGCGAAATTTAATATACAGTATATACAATTATTTAAAAAAAAACATACGCAAAGATTTTAAATGTTTATAAATTAATGTGATGATAAGTTGACATCACATATCTTAAATGCGTACGTTGAACTGTGAATGTATTTTTCTCTCAGTATTTCTCTTATCTCGTATTAACCCTCAAATGTCTCACTCTAAGAACATTTGAGCGCTAACTGTCCCCAAATGCTAGTGAGAAAATGAACGGACACACGGTTCCTCCGCACGTGACGTCAGCCAAGGGTTTGGCCGTTAACACGAAGCTTGGCTTTTAGCACAAGGTCGACTCGCTGCAGTTACTCCTCCTCAGTGGAATGGCTATGATAGATATATTGCTGGGAATCGAACTTTACGACCGCATTTGGTCTTGCATGCATCTGATAAATAAATGTGTGAGGTTTTCCGCCCTATGATTGGCCAAAAGTTGACTTGAATCATCTGTGGTCATTAAAAATCCAGGTTTGAGTCTGTTAATCGACACATAGAGCTTTTATCAAACACAGGCACGCACAAGCACGCACACGGACACACACACATACACACACAAAAGGGATTTTTTTGTTAGCCAGTCGAATGACCGGAAATGGGTCATTACATGCCGGTTCGTGTGGTAGTATTACGGTATCATGTGGGTTGAACAGGAAAGAGTATCTGGAGAGTTCTCAAGGAAAGGTGTATTCCTAAACCATGATGTTTCGTTGCTCTAGGTGTAAGGGTACCCATTAAAGACTTTCAAGAAATCCGTTGTATAAGTCTCTGAAAGTGTTGGTAACAGAAAATCGCCAGAAAGTCGCAATGTAGTTCCATTGAGAAACTCAGCTATAGTACCTGAAAGTTCCTCCAGAAAAACCGCACCTCCGAACGAAAAGAACACCTAGCAAATGCTACGTCTATTTTTCATTCAAACTAGCTGTAAAGACTGTCTAAGCTATCGTAAGAAGGTATCATATACAACGGAATGTCATATGTGTGCGTATCAGTTCTTAAAATCGAGGTTTCAAACAAACAGCTAGCACTCAGCAATCAAAAGAATAAAGCTGTTAATCATACTTTGCCTCTTTCGAATATCGAGACCAACATTGATGCCTGTCCCGATTACTCTCTAAAATTGCACACACACATACATATATTATGCATATCAAAATGATAATTGCATGCCTGGGGAATACAGAAAATTAAATTGATTTAGCAGAATGTCGAATTGTACTTTCTGCTAAGACAAAATTAGCTAGAAAATAAATGAAAATCAATGTTATAAATGTGGCATTTAATATGCAGTCTATGCAATTATTTAAAAAACCATATGCAAAGATTTTGAACATATATAAATTAATGTGATCATAAGTTTATATATCTTTAAAGCCCACGTTAAACTGTGAATGTATTTTTCTCTCAGTATTTTTCTTATCTCATTAGAGCAAAGGCGATTTTTTTAATTGTGTTTCAGCCTTCGAAAACAGATATTTTAACAAATGCACGTCTTTTTCAGATTTTCTTTGGACTTATTTAAAAAATAATGTGTGATGTTTAAGATATCGATAATTCAATTACCCGTAAAAAATAACATACAAAAAAATTTAAATTTTAAAATATACTAGCTTCTAATTTAAATATTTACCTTCATATTCAAAAAAACATTTTCAAAAATATTCATTCGCTTATTGGTGGTAAGAGAATATATAAGTGTAAAAGTCGCCAGCTTAAACCAGGAGTACTGGAAATCCTCAATAGATACGCTGCCGAAATCAAAATTTTATTTTATTTAATTTTGAATCAGGTCTTGAATTTTCTATTTTCTAGTTCTTAGTTTCATTTTTATTTCAAGATCGTTCTTAATGCTTTTGGGAATTGGTAATAAAAATATGTTTTATGGTTTTTATTTCATTAAATATACTAGTGCTAAATGATACGATGTTTAGTTTTCGCACTATTATCTTCAACGTCTTTGGATAAATATTTCAGGAAATGAGAGATAGATTGTACTGAGTTATGATAACTTTCCATTGTTTCTCAGTGAAATTTCTAAAGCACTTTTATTTTAAAATTAATACTTTTATAGGGTGTTTGCTCCCTGAGACTGACTGATTATTTTTTTCAGACATTTTCCAATTTATAACAAAATAATATTTTCAATATTTTTTTTGGGGGAAAATACACTATCATCTCCCTCTGGATTGATTCTCACTGTGTATCAATACTTCATTATAATCTGCAGGTTCAAATCTCTTGTACCATGAGCTTTGGCTTATTTAATAATGGGTCGTTGGTACGGATAATATTCTCTTCTAAGAACACACTCACAGTTTAGTATCTTTACGAGATTCTTTCCTCACAGTTTTCTCAAGAAATATTATATAAAATATAGCCTACGGGAAAAAGTAAGAACCACTAGAAAACACCTGAAAGCGAAATAAACGAAGAAACTGATCTTTATTGAGTCAAGTACAAGAAATATTTATCTTGACACCTGAAAATAGAACATCAAATGTGGGAAAACTAAAAACCAAGGGCTGAAGGGTTGGAGAAACTAATATTTTATTTATTTATATATATATATTTGTTTTGGCGATCTTGATACACCATTATGAATTTACATTCACCAGCCCCGGATCTTGAATTTTTTCGAGGCGGGGCAAACACCTAAAAGTGTCGCCCCGCCCCGCCAATCCTTTAACCTTATGTTTCTCTATTAAGCCTTATTTTTTTTAATATGCAAGGACATGTGTATGACATTTATTTTAATTAGGATAGGACAGGATAGAGTTTAAAAGAAAACTTGAGATTACAATTTTACTCTTCGAGCCTTTTGTTCTGCAATCAAATCTATGGCCTTGTCATGATTAATCTGATGTGCGGTCCGATTTTCGATTGCTGGAATCGAGAGACTCGATAAACATTCCTGGCTCATCGATTATCGAAGATAGCTTTAATAAGTTTAAGTTTGCTAAAACTTCGCTCACAGCTTGCGGATGTAGTCAGAAGCGTAGAGTAAATCCGCAGCGCAATACTAACATTGGGAAATGCATCCTGCAAATCATGCGTATAGATTTGTTGCAAGAGATAGAAAGCGCTAGCCTTTTTTATTTCGCCAAATAAAAGCGGAGTTTGTTCTTTAAAAACGGAGAGTTCCTGACAGAATTCAACTGTGTTTAAGTCTCGCTCGTACTTTCGTGCGAGATCTGCTCCATGCTTCTGCAGTTCTTCAATCGACGTGTTCAAGATTTCAATTCCATTGAGAAAGGCAAAATTTAGATTTAGGGTGGTAGCACTATCAATCCTCTTTTCAATTTCTGATATGATTCGATCAAATACCATCATTGTTCCCTTAGAAAAAAGCTGACCAGGTTGAAGTGTTCGTGATTCGTCATCGAACAATTCATCAAATTGTTTTTTGCGCTTCGGAATTCGTTTATTTGACAGAATAGGCTCAATGCTAACTTTTTCGGCTACTTCTTTAGCCTCTTCTATCCAATATTCCATTGAATTTTCTCCCATTCTTTGCAAAGTTTTAGTCAGGCCGCCCATTAAAACTATGGAATGCACGATGACAATATCCTCCTTTTGAATTTCAATATTTACTCGATTAAGTTCTAGGAGAATATTAACACAAATCGTCAAATTGAGGATAAATTCAAAATTCTTTACAGCATGTAACACATGACCTGCCTCGTATTTTGCTTCCGGAGTATGAGAAATTTCTTTAACTTCTTCCAAGGATTTCACTACTTCCGGCAAATTATTTAAAAGGGCTTTCACAGCAACATGTTTTGCCGACCATCTTGTCTAACTGCTTCCTTTTAATTTGGTTTCGGCTAATTTTTTCATAATATCCCATCGAGTAGTGGATCTGGCAAAAAAGCAATATACTTTTTGAACCACTCAAAATATGTTTATTGCTTCTGGGCATGATGAGGCAGAGTAGACACCGAAAAGATTCAAGGAGTGAGCCAAACATGGCACGAACTCCGCCAGCTCATTTCTTTCTACAATGCTGGCTTGCACTCCTTCATTAGGTACCGGTCATGTTAGACCCGTTATCGTAAGATTGGCCATGACATTGCCCAATATCCAAACCATCAACTGTCAATTTTTCCACAATCCGTTGACAAATATATTCTTCTGTCTTTCCATTAATTTCCATGAAATCAATAAAACTTTCATTTATTTCGCACACATCACCAGTTTTTTTACGTATCGAATTTCCTGCCTCATTTGTTCTGCATGAGACACATCTGGAGTGCAGCCGAACATTATTGTGTAGTATTTGGCTTCTTTGATGTCGTTTAAAATGCTATTTCGAACTGTTTTTTTCATTATGTCGATAATTTTATTTTGTATCGTCTTTGATAAATATGATACCTGTCCCTTTTTAGGTGTTCTAATTGGAACTTAAAAGTTAAATTATATTTGGCGAGCAAGGAAATTAAATTCAAGAAGCTTCCTTGACTAGGCTGAGGACAATCTATGATGATGGCTAGGGGTTTCGCGGGACCCACGAAAAGAAAGACAGTTTATTGATAGATACAGTACAGCATCCTTATCAATATGCAGGATGTCTCCATGTTTCTTTCTTTGTGTGAATTACTCGCTCAATGTCTTTATCAATACCCTAGCATGATTTAATTTGTTGTACCCGAGTTTTCCACTTAATCATACACTCTCTGTGCATTTGAGATGCTTCGTGCTCGGTTAATCTTTCTGAAACTTTTTTCGAATTATTGAATCCTGTAGTACTCAACGCAGATGTAGCGGCAGGGGCAGGTTTCTGGTGAATCTTGCAAGGCGTAAAAAAATTGCATTTTTAGTCATAGAATATATAAACCAAGATCTTTTAACCTGTTAGTTATTTGCCAACTTTCTATACCACATAAAAGATGTCAAATGTCTGCCATCGCGTTCGGTTGACCTAAACTCTACGTTTACTGGGTGATTTTCTGCTAATAACACGGCTTGACTGCTAAAGAAAGATCATTGCTGATCGGTCATTCCTTCCATGTCGGGCCAACTGCCTGGGTCCGTCAAATCAACTCCGATTTTTTGCTGCTCATCCGACACCAAATGAGCCGATTCAGATTCTTTGTATCCTGGCTCTATTTCCTCGAGATGCTCTTTGGAAAACGATGAAGAATATTGCACTCTCGAGTCAGCACTCGCAGACTGTTTGGAGATGGTAGATGAAAAATCTTGGTCCGCTTGGTCGAGAAAACTGCAAGAAATATCCTCTATTTGAACATCATCTTCAGAAGTTGCGGCAGAAACTGACCGTGAAACTCCTCTGCCAAGCCACTTTTTCATCTTATCCGAAATATGATTTCCCTTTCGGCCCTATCTTTGGCTTTTTTCCTATATCCCGCTCCTGATAGTTTTTTTCTTGGCGCGCTCATAATTTCAACCTATGAAATATGAAGTTAATAAGAAATTTACCCTTAAGAATAAGAAAAGCATTTTAGGGCAAAAAACGCAGTATGCAACCGTCTTTTGATAGAGATTATTAAAAAATTCAAGTGCAGTGAAAGTAAGCCCCACATGCCATACGGCTCCATGACAATTGCTGTATGTTATAAAAGCCATTCAAATACTTTGAATACTTGTATAAAAAGGGTAAGCGTAAATAAATTTTACTCTGCCATTACCTCTAATAAACAAAACCGAAATATAATTTTTTTTTAATATTCATTTCATAACATGAAATCATGAGTCATTAACTACCTACTGAAAATTAAAACACTTAAAGAATTTTTATCGAGATTTTACCGAGTAATATACCCATTCAGCTCTTTACTCACCAGAACTCAAAGTTATGTTTTTTCATCAAAATCCCGTTTTGTGAAAATATGCTGTGATTGCATTTTTCTGTCTATCTTGTTCAAGTACATATTTGTATTAAGACCAATGAGATAAGACACGCGGAGTCTATATGCGACACTGAAATTGCGTGGGGTTTTCCATTATTTATAATATAGATATGGAAACGGGAAATGCTCAAGATACGATAAAATAGTATATACCTACCTAGGGGCGGGCGATGAGCTGTGAGTGATGTGATGCTGCGGCATTAGTACTACGTTAAGTTTTTCGATAAAAACTAAGCAGTAAACACTAAATAATTGTTTGTAAAAGACCCAGTCTTGCAGACTGACGACGGAGTTTCTAAATATAGCCTTAATTTCTAAATATAGCCTTTCTAAATATAGCGTACATGCGAAAAGAGTAACTTTTCGCATGTACGCTAACCACCCTCAAATGTGGTTGTGTTCGCTGACTGCGCGCTTTTTCCTTTCCCGCCCTCAACTCGCTCACATACTTTGCTGACCAATACTAACGCAAATCACGTGATTTACTCAACGCGCCCCAGAGAAAGATAATAAGTGCTAGGCGTCTCATTCATCTCAAAGTCGTGGTAAATATGGGTGGTGTATTCGTCTGCTACGCTTGAATTTTCGCCCCCTAAAGTTGGAGCCCGGGGCACGGGCCCCGGCTTGCCCCCCCCCCCCCCCTAGATCCGTGGCTGACATTCACCATCCCTGTGTGACTGCAGGTCTATCAGATCAACTTGATATCTTGAGTTTAACTCCGAACTGATCATTAGTTTCACAAAAATATCTTTTTTAGGTGCAATATGTTTCATTTGACATTGTTTACATAAATTCAAATACAACATTGCAATATCATATGGAAAATTTTTGTATTTAACTTGCAATTCTTTAAGCATACGTGTTCTCCCTCCATGGCCTATTCTAGTGTGAGTTTCAGATAGTATACTGAACAATTCATCATTGAATCTTCCAATCTTCAATTGGATTTAATATCCGTGAATAGTAATATGTCAGCGAAATGAGTCACCTGGTTGTCGAGATATACCACTTATTCACTTACAATTCAAGTCATGATTGTTTAGCCGCCAAAATAAATCTTCTTAATGCGAAACCAACATTTAGAGCTTTTGGAACGATGTTCTTTTGTGCCTAGTCTACTTCCCTCAATAGACACTATAACTGATTTAGCTTCTTTGCTTTCCGTTGAAATTTACATGTACCCCCTTCACATGCAACACCTTATATTTCTAAGATACCAAATTTCGAATTTGTGTTTTCCAAATTTTTCCTTTTCATAGACTCGGTTTTTTTTAGCTAAAAATCATAATATTCAAATCACACTTTTCATAGTCACCAGTAACCCTAAGCTCAGCCCTGATCTGCAGTAAATACAAAATTCTACATGGTCTTTGCGACTAAAGCAGCTAAAAGTTTCATCCCGGATAATCAGTAATTAGATTTCAAAACAAATTATTTTTCCTCATCCACTATGTAGTTTTCATCCAAATTATTAGTTACAGAAATAAAAGGAATTACTCTTTCAATTTTAAAGCAAATAATGAAAAGTGCTTAGCTTAAAGATGCTGCTCTTATTCTACTGCGGAATGCAATTTATTTTTTTAAGAAATGAAGTCATCTAACCCCGTCGGCTTTTTCTTTAGCACCGTTATCTTTCATTGAAACGAAAGATTTGCGAAGTAATTTTAGCATTAGACCATTGGAAAACAATAAGTGATACAATTAGTTTCCCAGAGTTGCATTTCTTTTGTTTAAGCATATTTTTTTTATACGGAGCCTTTTATTCCAAATGTTTAATGCGTCGTAAGTGTGGTTTGTATTGTTTATATTGAGGAAGAAACGTTTTCTGTTCGAGGAGATACTTAGAGATTTCACTTAAAAAAGTAATTAGAAAAATAAACTTTCAGTGCGTGATTCGATGTTTTTCATGCTTAATGAATTGAGACAAATAAGTCTCGCATTTTTTTAATCTTTGAAACTAAAAAAAAATTTCAAACATTTCATGAAAAGTAGCAATGTTATTACTCATCTGGTTTCCAATATATTATAATAATTTTCATGATTGTATTTTATCGCATTTTAAACGCGTAATTAGAAGCATGATAATTTTTCATTATTACTTCAGACATAGGTAAACATATAATATTTCAGAGGCATATTTATTAAAAACCTAAAACACTCAATATGAAATATATGTCACGTGAGATGTGTAGAATTAAAACTATACGTCAAAAATGCATAAAGTATAATTTTTTGGAACCAAAAAAATAATTAAAACATATCATAAAAAAGAGCAATGTTATTACTCATTTGGTTTCCAATATATTGTAATAATTCTCATTATTGTATTTTATCGCATTTTAAACGTGTAATTAGAAGTATGATAATTTTTCATTATTACTTCAGACATAGGTAAAAATATAATATTTCAGAGGCATATTTATTAAAAACCTAAAACACTCAATATGAAATATATGTCACGTGAGATGTGTAGAACTAAAACTACACATCAAAAATTCATAAAGTATAGTTCTTTGGAACTAAAAAAAATTTCAAACATATCGTAAAAGAGAGCAGCGTTATTACTCATTTGGTTTCCAATATATTATAATAATTTTCATGATTGTATATTATGGCATTTTAAACTTGTAATTAGAAGTATGATAGTTTTTCAGTAGTATTTCAGCCATAGGTAAAAATGTAATATTCAATGGTATATTTATTGAAAACCTAAAACACTCAATATCAAATATATTTCACGTGAGATGTGTAGAATTAAAACTAAAAATATCCATTTTTTTTTTTCAAAACTGAGTTAAAGATTATCTTATAGTATGTCAATCTTATATAGTATCTCTCATATTATTTCAATCAATTAAATCAAAAAAATTTTGAAAACGGCTTAGAAATAAATAATAATATGGGAATTCTATGGGTAATTTCAAATATATATTTTGAAAAATGCATAAATTACAGTTCTTTGCCCTTTACCAAAATAAAAGCGTCTGATGGAGATTGCTAATTATGCTTCTACACCACAAAGTCCATGTCTAATTTAAAAAAAAATATTTCGTTAACTTACAATGCATTCTACTATGGAGGATTTAAACGAGTAAAAATTTGTCGTACACTTAGTATACACATTTACGGATATTTGCTTTAAAAAAAGTTTGTATTCTTCGCTTAAACGTACTTTAGTGCTTTAAGACACAAAACTGTCCCTCAACTTTTGCATGTACCATAGCCATCATTAATAAATACTGAAAGAGTACAAGATTCAATTTTGAGCATAAATAAATGAATTTGAGAAAAAAAATATATTAATGTAACATTGTGTAATTTATTGGTAAATTTTAAACCTTGTAACGAGAAATTATAATTATTTTTAAACAATTCAATTTCTTTTTGAAAAATGTTTTATTTGTTTCCAAACATGTATTTAGCAATTTTTGTATTAAAATTTATAATTTTGAATTGAATAACAAAAATAAAAATCAGTAATAATAAGATGCAACGTATGAAGTAAAGTTATAAAAATTATTTTGAGTTATAAAAATGAGTTGCTTTTAGATAATAAACAATAATTTTTAATACTTAGTTCTACCAACTATTGCTTTTTAAATAATCTGAATTTATGCTTTAAATGAAATTATAAATGAAAAAATAAAAAATAAAACAAATTTAAAAAAGGAATATTACTCGCGCCCTATTAATAGATATCAACAACATTAATTCTGACACTAAATATTTGAATGAGTTTTCTAACCCGTTTTTCAAAGAAATTTTTTGGAAATAACACGCACCGTCCGTAGAGCTCTAAATTACTGAAATGAAAAACATGCCAAAAAAAAATGCAATGCAAAAGTTAAATTTAATTTTTGTTTGTCTATTTCTGTTAGATTGCCTCTAAACAATGCATTTCAAAAATATTGTTAAACTATTTTTGGAACAGATACGTAGGCGAAAATTTTATTAACGACAACAGTAAAAAATTTTAAACTTATTAAAAAAAAATTCGCAAAGTATTGGATTTCCAAATATACAGATAATCTAATAATATTTGTTAAAAGCAATGACTTGCTACAACACCTCTAAGGGATTTGTAATAATTACCTTTATTCATACATCTGGTAATACTAAACTAAAGATGTTCCTAAAAAAATGATTGAAACGGAGAATATTAGAGTCATTCGTTTCTAATTTAATGAAGAAGTTTATTTCAGTAACGAATGAATTAGCTAATCCTTTCGAGACAAATTTTAATTATGAAAACTGTTACATGTTTAACTTTCAAATAAATACCTTTAGCTATGCATAAATGTAATCACCACTAACAAATAAATTAATTGTGTTTAAAACAACTACACCCACTCCGATATTTAATACTTCTAGTTATGACAAATTCAAAGTGTGTTTAAATTTAATTTCAAAGGGAATTGTTCCACGTACTAAATACGATGCATTAACTTGCAAGTGAGAAATGTTGTGTCGCCTTAAATAGTCGCAAAACAGAAACAATGTCAGAATGCTGCAGTGTTTGTTGAGATATAAAATGAAATAACTGCCATGGTGTTCTAACAAGTAGATTACAGTAACTAAAATGTTATCAAGAGACTTGACTATCGCAATTTATTATCTGAATCTATGAAACTGAAATACATGGTTAACATAAATGAATGACCGGATTTTAAAAATTTATATTTTCGAAACTATTGCACATATTACAATAAGTGATATACAAAATTAAAGAAAAATCTAAGAAGTTTTTTTTTTTTTTACCGTCGATGCACCGTCGGACATGTTGCAAATTAGGTTATTTCCACAACTGCGTGAGAACAGCACAAATTTAGTGTTTCAACAGGATGGAGCCCCATCCCATTGGTCTTTGCATGTACGTGCTTACTTAAACGAGGAGCTCCCACACCGATGGATGGGGTGTATGGGTGACAGTGATTTACCCCCAATCACATGGCCACCAAGATCCCCGGACCTCACGCCATGTGATTCATTTTTATGGGGCTACGTCAAAGATACTGTTTATGCACCACCGATGCCAAAAACACTTCAAGAACTTAAAGAACTCATTTGTGTAGCATTAGGAATGATTGACAGTTTGGTACTAGAAAAAAGGTGGAACGGACTTTATTACAAATTAGATGTTTGTCGTGTAACAAAAGGGTCGCACATCGAACATTTGTAACTGGAAATAGAACTTGGTGTATTTATTCTTTAATTCCGTGTATCACTTACTGTAATATAGTTGGACCTTGTTATAACGAACTTAAAGGGACCGAAGGTTTTATTCGCTTTATGCGGTGGTTCGCTATATCCGAACCATTAAAGAAAAAAAAACCTAGAGTTCACACAATGTATAACTCATTAGTTGCAATGTTTATTCAATAATGATGTATTAAAAAAGAATAAAATCTATTAAAAATGATCCTTAATGAATTAAATCGACTAAAATCGATTACATTAAGCTGATTAAATGCTAATTAAATTACATACAATAGGAAAACGAGGCGACCAAAGTATTCCTTCGGTATTTCCGTGAGTTCGTTATATACCGGGTTTGCGATAACGGGGTTCGACTTTATGTGTAATAGTTTCGAAAATATGAATATTTTAAATCCAGCAATTCATTTCTGCTAACCCTGTGTATTATTGAGTAGGATAAGTATAGTGAAGCCCGGTGGCGTAGTGGTTAAAAGCTTCAAGCTGCCATCCCTCAGGTCCAGGGTTCAACCCTGTGACTGGGCAAGGTCGACTCAGCCTTTCATCCCTTCAGTGGGTCGATAAAATGAGGACCAAGCATGCTTGGGAACTAAACTATGGGGGTCCCACGTCAGATTGACCACTTGACTGAGACATATGCTGTATGACACCCCAAGCCCACGGTCACGAAAGCGGAGATGGGTACCGCCGGCTCTGGTCCACATCGGACTGTTGCGCCGTGAGTTTAAGTTTAAGGATAAGTATAGTTATGTATTAATACGCATTTCAAGACAAAAATATTTTTCACGATTACATTAGAATAGTTCCTAAAATATTTTTTCAGCTTTCTAAGGTTAAATGCAATTGCTATTTTTTTTAATTACTTTACTTTTTTAACATATTAGTAACCCTTATTTTCAACTCAATGCCAACAGCGGCTGGGAGACATGGAAATTTCTCTTTTATACCCTCAAACTCTTCCGAGGTTGTCAGGTGGTAGTGCGTCAGATTTCGTCCTGGGGACGCTCAGTTCGAATCCCTGCGAACACTATTAAATACATTCTCGTCTAGGCCGGATATCGGCACGTTAAATGCGTAGACCGTAATGTCATTCCACGAGGTCAGTTGGGGAGGGAAGGTGCGAGCCCTCCAGATGTCGCCTTTGGGGGTGCAAGATCAGAAGTGAGGTGGCACCAAGGGAGCAATTTACCTGTATGGTGCTCCTTGATAAAATGTAGCCAAAAATTTCCACGCGGATGTCTCATGCAAAATGCCTCCGTATACCCTCTCCCCCCCCAAAATATATATATATATATATATATATACGCCGGAAAGGCGTTCCGGTACCTCTCTTTATCAATATTTTGGAATACCCCCCTCCCACACACACACACACACACACACACCCCGGTTACCGTTTCGGCACCACTATTTCTAGAAATCTAGCACTGTATATATATATATATATATATATATATATATATACTCAACCTTGATGAAAAACATTAATCGCATCAGAAAACAGACACGAAGAATTAAAGGAATCGGACAACGTAATTTGTGCTGCATTAAATATTAAAATTTTAGTATGTTGAAGGACAAGAAAATTTTATTAAAAAAAAAAGAGAAAACATAAACACTAGCGATTATAAAAAATATTTTTGTTTGAAATTATCGTATGACATGCATCAATATCATATTCATGATTTCTGCAGTACTTTATCATAATGGTTTCTAGAGTAACATGATTCATAAGGTTATAGATTATTATTATATTAACAGAGTCGAAAATGTGTAACAAATACATTGATATTATATTTAACATATGCAATGACAGCTGTCAGAAGTGGTTTAAGATTCAGGAATGCAGCCCAGAGCATTGTTCAAATATACTAAACTAAGAATTAGGAAGGCAACATTTGGTATATCATATCTCATTGCTTTCCCCCTTTGTGAACTGAAAGACCCAGGAAGTTTAATTTATACATTTTATTAATTGATAAACCTCGGAATCGACACCGTGCTTGTATAATAGCCATTAATAAACCAAGGGCACCATAAAACCTCCAGTGAATATTAATAATGACAACTATTTTCGTTAATATAATACTTCGTCGGGTCGAGGAACATTTCATATAATTAACTGTACAGACTGTTCATAAATGCAGAGATCCTTAAACTCTCCAATATTAATAAGAAAAACGACAAAACTTCGTGTAAGTCGGCAACAATAGTAAGAACATGAAACAGGTTTTCCAATCAGAGGAAAGGAGAGAGAAATTTATTTGTCTCCAGTCTACGTAAAGGGCTACACTTGAAAACAAAATAAATAAGTGGCAAAAAGGTGAGATGCAAAGTGAGGAAAATAACATTTAAACGAATGTTTCAGGAAGGGAAATCAAGAAATAAAGGAATTAGATCAAATGGTTATTAAAAGATGGTAAGTAGAATATAGAAAGACTCATTTATGTAGAAATATATCCCAGGCCGTTGATGAAGGTTATTCTCATTTACTAAAACCGAGGAATTACTAGACAGCAAAGTAATGAAGAAACGTCAAACTTAGTCCTCCCCGGCTAGAAGACAAACTATTTTAATTAGTCCATAAATAGTTACCATTTTTGATTTTCATACTCAATATCAAGAAGTTGCGTGTTCTTGTCACTCTCTAAAGCCTAGAGATTGAAAACACGGTTAAAAAAGGAACATCAGTCTAGAGTGATGTTTATTTTTTTAATAATAAATATATCTTAAATGTTAGCAAAATGAACCATTAGCATTTTTTCCAAATATCTTGAAAAAGATCTGATGGCCTAATCTCACGGCTCGATCTCAGATCAGCAAAGATATCAGTGCATTATCTGGTGACTGTACCCTCACCATGTGAGACTGTCTCATTTTTCATGCCATATGTCTCAAGTTATGAAGAAAACCGAATTAGGTATTTAAGTGTCCATTAAAGAATTTTACGAATTCAATTACGCTAATTTAAGATTTTTTTCCCCTAGCAGTCTTTTAAGTGGACAAGGGGTCACCAACATCGAATTTTTTGTTTTTCAGTTTTATCTCTCTGTACAGAATTAGAATAATTACTATTTTTTAAGTAAAATGAAGACATTTAGAATTCAAAATAAGAATTTTTCGAAATTCTTCATGAGCATTCCATATCATTTAAAAACCTTCACTTTTTTTATATACGTTTACTATATATATATATATATATATATATATATATATATATATATATATATATATATATATATATATATATATATATATATATATATATATATATATATATATATATATATATATATATATATATATATATATATATATATATATATATATATATATATATATATATATATATATATATATATATATATATATATATATATATATATATATATATATATATATATATATATATATATATATATATATATATATATATATATATATATAGATGGATAGATACATAAACATAACTGTATAGTGAAATTTTTGGTATAAATCAAAAGTCAAAAATATTTTCTTTAAACCTACTTCTATTTTTTTTTGCATGTTTCTAATTTATTTCGTTGTCTGTAAATTTGAAAAAAACAATTGTGGTTTCACAGGATTATGCACAGTTTTGTACGCAAGTAGCATTTCAGAAAATTTTAGCAATTTTGAAGTTTTTTTTGAAAACATGTCTTATTCTTCCACAAAATACTTATTTGTGAATGCTAAATGCCTTCTATGTAGTAAAAACAATATTAATTAATCTAATTTTGTATATCGATTAAAATATTGAAAATTTTAAAAAAAAGGTGTTGTTGAAAGTCCCTTGTCCCATTAATCTAAAATAATCATATTATTTTATCTAAAGTAATTAGGTTAAGAAACGAAAGTTAATCGTTGTTTATTTTAAAATATACTAAATATGCACAAAAAGTATAAGTTGGATATTTCTGCGAAATAGAAATTTTCATAGTGAATCAAGATAAATATAAAGTGTTGTTGTAAGTCCCTTGTCCCATTAATCTAAAATAATCATATTATTTTATCTAAAGTAATTAGTTTATGAAACGAAAGTTAATCATTGTTTATTTTAAAATATACTAAATATGCACAAAAAGTATAACTTGGATATTTCTGAGAAATAGAAATTTTCACAGTGAATCAAGATAAATATAAAGTGTTGTTGAAAGTCCCTTGTCCCATTAATCTAAAATAATCATATTATTTTATCTAAAGGAATTAGTTTATGAAACGAAAGTTAATCATTGTTTATTTTAAAATATACTAAATATGCACAAAAAGTATAACTTGGATATTTCTGAGAAATAGAAATTTTCTCAGTGAATCAAGATAAATATAAAGTGTTGTTGAAAGTCCCTTGTCCCATTAATCTAAATAATCATATTATTTTATCTAAAGGAATTAGATTATGAAACGAAAGTTAATCATTGTTTATTTTAAAATATACTAAATATGCACAAAAAGTATAACTTGGATATTTCTGAGAAATAGAAATTTTCACAGTGAATCAAGATAAATATAAAGTGTTGTTGAAAGTCCCTTGTCCCATTAATCTAAAATAATCATATTATTTTATCTAAAGTAATTAGTTTATGAAACGAAAGTTAATCATTGTTTATTTTAAAATATACTAAATATGCACAAAAAGTATAACTTGGATATTTCTGAGAAATAGAAATTTTCTCAGTGAATCAAGATAAATATAAAGTGTTGTTGAAAGTCCCTTGTCCCATTAATCTAAAATAATCATATTATTTTATCTAAAGGAATTAGATTATGAAACGAAAGTTAATCATTGTTTATTTTAACATATACTAAATATGCACAAAAAGTATAACTTGGATATTTCTGAGAAATAGAAATTTTCTCAGTGAATCAAGATAAATATAAAGTGTTGTTGAAAGTCCCTTGTCCCATTAATCTAAAATAATCATATTATTTTATCTAAAGGAATTAGATTATGAAACGAAAGTTAATCATTGTTTATTTTAAAATATACTAAATATGCACAAAAAGTATAACTTGGATATTTCTGAGAAATAGAAATTTTCACAGTGAATCAAGATAAATATAAAGTGTTGTTGAAAGTCCCTTGTCCCATTAATCTAAAATAATCATATTATTTTATCTAAAGTAATTAGTTTAAGAAACGAAAGTTAATCGTTGTTTATTTTAAAATATACTAAATATGCACAAAAAGTATAACTTGAATATTTCTACGAAATAGAAATTTTCACAGTGAATCAAGACAAATATAAAGTGTTGTTGAAAGTCCCTTGTCCCATTAATCTAAAATAATCATATTACTTTATCTAAAGTAATTAGTTTAAGAAACGAAAGTTAATCGTTTTTTATTTTAAAATATACTAAATATGCACAAAAAGTATAACTTGGATATTTCTACGAAATAGAAATTTTCACAGTGAATCAAGATAAACATAAAAGAAGTGAATCCTTAAAAGTATATAACGATATAAATAGCTTCCGTTACCCAACTACGTACTATTGTTCCTTTCATCATCATTAATAATTTGGGAAGGCGTAATTTAAACACTCTTTTATACTCCTCCATATCCCAGACTGAAGAAAAAAGTTTGTTCGGTTGCACTCAATATTGGATCAAAATACTTTGTTTCTTTAATATAGTTCTATTCGGCGTGTTCCAGTTCAGTGCTTTTTTATCAACGCCATATGTCGCAATACTTGAAAATCGGTTTCGATTTTCTCCCAGAAATCGTTTCTTTTATTTGATTAGTTTCTTTCCTTACAGGATTGTCTTTTCTTTTATTGAATCTTTTTTTAACACTTCTTAAGATTATAACTTAAGCTCGGTCTTTTTCTACCTAATCTATATTTTTCTTTGTTACTTTTTTGGTGGAACAGCCCACTATTTCTTGTCTTTGCAAAATTTAACTTATTACTTTTTTATGTATGTCACTGTGTAATGATATAGGGAGTTATAATAAAATGTCTTACCGTACTCCAAGGGGTTAATGTGTTTAAGGATAATTACGTAAATGCATTTTATTCCTCTTGAAGCCAGAAAAATGCTTCATTGGAAGTAGTGATACTTCATTGATGCTTCCGAAGGGTTCCACACAGACAGAACTTATAAAGAGACTACCTGAAAACCCGCACTTCACTAAGGAGTACATTCAAATTAAATACAAAGGTCAATGTATGCAAGTAATGCCAAAAAAAAGAAAGAAAGAAATACATATACATGTATAATAAATACGACGACCAATGTATACAATTGATGAAAGACAACAAAAAATATATTTATAAAAAAATCGTAAGAGATATTTTTATAGTCAAAATAATGTAGAAGAAAATATTCAAATTAAATCTAATAGGACATACTATAGGATATAGTACAGTTAATATAGTACAGTTTGAGGAGCATACTTTTTACTGCATTTTAATATTTTTTTGGATATGTCCAATCGTATACCGCATTAGCAAGGGGAAAAAATATTTTTTTGTCTATTTCATTGTTATGGACGTGAGGATAAATTTATTTAAAGTACCAGAAAAGGAAATCACGTGATCAGCATTTAATAATTTAAATTCTGAAATTTAATCTTTAAAAATTCATCAGAAATCAGAAAAAGGAGTTAAAGATTCGAAAAAGATTTCATTTTAAAGGTGTTTTTATGATCTTTCTTGTGATATAAATTTCATAACTCTCAAACTATTATTTTAAATGCAAACTTAAAGTAAGTTACTAAAACAGTTTAAATATTTTATTTTAAAAAAATCTAAGAAGAATTTTTCAAAAATCTTTCTTAGTGCACTCCTGCACTTCGCCATGCAAAGTTTCAGTCCTTTAGGTTCAGCGGTTTGGTATGTGCGTTGTGTGTCTGTCAGAAATCAGTCAGTCAATGAGTCAGTCAGTTACGGAACTGTTATATATATATATATATATATATATATATATATGATTTCGATACTTTCCCATTATGCGGACCTTTCGCCAACTTCTCGAAAAATGTCGCCAAGTAAATAAAATGAATACAAGAAAATACTCACTTTTCACATCAGATTTCCACATTTTAAATTTAAAAATAAAAAAAAATGAAGGAATAGATGTACAAAAAAAAGATAATGCTGACTTTTCTTATCACATGCTATATTTTGTAAACTTCATTTCTGCTTTCGGCGGAATATATATCATCATCCCTTTCATGCACTAATTCCGTATGTAGGAAGAAGTGAACAAAACAACTCTTAAATGCGTGTTAATAAATGTAAGTAAGAAAATGACATAGCTGCATCGAGAAATAAATATGTAAGTAACCTTTAAATTTCATTTCCATGCACATGTCTATCCACTTCTTCAACTGCGATATGTAAGCAGATGTTCGAGGGATAAAAGTCGGTTTCTGAAAGCATATGATAACTGCTTTTCCTCGCCAACAGTTTGGCTATAGGTTGGTTTAATGGGTTGCGTACCTATTGAAGTCCAAGAGACTCGACTAAGATATTACTATTTTCAGTCATCAGTAGTTACTAAAATAACTTATTCAGAAATATGAAAATTTTATTGTGAGTTAAGCACCCTTTCTTCTTTATAAATATATTATTTTTTTTAAATTTTAACCATTGTTTTTTTCATTGTTATTGCAATGCTCGCAGACTTGCGTCCGTATATTAATAAATATATACATATTTTTTTAAGTTTTAAACTTATGTTGTATAATATATTTTTTTAAATGAACTACTTTGAAATCAAAATTCTTAGTTCATAGAAAAAAAAGGTTTTTTTTTTTTTTAATTAAAATAATTTTTTTTTTTTTTAAATTTTATTGTAATTAAAATTTTTGTGGCAGAAATGACATAATAGTAAGTCACTTTAATGATACTTGTTTGTATTGCCCATGTATAAAATTTTATGGCATTCTATCTGTCGTAGACTTTCTTTGGGTGGGTCGTGATTGGTTATAGTGGTAGGCAATGATACCATTACTCTGATTTTAAACAATACATTAATTTATTCACACAATACAAATATTAGTATACATTCAATTATATTCTTATTAATTTGAACTTACAGACATTCTCATTATATCAATGTATTATTTGCCTATATTATTTCATCTATTTAAATTAATATCATTTCGGTACGCAATATATCATCTTATTCCTTAATTTCCGCCTATCGTATAATACTCGGGTAACTCGTGAAATTTGGCAATAGTTAATAAAAGGTTACCTCCATTTTTGCAGACTGCAGAAGTGGACTTTGGCTGGCATATTCAGGTGACTATTGGGGTCTCTATTCGGACTCGCTCAATAACGTAGGGAGAGGCAGACTTTAACGGCCGGATCAGTTCTCCATTCGTTGCTGGTGGGGATTAGGCACTCCGTCGTGGTTCCGAATTTCACCTCTTATCATCTCATAGGTAGCTTGCAGGGGTTCAGGCAATCAATCTCGGCTCCGCGGATTCTCTATGCTAGCTTGCGGGGTTCATGCAATCTATCGGTTCTGCTGCTCATTGATGCTCCTTTCATCGTTGAGTTGCCGGCTTACAGCGATGCGCTACGTCGGGGCGCAATCTCCCATATATATTCTTTTGCCTTCTCGCTTACGAGGCTACCACTCTCTATTTTGGGTGCCAACTCTCAGAGTCACCATCAATCTGATATTCTTCCCTCTTTTTTTCACTCTCTCTATTTTTTATTATATTCTCAACGCCCCGCCTTTTACATTTTTATTCGTCTCTCATGTTCAACCTTTTTCTTTATACTTCCACTTTTGATTCGTTAACATGTTCCTCCCCTAATCATTCCTTCCACCATTTAGAGTGAGGGGCGTTTTATACTCGAACAATCCCGTCCTTGACTCATTCCTATTTTTCTAGGAAATGTGTTTTCCCAGAACATATCCTATGTGTGGGGTCCTCTTCTCTTTGTCAACAATTCCCTTTTCATCTCAACGTCTTCCTTCGCTGTTTCGACTCTTAATTGTTTCCTTTCAATCTCTTCTCTTCATCCGGCTCTTTTGTCTGCTCAATTGTCATTCCAATTTTCTCATGCACCGCCGACTGTTCGATTTAATTGGGTTGTCTGCCCTTTTTGAACTCCTAACATATTGTATCCCCACAACATTCTTCTCGTATCGTCTGGCGTCATTTTACTATTCTATTTTCCGTTCCGTTTGTTAATTGGTTTTTCTGCACCTTTTCTATTTTCTTTTCTTTTTATATATATATGTCGTACCCCACGACACTATCCAACTGTTTTGGTGATATCATGTACGCAATGACATAACAATGAATAAAAACAATGGTTAACATTTTAAACAATTAATAAATTTCTCTCCAAGGTAGTAAAAACAGAGATCTATATTTATAAAGAAGAATGGATGTTTAACTCACAGTAAAATTTTCATTTTTCTGATTAAATTATTTCAGTAAACTACTAATGATTGAAAATAGGGATATGTTTGTCGAGTCTTTTGGCCTTTAAAAGGTATGTGTTCCTGTAGTGGAAAAATATCATGATTTCGCAATGTCTTATTTCTAACTTTGAGGGTATTTACAAACTAAGTCCATTTAAACTCGTACATCTCCCATTCAGTTTTAAGAATTCATAGACCATCGTTTTTTAAATAATAACTAGGTATTGCCCCCGGTAGAAGTATTACATTAAACACAAGCTCCTTTTTTTCAGACTTGGGAGGAGAACACTGGACTGCGCAAATGCGAACCGTCACGCCACCTTCTGGGGATCAGGGAAAGTATTGGTCTAGAAGATCTTCTAGCTCAGGTTACACTGCTCAGGCTGTCACTTGCTCAGGTTACACTGCAATGTTCACAGAACAAAATTCTTCTAGTATTTTAATGTCTAAATTTTTTGGAGATTAAATGTCTTATGCAATTTACGCATTTTAAAGAGCGAATTTTTATAAATTAGCAGACTATACAAACTGGCTGAAAGAAGAATTTAAAACGTCAAAGGACAAATTTACAAATTATACTTAAAGGGAAATAGTATGGGATAGGGGAATTAAATTTAATGATGTAGAAAAAGCGATCAATATTTAAATACTAAAAAAAATCATCTCCCCCCCCCCCCGAAAAGAAAAGTAATAAAAAATATCCAAATAACACACAAACTTGCGTTTATATAAAATTTACCCACGAACGTAAAGACTGATTTGAAATAAAATTTAAAATTTTGCCTCTTTCATAATCTACGTAAATACAGTAAAGTGTTGAACAATAAATAATAAAATTCATGAAAATAGACACAATTTTAAGCATTTTAAATATTTCGATTCTTTCCAAATATACCGGGTGGTTATAATTAAACTTCCCCTATAAACCGCATCCTACAGCGCAAACGGGTGAACGGAATGCAACGAAATTTTGTATATGGGCTATACACGAGATGCGCTCACGGAATTTCGAAAAATAAATTAGTTCCAAAATGTCCACCAGAGGGCGCTTTTTCGAGAAAAAAATGAAATTTAACACAATAAACGACCAAAACGGAATGCAGAAACAATATTAACATTTATTGACTAGTTTTTGATCACCTTGTCATCGAACCACATTAAGTAAAGGTAAGGGAGAAACAAAAACAGTTCAGTTTGCAGAAACAAGAACAGATTAGGACGAAATTGCACAAGAGGAGCAGTTGTTAATCGTGTCCAGGACGATGTAGGGAAAGCTGCTCCACGTGACCACATTCATTCACTTGAAAAATTTCAAGTCGATGGACAGTGTGTTCAATAGCAGATCGTAACTGATCAGTTGCGAGGCTTCGCACATGAAGCGCTATGGAGTTCTTTAAGTCATTCAAAGTCGCAACACCTCTACTGTCCATCGACTTGAATTTTTGCAGGTGAATGAAGTTGGTCACGTGGAGAAGCTTTCCCTACATCGTCCTGGACACGATTAACAACTGCTCCTCTTGTGCAATTTCGTCCTAATCTGTTCTTGTTTCTGCAAACTGAACTGTTTTTGTTTCTCCCTTACCTTTACTTAATGTGGTTCGATGACAAGGTGATCAGAAACTAGTCAATAAATGTTAATATTGTTTCTGTATTCCGTTTTCGTCATTTATTGTGTTAAATTTCATGTTTTTCCCTAAAAGATGCCCTCTGGTGGACATTTTGGAACTTTTTTTTTTCGAAATTCCGTGATCGCATCTGGTGTATAGCCCATATACAAAATTTCGTTGCATTCTGTTCATCCGTTCGCGCTGTAGGATGCCGTTTATAGGGGAAGTTTAATTATAACCACCCGGTATATTCTGTATTGTGTACTTGGCACAAAATAGTTAATATTTATAGAGAGATAGAGAAGGTGGTTAAAGCCTACATAACTATTTATTAAATATCCATTATTTTCTATTGAATTTCTTTCAACAGCAATTAAAAACTCAAATTCACTTCACTGCGAAACTCAATGAAAGAACAAGGGTTAATAGAAGGGGAATTGCCTATTCTAAAATTCCCTCATTAATACCATAAACTTTATATTTTAAAGACAACTAGTTCGTACCCGTCAAAACATGACGGCTAGACAGTAAATAAATGTACTAATAGACAAATTATACTCAACACACATTGACAAATGTTGAAAATCATAATAATGAACAGAAAAAAATTGTTTAAGCGACCTCGTGCTTAGTATCTAAATCCAGCTTTAAAAATGTCACTGAACATGCGCAGAAAGCAATTTTTTAAATTGTAAATTATTGCTAATTAAACAGCGCGAGATAAACAATTTCCATCAGGTTTAATCTCATATTTCACAAACATAATTATCATAAAAATAAAAATGGCAGAGAGAGAGAGAGATCTAGAGAGACTCCTCGGAATAAAGGTGTTTATCATTAAAACCTGTCACTGAGTATGTGCAAAAACACTGAGTTTCTAGAGACAGATTTAAACATGCCACTCAGCATGTGCAGAAATCAATTTTTAATTGTAAATTATCGCGAATTAATAGAAATTGCGGTTACAGAAATAAAATTTGGCAAATCTACTGATTACAATCGTTCGTTTAAGACCAAAATGAAGTAAATTGATGTAATAGTTTTTCTCACGGACTACCCAAAAAGTTGGCTTAGAAACTTAAATATATAGATTACCCGATGCTATTTTAAGGGGATAATGGACCTTTAACCTCGCATTTTTTAATCTTCATTTTTTTACTCAATATACAAAATAAGAATAATTAATTTTCTTTTTTGCTACATTAAGATTCCTAGAATTCGAAATAAGAATTTTTTTCTTGCAGAATAATGCCTGTTTTTCAAAATTGTTTTCAAAAATGCTAACATTTTTCAAAATGCTCCATGCGCATTCTATACCAATTACATACTTTAAATTGTTTATTAAAAGTTTACCATATATTTATAAATATAGTTGCGCATTTAATTTTCTTTTGTTATGAACCTAAAGTTTGAAAATTTTTTTTTTCCTATTCTGACTGTTATTTTTTTTATATTTTAGCATGTTTCCACTTTATTTTATGATCTTTAAATTTGAAAAATAATTGATATTTTAAAGAATTATGCACGGTTTTGCGGCAAACACTTCAATAAACAATCTTGAGAAATTTCGAAGAAATCACGATGAAATAAATGCGCATGGATCATTTTGAAAAATTCTAGGATTTTTGAAGAACTTTTTGAAAAACAGGTTTCTATCCTTACAAAATACCTATTTGTGAATTCTAAGTGTCCTTAATGTACTAGAAAAGAATATTGAATATTCTCCTTTTGTATGAATAGTAAAATATTGAATGTTAAAAAAACAGGGTAAAAGGTTCCTTGTCCCCTTAAAGACATTACCGTTGTAGCCTACTAGTAGAGCATTGGCTTTCGGTACAGAAGGTGCTCAGTTCAAAGCCCGAGAATCCATGGAAAAGAAAGTCCTTTTATGAGGTCAGAGAGGGTGAGAGAGGGTAAGACTCCCAAATGTCACCCATGGGGTTGTTCGGTCAAAATGAAGTCCCACCTAGAAAAGAAGCAACCTTGTGGTGGTATCATATACTATAGCTGCAATAGCCTATATGGACCAGACATGGAACTTCCGGCTAGGAAGCAAAATCAACAAAAACAACCTTTATATTTTTAATCACATGTTTTTATTAAAAGTGTTTTCTTCATTTTTATTTCTTTTTCTAAGTGTGTTTCTATTTAGTGATATTAATTCAACTGGCAACATCTGAGCAAAGACGGAATGTTCATATTTTCAAAGTTGGTTGATTTGTTTGGGATGCAAATTGGTTATTTTAATCATTTTGTCTAGTTCGTTTACCCTTTTCCTTACGGGGTGGGATAGCATGTATCCCAAGAATATGGACTCAAGAATGAATATATATATATATATATATATATATATATATATATATATATATATATATATATATATATATAGAGAGAGAGAGAGAGAGAGAGAGAGAGAGAGAGAGAGAGAGAGAGAGAATTCCTTAATGGCTATTCTTACGAACGGGTATGAAATTTCCTTGTCTTAAGAGGGAATCGAAAAATGGGCCCCGTAAGCTAAAGGTTAATCCTATCGACTATTTCTTCATTAATTTTTTTTTGTTTGTTCAAGGTTGCAAAATTTATATATCTAGTTTTCCCTCCTTTGGTTTTAAACTTTGATTTAACATTAATAAATCCAAAATGCAATGGTTGTCGGATATTTCGGATATTTTCCGAAAATGTTTGCCCCGAATTTTACTTTTCCTTTAGTTAACGAAAAATATTTATATCAGTGTGATCTTTCCTCTCACTGCTATTGAATTTCCTCTTCTTCGATAGTAAAAAAAATGATAACATAACTCACAGCAGATCCCCAAATCCCCCTATCTTGCGAAATCTCTCTCCGACACAAGTATGAAATTCAGAGTACATATTTCCCCCATGCGAGGGATGACAAGCGAGAAAAATCCCCAGTGATACAAAGTAACCACGGACCATCTGTACAGTTAAGGTATTACCCGAATGTCGGTAGTACACGAAAGAATGAAATGTGAGAGCAGTATTTGCATTGTCGGAGAACATATTTTCCCCCTAGACGCTTTGATGCAAATTTTTTTGCATGCTTTTGCTTTCATTGACTACTTCGGAGGAATATGTCAGTAAATATTGTATATAACTCAAAGTTTGCTGTATATTATATGGATAAAGTATACTTTAATAAAAGTATTTTTTTATTGTTTGTAAGAGGAAATAGAAATTCCTAGCTCCATTCATTTTTTGGTATTTATAAAGAATTATTTTATTTTTTCTCTTATTTGATTCACGATATTCAATTTTGAAATAAAATTTATTGTTTGTTCTCAATTTAGACACTGATACTTTCAGGACGACAAACATGTTATTTTTTGAAAATTTTCTCACATGTAGCAAGTTCAAGACAAAAAATTTTTGTCACATTGAAGAAACATTATGTTTTGTATATACCTTACGTACTAAAGTTATTAATTACAGCAATTCATCACAACAATGGAGTAGTAATAAATCCTAGATAAACTACACCTTGTTTAAAATTTTATTTAAAAGCAATTATTTTTAACGTCACGAGCAATTATTTTGATCATGTAAACTTCACATACAGAACTGCAGGTTTTAACGTTTAAGGGAAGTTTCCATAAATATTGTTAATAACCTATTTTACACAGTTCCAAAAGTATCAGTCGAAAATTTCTAAAGCAACTTACATGAAAAATGAAATTGATGTTCGTATGTCGTCAAGTTTCATGCAATATCCTATCAAAAATCCATGAATCCAAGAATGGCAGCTTGATGGCCGAATGGCTAGGGCCCTGGCATTCGGTTCCTATCCTGTGGGTTCGAGTCCTTCTGTTGGCATGGGTGTTTGTAGCCGTTCGGGTTCGGCTTGCATTCGGCTACTGTAGGTTCTGGTCTAATTAGCCCTCGTGTAGCAAAACATTGACAGTAGCGCTCCAAACCAAACCTATGAAAAATCCTCTATAAACATATATTTATAATAATAATAATAATAATTCAGCGGGTGACGACCGAATGGCTAGGACGCTGGCTTTCGGCACCAGACACTGTGGGGCCGAGTGTCACTGCTGGTATGGATGTTTGTGGCCGTTCGGAATCGGCTTTAGGCAGTAGATCCTTGTCTAATTAGCTTTCGTGGGTCGAAAAATGACATTAGTACTCTCAGCCATTCAATCGGCATACATAAATTAGTTTATGTAGCAAAGGGGTTATAATCCAGCCTCGACCCACCTGGCCTATTCTCTGAAACGGCAGTTAAGTGTGGTGTAGCAGTGAAAGTTAATTATTAAGTTGATTAAAGATTGGGAGTTATTATATATATTAATACTTATACTATTAATGATGATTGTGATTTTAAATTCATTGCTTAATGTTTGTGGTTAGTACATTGATTGATTGTGATTCCCAAATAATGGAAATAACTCTGGTTTATACTGACAAATTAATTTATTGATTATTAAAACACGTAAATAATACGCTACAAGTTACTAAATATTTCCTTTTGCATTTACACATTATTCACAACTTCATTCCTACTAAAATAATTCACCACAACACCTATATTGAATTCATTCAATTATCATTACAATCCTTCGTACTTCATCTACACATATTACTCTCAATTCCATTACTACGACACATATATTTAATTCATTCAATTATTATGACAATCTTTCGTACTTCATCTACACATATTACTCTCAACTTCATTACTACGACACCTATATTTAATTCATTCAATTATTATGACCATATTTCGAACTTCATCTACACATATTACTCTCAACTTCATTCCTACTAAATTAATTCACCACAACACCTATATTTAATTCATTGAATTATTATTACAATCTTTCGTACTTAATCTACACATATTACTCTCAACTTCATTACTACTAAATTAATTCATATATATAAGCATAACATCATATTAAATTGTTTTTAAGAATTATCCGTTATCTCCTTAACATCTTATATTCAAACAATATACTCATCGCGCTCTATATTAATTATTATGGCTAAACACTGAGAAGCAATGATAGCAATATAAAAAGGAAACGCAAAGTCGGTACCTCGCAAGATGACTGTTGAATCACCATGGGCAGCTGGCACTCGTAATGATGAACTTCGTCATATTTATCATCGCACGGAACTAGGGCACTTTCTTGTCTAGTATAAGGCTCCGTCATTTATGGAAGATACTCTACGCTCATCGTCGGTTCTCTAACTCCATCACTCCTTGCAGACCCTCGGCACGGGATACTGGGCGCTCGACAACTTGTATCTCCAAACTTCTAACTCACCCTCCTCATAGGTATATGTGCCTTGACACCACTTCTATATCTAAAAAAACTCTGACTAACTCTGACTTGTTAGGTTATCTCTGCCTTCACACTATTTCTCATTTCATATTATTTTCTTATTAATGTCTCCGCCTCTTATAATTTCCATTGGTCATATTATTATCATGCCATCGCCATTCGTCCGTGGCTGCCTCTTCTCAATCTCCTTTTTACCAATGCGCATCGATGGCGGGATTTATAAAATTCTCCCTCAAGTTTAACTTTCCCATGCTCCGGCTTCAAGCAGGTGGCCTGTTTTATAGCCATCATAAATTTTCTTTTCTTCTATTCGTGCAACTCACTCTCTTCAACTTTTATCATCTATTTCTTGCTACAGACACAATCTCTAAATTTCGTTTCGGTATATTGCTGGCTTTCTTCCCTTCTATTTTATTGCCCGTCATTTTCCCTGTTTCTTTCTTGCATTTAACAATTATTTTACTTTGTCCTGTACTTTTCAATGCTCCTGCCACTGGCCGTGACACTACTGTCATGTCCCTATGACATGTGGGTATAATTATTTTTCATTAGCAAGGAGGATGTGGTAGCTCTGTCCGGATTCATCATCATTAAGGACACTGGAAGTCATTAAAACACCATGGGAATGGCTCTATTTGAACCTTCTGGAGTCTCTGAAAAGAAATCTAGATGGTTCGAGAAGATTCGGAAGGGATTTAAAAAGGCCAGCCCATCCCAGTAAGGTAGAAGAGGTTTTAGTGACGAGTGACTGACAAGAGACCAGCTGCTGGGAGATAGATCACCTGAGGCCATCGCTAGAGGAAGGATCAACAAAACTGCTATATTCTGCGCGATAATGCATTATGCTGATTGTCTGGAGGGGCCAATAAGATGCTGCAAGAAACTGTGTTTTACCTAAACTTGTATTAAGTTCCAACAAACAAAACTAATAAAGAGCTTAATTATAGTTAATGGCGTTGATTTCTCCATAAAAACATCTCTCGAATAATGAAGTTTAGTTGTGGGACCACGACACCACATTACAATTAATTTCCAATGCATTATGTTTCGTTTTGATAATCCAGTTTGAAAATGAATGTATGAATGACTCTTTTGTTTATCCTTAACTGAGAAGTAGGTTGGTAAAGTAATATGAAATCTTTACAAAGAAAATAAATTATTGTTTAGTAGTAAACATGAAAAAAAATGTAACAAGACGAATGCATTGTCATTCTCAATGTGTACCAGCGTTTAAACGTATATACGTATTATACGCTTAAAATAAAATTCTACTTATCGTTTTCTTATTTAGTAAAGACCCATGAATAAGGAAAAATAACCTCTAAACTGCCGATTATGTCAGAGTGCCAGAATAAGGAATCCTGAAAGATGGTTGTAGGAGAAATTGACGTATAGTTTCCTTTTTACGTGGAAAAACTTTCTGCGTAAGATCATCATATGTAGAATAGCTTAAATAAAGCCCACAATCAATAGAGTATTTCCTAACTGCAAGATTAAACATAACTCTCACAGGTTACTTTTTCAGACAGGCATTATATTCAGGCATAGCCTTCCCTGAGGATATGGTGTCTGAATTTTATTTTCCGTAATAATTGTCCATGATTAGCATATAATATTTCCCCAACTTTTAGTCGTCAAATTCGTGATACCTATCACTCGTCGAGCACTATGATATATTCTACATCCAATGCATCTGAAATCGTTTTTACATTGTTACTTCTAAAACGTGTAGAACTAATTTCAATTGATTACAAAGGCGGTTACAATGAACATTTTGAATATGACTTCTTATCACAAAACTATACACTGAACGAATCTTCAACTACAGACCATTTGGTAGGCTGAATATTATAATTGCATTAAGTGCAGCGGGCCGCTTTTTCAAATAAATGTGCAACAGAAAGATCTAGAGCTCGTTAACTTATCTTTGTGTAACCCTCCAGCCGTGTGCGACGCGAAATCATATTAAAATTATTCTGTTAATTTCAGTGGGCCGAGCTATTATCGTATCGCAGTGAATCGCGTCAAAGAATATCAGAGCAGCGGGACACATTATTTATCCACCAAATGAATTTTTGTTTCGTATTTGAACACAGAGAGACGTTATTCATCAACTAGTATGCCTCGAGGAAATTATGTTTCTAAGAAATACCTATCTATCTAAATAACATTGTTTCGAGAAAGTGCTTTATTTTTCAAATCGTTTTCTGTATTTTTGCTAAAGGCAATATTCACATGTCAGAAAGTTGTTAGGTTATTAATTAATAATATTTCCTTTTCCTCTAATCATTTTATAATTTTATTTTGTATTGAATAAAATGTAAAAGTTTCCCTACTATAAAACTATACAAGATCAAAATTTCATTAGATTTTGTACAGACAAAATTAAAATCGACCGCGGTTGAAGAGTCAACAAAAAATCCTGTATATAACTATTTATTAAAACATAAATAATAAACCTTGCTAAATTTATATCTAAGTTTATTTTCATATTGATAAGTAGACGGTACTTAATATTTGGTAAAATTTTTTATTTTTACTTTTCAATAGAATTTTCTTGTAAAATTCCTTATCATTATAAATGTTTCCATAGTGAAAAATTTATCCGTTATACTACATAAAGCAATTTAACTGTTTTTTCACTTTAAAATCGTACTTTATAAGTTTAAAAATTGTTCTCGCGCATATTTATTATCGCATTCATTTCAAATTTATACAATATATTTTTTATGTAATAATAATTTAATAAAATTAATTTAGTATCACTTGTAAAATAATTTAAAGACTCTTTAAAAGATTTCGGTAGTTTGAATTTTAAATAAGGCTTTGAAGATTAAATAGTCGAGGGTTCAATAGATATTTACAATAAATGTTAAGTTTAATTTTAAGTTATGAAATTTATGGAATAAAATAAAATTCCTTCCTTTCATGAAAAAGAAAAGCTTCCGAAATCTTAATTTTTGAAAAAAAAAAGATGGTTTTAGAATATTAATGACTTAGGCGCTAAGTAAATTTTGTTGAAAACATACCACAGCTAAAAAATAGTTCTGATTTCCTTCTATTCTCTCAACAAGATTCTCCATTTTAATACTTTTAAATTCCATCCGTTCAAGTATAATTTGCAGAATTTATTTGTATCGGTGAATTTTTTTTCACTTCATAGAATACTACTTTCGTTTTTTGCCATAAGAGGGCAAAACAGAATGGATCCTTTGTTAGTGTCAATATATATATATATATATATATATATAGTTTACAAATGTAAATTATTTAATTGGAAACAAAAATGAGTAAATAAATTTTAGGCGCTAAGCTGCTCACAAAAATATTTACGATATAATACGTAGATATTTAAAATTAAGATGACTAAAAGGGGCAAATGCGACCATTTAATACTTCAATAACCTAAAGCAAGATAGACAGATAAAATTAAGCAGAACGGAAGTGGAGGTGGTATAGTTGATGACTGGAGGGGGGGGGGGTTTGACCCCCCAAACCCTATTAAACATGTTGTGTGCCAGGCAACACTCTCAGAGGTAGGCTATCACACCAAGACAGTTAGAAACAATTATGAAGAAAAAATATTTAGATGAAGCTGATAAATTAAACCATATAATTTTAAATATAGAGAAATCTAAAACATAATTACATGATGAATAGTGTTTAAACCTTTTAATATACAAAAAATCATAATACTAAGATACAGAAATACAATAATACTAATAATACTTAAATGTTTTTTGCACTTAAATATTTTTTGTTAA